>CM077165.1:135281836-135688390 GCA_039583875.1 Platanthera guangdongensis
TTGTGGAACACCCTATTACTAATTTGGGTCAGGATCACTATGTCTCTAGGAATCTGTGTTTGACCTTCTGTATAGCTTAATAGGTCAATTAGAATTGAGTCTAAGGGTTAGAAGTCTAGGATTGGAAGCTGCCGTGAAGACCAAGTTTTTCTGGAGACTAAGTCCAATCGTCGAGCTCAGCACGACGTTTCGTCGAACTCCGGTCGACGATCGTCTAGCTCAACTTCGGCAGATCGTCGAGCTCCATTCGACGATCGCTGAGCTCAACTTCTAATATCGTCGAACTCCATTCGACGATCGCTGAGCTCAGGTCGACGATTTTGACTCTGCATTGGATCCTTATCTCTGAGCTCAGTTCGACGATCTTTGAGCTCAGATCGACGATTTTCTTGCTGCTTGGATTTCCAGTTCGCTGAGCTCAGCTCGACGATAGCAGAGCTCAGTTCGACGATTTCAGTTATCTTTCAGAATTCAAATTCAAATCAGATAGAAGTTATTCTGCATTTAATTCAGAAGATCTGTCCAGCCGTTTTCATTTACTCCTGGAGCAAGTTTCAAGGGATTTTTCAAGGAACAATTCAGTGGACTTTCCTTTAGAAAATATTATGCAATTAAGGCTGTAATCAATGCAGACCAACGGCTATCTTTGACAGAGTGATATTCTATTCTGACCAGAGAATAAAAGATAGAATGTTTTTGAGAAAAAGAAGAAATACAGAGATTGACAAGAACAGGACATAACTCAGAATACAGAGACTCTCTCAATCTTCTGTCAAAAAGAATTCTGAAGAACACTTCTCAAGAGATCAAGTTTTCAAAAATCATTCAGATCTCTTCAGCTTCAAAGTGTTCAAGGCCAACATCATCTCAAGACTCCAGACACTCAACATTTCAGCTTGCTGAAATCATCTATTGCTGGAGTTCTACATCTGAAGGCCTATCACCCTCAGCAAAGCTCATTCTTCCTGAAGATCAAGGACTCAGGGGGAGCTTTGACATCAATCCACTTAGTCTTCTCAGTTGATTGAGAAAGAGAAGACTGCCATCACTCTCTCACCCCCACTCTGTAAAGGGTTTTTTTCAAACTCCCTTCAAAAGTTTGAATCTGGTTTTTGAGCACCTTGTCAAAAGCTCATTGTGGCAAGACACCTGATCAAAAAATCTGATTTGGTTTTTGAGCACCTTATCAAAAGCTCATTGGTGCCCAGGACACCTGATCAACTCATCCTGCAGTGGATTCCTACCTAGGGTGGTAGAAGAGTGGATGTACCCAAGTTTGGGGAACCACTATATTTCCTTGTGTCATCTGGTTCTGCATGTTTTCTTTTTGTTTCTGGCCTAGATTTTCTTGTGCTTAGTCTCTGCTTAGCTTAGTTTTGTAATTTATTATATTTCTGCTTCCCTGCTCACACTCATTACAACAATTGTTGTAAAGCTTTGCAAAAGTTTTTCTCTGTGTTTAAAAAGCACCATATACTCTATTCACCCCCCTCTAGAGTATATCAGATCTAGTTTCCCCTTTCAATTGGTATCAAAGCGAGGTTGGTTAAACATACCATATCTGTTTGGTTGTACAGGCTAACACCTGAACCCCAAGATCCCAATCTAGATCCTTCTGTTATATTTCATTATTAGATTCTGTTTGCACAAATCATGGCCCAAAACAAAGACTATGCTAGCACCAGACCTCCAGTGTGCAATCTGTCAAAGTTTGCACTTTGGAAAGCAAGGATTAGACTCTACATGAATTCTATTGACGAAGACATTTTTAATTCTGTTTTGACAGTGTGTCCAAGACCTCCAGAGGGCACAAGCACAAATGCTGTTCCACCTCCATCAGGAACAGATGCTAACATCAAAAAGTGGAAAGTAGCTGATGCCAAGGCAATGAACATTTTAGCTCAGACAATGTCAGATGACATTTTTCAAAAAGTAGCTGAATGCAATTCAGCCAAGGAAATTTGGGACAAGCTCTCAGAAATTGTCTCTGGCTCAGCTTATGAGAGAAAGGACAGAAGATCCCATCTCATCTCCCAATATGAGAACTTCAAGAAGGGAGAAACAGAGTCAGTGGAGACATGTATAACAGACTGAGCCTAATTGTCAGTGAACTGAGGACATTAGACAAAGAGATCTCACTGACAGAACTTAATGACAAGATCCTAATGTGCTTTCCCAGCACTTGGGATTCAAGAATCTGGCCAATCAAAGATGCCAGAAGTCTAAATGAGATCACCACTGAAGCCTTGTTGGGTAAGCTCAAATCTTATGAGCTGCTCATCAAGAACAGAGAGGAAGAACAAAAGGCTGCTTCACCAGCCACAAGAAAGGAGAAGACTATAGCATTCAAGGCAACTGAAGATCTGCCTGAAGAAAAAGGAACAGGCAATGATGAACTTCTCAGCTTGCTGGCCAAAAGATTCTATAAGATGGCCAGAAAGGATTTCAGAAGAAGATCATACAAGGAGCAGGACAAGCCAAGGTATGACAAGTCCATTGGCAATAACAAAGACATTATTTGCTTTGGTTGCAGGAAACCAGGGCATATAGTTCCTGACTGTCCAGAAAACAAGAACAAGGACAGAAGGGACAGAAAAGAAGGAAGAAAGGAGAAAGTCTCCAAAAGGAGTGGCAATAGCAAATCCTCTTCCAGCAAAAATAAGCATACAAGGAAAGGATTTGTTGCTGAATCCTGGAGTGAGACTGAAGAGGAGTCAGAAGCCTCTTCCAGCTCTAGTGATGATGAGGATGATGCAGAAGAAAAGGAATTCTGCATGATGGCAATTAATGCCTCACAGCACAACTCAGAGGAAGAGGAGTCAGAGTCAGACTCAGAGACTCAACCTGAAGAAGATCAGGTAATTAGTTCTTTTGATTTTACTTCAGAAGATTTTAAATCTGAGTTTAAAGCATTGTGTTTAGATCTGCTAAAGTCTGAGAAAGAGATTATCTCTCTCAGAAATCAATTATCTGAACAAAGTGTTTTAAAATCAGAAAACCTCAAACTCTCTCAGGAGTTGGAGAACTATAGGGAACAGATAGCTACACTGAAAAGTGAGCTCTCTGAAGCCAAGAAGCTTGAAGAATCTCTCAATGGGAGAAGCATCAAGCTGATGGACATCACAAGCACAGTGAACTCTAGACTTAACAGTACACTGGGCTTGGGTGCTTCATCCAGCCAACCTATAGTCCTAACAACTCCCATCAACTTTATTTCTAGCAAGGGAAAGGGAGTTGTAGAGGTTGCCAGGAAAAATTCTAATCTGCCTCAAAAATTTAAGTCCCAGCAGAAATCGTCGAACGAAGCTCGAAGATCGCCGAATGAAGATCGACGATCGCCGAACGCAGCTCGACGATCTCAGGGAAAATTGTCGAACACTGATCGACGATCTCAGCCAAAGTCGTCGAACGAAGCTCGACGATCTCATATACCTGACCTCACCCATAGTCGACCGTCGAACGGAGCTCGACGATCTGACCCAAGATCGTTGAACTCAGCTCCAAGATCGTCGAACAGAGGTCAGAGCACTGGAAAATTTTTCAAAGGCAAATCAAAATTGAATCCTGAGGGTTCTTCATCCCAAACCTTTAACCCTTATACTGAATGGATTTTACCTCCAAGGAGATATCATCCTGAAGGATATAAGAGTCAGCCAGGGATGTCTTTCATTTCTGAATTTAGAGGTTATCAACCTAGGCCCAAGGTAAACTGGGTCAAAAATAAGTAAATTGTTTCATGTGCAGGTGAAGACCTATCCAACATCTAACCAGCAATGGTATTTGGATAGTGGGTGCTCTAAGCACATGACAGGGAACAAGGACAACCTCAATTCCTTTAGAGCCAAGCTTGGACCCAAAGTTATCTTTGGTGATTCCAACTTTGGACAAACTAAAGGATATGGTGCAGTCCAGATTGGTTCTGTAACCTTCAAGAAAGTAGCATATGTGGAAGGACTGAAGCACAACCTAATCAGCATCAGTCAGCTATGTGATGAAGGCTACCAGGTAACCTTCAGCAAAACCTTATGCAAAATCAAGTCAGAGGACAACACAACTGTGTTGACAGGTATAAGGAAAGGTAACATCTATTTAGTAGATTTTCTTTCAACTTCTATAGATATCTGTTTATTTAATTCAGTATGTAGACCAAATGTTTTATGGCATAAGAGATTAGGACACCTAAACCTTAGAACTATTGCTAGGCTATCCAAGGACAACCTTGTTAGAGGACTACCTTCTGGCCCCTACAAGAAGGAAGGACTCTGCAAGGCTTGTCAATTAGGCAAGCAAACTAAAAACAGCTTTAAGTCACTTAAGAAGAGTGATTCACCTAGGATATTGTATCTGTTACACATGGATCTATTTGGACCCATCACAGTACAAAGCCTAGGAGGGAAATCCTACACTTTGGTGATTGTAGATGACTTCTCTAGATTCACTTGGGTGTTCTTTCTAAGGAAGAAGTCTGATAACTTTAAGTGTCTGACAGAGTTTCTCAAATGTATAAAGATTGAGTTCAATACTCACATTGCCCTGATCAGAAGTGATCATGGGACAGAGTTTGATTCTCTTCTTATGCAAGAGTTCTGTCAGAGTGAAGGGATCAGGCATACTTTCTCAGCTCCTAGAACTCCTCAACAAAATGGGGTAGCTGAAAGGAAAAATAGAACCCTTATTGAATCTGCCACTACATTGTTGTCAGATGCTCATCTACCTCTATCCTTTTGGGCAGAGGCAGTGAACACCTCCAACTATGTGCTGAACAGGAGTCTGATACATAAACTGAAGGGAAAGACTCCCTATGAATTACTCAAAGGGAAGAAACCTAAAGTTGATTATTTCAGAATTTTTGGCTGCACTTGCTATATTCACAATAATGATAAAAAATATTAGCAAAATTTCAAGCCAAAGCTGATGAAGGAGTGTTTCTGGGATACTCCATGATCAGCAAGGCCTATAGGGTATATAATAAATCATCATTGAAAATTGAGGAATCTGTTCATATCTCTTTTGATGAAACTAACATGTCTTTCAAGGAGAAGATTTCTTCTACCATAGAACCTTTGCAGGAACACTCTCTAGTTGAAGATATGAACAAGCTACAGGTTGCTCAAGAAGAAGAAAGCAGTGAAGATGAAAGCAATGCTCAGCATATTGAACCACCATTTGAAGAGCCAGTTGTTGTACCACAAGAGGAAACAACAACACAGGTTGGTGAACAATCAACACCCCCTGTTGATTTAGTAACATCAAGAGACCATCCAATTACCCAAATAATTGGAGAACTCTCAGCTGGTGTGCAAACCAGAAATCAGGTCAACCAAAACCTGTTGCACACCTGCTTCCTTTCTCAAATTGAACCTCAGTCCATTCAAGATGCAGAGCAAGATCCACACTGGATCATTGCAATGCAAGAGGAGTTTCATCAATTTGAGAGGAACAAAGTATGGGAACTAGTGCCAAAGCCAAAGGATCATTCCATTGTTGGAACAAAGTGGGTATTCAGAAATAAACTGGATGATCAAGGAGTAATCATAAGGAACAAGGCAAGGCTAGTTGCCCAAGGATATTCTCAAGAAGAAGGAATTGACTACGACCAGACTTTTGCACCTGTTGCAAGATTGGAAGCCATCCGGATATTTCTAGCTTATGCAGCTCACAAAGGCTTCAAGGTTTATCAGATGGATGTCAAGAGTGCCTTCTTAAATGGAGACATCAAAGAGGAAGTCTATGTCAGACAACCTCCAGGTTTTATCTCTCCAACTCATCCTGATTATGTTTTTAGACTAAACAAAGCATTATATGGTCTCAAGCAAGCTCCTAGAGCATGGTATGAGACCCTAGCATGCTTTCTCTTGGAAAATAGTTTTATAAGGGGTAGAGTAGACCAAACTCTTTTTATTAGAACCCATAAGTCCCATACCCTACTAGTACAAATTTATGTAGACGATATCATTTTTGGTTCTACTGACTCAAAATTATGCAGAAGGTTTTCTAACCTGATGCATTCTAAATTTGAGATGAGTAGCATGGGTGAGCTATCCTTCTTCCTAGGATTGCAAGTCAAACAACATGCTGAATGCATCTTTATTTCTCAAACCAAATATGCCAATGAATTGGTTAAGAAATTTGGTATGTCTGAGGCATCTTGTATGAAAACACCCATGCCTACCAATGCTGTATTGGATGCTGATGAACATGGGAAACCAGTTGATCAGACAACATATAGAGCAATGATTGGCTCTTTACTGTATCTTACAGCTAGTAGACCAGATATAATGTTTGCTACATGTATATGTGCTAGGTTCCAAGTAAGCCATAGAGAGTCACACCTCATATTAGTAAAGAGGATTCTTAGGTATGTTAAAAGTTGTCCAAATCTAGGTCTCTGGTATCCAAAAGATTCAGCATTTGAGTTAACTGGATTCTCTGATGCTGATTATGCTGGATGCAGAATTGACAGGAAAAGCACCAGTGGAACTTGTCAGTTCCTTTGTGATAGACTTGTCTCCTGGTTTTGTAAGAAACAAACATCTGTGTCAACCTCAACTGCTGAAGCTGAATATATGGCTGCAGGCAGTTGTTGTTCACAAATATTGTGGATTCAAAATCAACCTATTGCTGGCACCCAGGTACCTCTGACCCCAACAGTCTTAACAGAAGTTTTTGGTTTAAGAAATGGTGAAGACTCTGCTGAACTTTCTGGAGAAGAATTTTCTGATATACTTGCCAGGATGGGTCATCCAGAGGGAAACCCTAGCAAGTTGTTTAAGAGGAACCTGTCAGTTGAATATAGGTTCCTGGCAGATGTTGTAGGCAAGGTCCTGTTGGAAAAACATTCTGCACATGACACCATCTCCAGACATCAGCTCTGCCTCATGGGAGCTCTGGTAGATAGAAAAAACTTGAACTGGGGAGAGGTCTTCTTTGACCTGATAAAGAAAAAGATTAACAAAAACTTTGTAAATTTTGGAAGAATTCTTGGAGTCTTCCTTCAGGCAAAGTGCCCTGCTCTGTTAGTCTCCTCTGGAGTGCACATCAATGCCTCCAAGAGACTCACCTGTGCCCTATTTGGGAAATGGGACATGCAGATTAGCAAGCCCAGCAGGCCCTCTTCAACTGCCCCTTCAGGCACCAGGACTCCAAGAGTCACTCCCCCCCAAGTCTCTGCACCTGCAGAAGACCTGCCTGCTGCTAGTGCTGCTTCTTCTCCTCCTCCAAGTTCAATCCTACCTCCAGCTCCATCCACCATTCCAGCCTCATCCCCCATTACCACATCCAGCCCATCTCCAACCTCTATTCCATCTCCAGCAACCACTTCATCACCTCCAGTAGACCACTTCCACTCATTATTCTCATATCCACCACCAGATGTCACCTCCTCTCCATCCATACCATCCTTCACACTTCTGGATGACTCCTACATGGATGATTCCCCCTCCTCTCCTCCAGACTTACCATCCTCTTCAACATCCTTCCAAGACCTTCTCCACCACATCATTGACCAACCCACTTTCACTCCCTCCATATCCATCCCATTGTCCTCCATCTCCACAATCCCCTCTCCTGAGCCATTCATTCCACCATTCAGCCCTCCACCTCCAGCTTCTTCAGCCATCCCTGTACCCTCTACCTCTGCTCCCTTCTTGAGCAAGTAGATCTTTCAGCCCTTACTGACCAGTTGTATGAGCTACTGGCCCCCAGGCTCTCTCTTCTCATGGAGACCTCCTTAGCTCCTCTACAACAGTCAGTGGTAGCCCTCTCTGCCAGGCTTTCCTCCCTCATTCCTCCAGCAGCACCTCCAGCAGTTTGCCTTGATACAGAGGTATCTGCATCCAGGCAGGGGGAGATGCCCTATGAAGCCAGCCTTCATACTGCTGTTGCTGCTGCCTCTGCTCCTGCTGCTGCTGCTGCTGCTGCTGTGCTTGTATCTTCTGCTCCAGTTGCTGTGCCTACTCCAGTCTTAGCAATAGACCTAAGGTCTTTGCTATCTGCATTTGATACTGCATATTACAGCTGCCTGCCATATTATAGCTGTCTGCCAGAAGTTCATGCTGTCCAGCCCCCAGAGGATTTGTCCAAGGCACTGGTGCCTCTCTCTGGCTGTGACCCCAACATTCTTTCATCCTTTGTACTCTCAGTGATGACTGCTGCTACTGCTGATGAAGAACAGGCTGTATCTGCTTCTGAAATTATTCTTGCTGCTGCTGAAGACAATGTTCCAACTGCTGCTGATATTCAAATTGTTTCTGATGAGCCCATTTCCCAGGATTCTCTGATGACAGAGGCTGTTGTTTTTGAGGCTGCTGTAGATGTTGTTGTTGTCTCTGAACCTGCTGCTGCCATAATTCCTGAACTAACCAGTGCTGTTTCTACTGCTGCTCCAGTATCTGTTGCTTCTGTATCTGCTGTTATTCCTGCTGCTGCCCCTTCTGCTTCTGCCTCATCTGCTGCCATGCAACTGAAGAAAGATCTTATGAAGAAGATAGATGCTATATATGATGCCCAGAGCTCTGACTCTGATGAGTTTAAGACAGATTCTGATGATTCTTCTGCCACCATTGCAAGGAAAAGGAAGGCAAGAAGTAAGGCAATGAAGAGGGTTCCACCTGCCAAAGTTAGAGATGATAATGATGTTCCTTACTATATTCTGCACAACTGCCCAATTTCTGAACATTGGATGCAGTACTCCAAGAATCAGCTAAAGGCTATGAAGAAGAAAAGGAAGTATGAGAAAGGTTCCACCCAGTCCAAGCACCCTCATCCTCCTCCACCACCTCCACCTGATGTAGGTGCAGGTGGCAGCTCTGCAAGCTCAGGCCCAGCTAGAAGCCAGGCTCCCTACCAACCTCATGCTAGAACATATCAAATGGAAAGCCAGTCTAGGGGCTCTTACTCTAGAAGGGGAGGATACAGGGGAAATCAAAGAGAGACTCAGGTTTACTCCAAAGGGCATTCCAGGCAGCACCCTTATTCCAGGGGAGGACATGTTCCTTCTGATACATCTTCAGGTCCATTCCCCTATAAGCTTAAAGAAACTGTGACTGTCAGGACTCCTCAAGATACTTCTTCCAACAGGTATGAGCCACCTGTTCCATTTGAGGACCCTGAGAAGAATCCTGTTGCTTGGACTGCTAGAATGAAAGAGTTGGCTGCATTAGATCAAATAAAGAAAGCCAGAGAGCAAGGCCTAGACACCTCTAATATATCTACAATGTCAGAACAAAGACAGAAAGAACTAGAAAGATATGCCTCCAGTAAATTTTTTGATGCAGACAGGTACATGGAGTTGCATCCAGCTGCAGTGGTTCCCAGGACATCAAAGCAAACATATTTGGTAGCAGCTGATGATACAAGATCCAAACAAGAAGCTTTAAATCCTAACAGAGAAATCAAGTTGGTAAAAGGCAAAGAGAAAGAGTAACTCTGTAAGGTGACAATCCTTGGTTTTTCTGACTGCTGTCTGGATATTATGTTATATATATATCTCTGTGATGCTTCTGCAATGTCTGTATATTGTTTTCATGTTTTTCTGATTGTATGATGTTATTTGATTTTTTTTAAAATCTGTAAATAGTAATCCTAACCCAAATAGGGGGAGATTGTTGGAACACCCTATTACTAATTTGGGTCAGGATCACTATGTCTATAGGAATCTGTGTTTGACCTTCTATATAGCTTAATAGGTCAATTAGAATTGAGTCTAAGGGTTAGAAGTCTAGGATTGGAAGCTGCCCTGAAGACCAAGTTTTTCTGGAGACTAAGTCCAATCGTCGAGCTCAGCACGACGTTTCGTCGAACTCCGGTCGACGATCGTCTAGCTCAACTTCGGCAGATCGTCGAGCTCCACTCGACGATTGCTGAGCTCAACTTCTCAATATCGTCGAACTCCATTCGACGATCGCTGAGCTCAGGTCGATGATTTTAACTCTGCATTGGATCCTTATCTCTGAGCTCAGTTCGACAATCTTTGAGCTCAGATCGACGATTATCTTGCTACTTGGATTTCCCAGTTCGCTGAGCTCAGCTCGACGATAGCAGAGCTCAGTTCGACGATTTCAGTTATCTTTCAGAATTCAAATTCAAATCAGATAGAAGTTATTCTGCATTTAATTCAGAAGATCTGCCAGCCGTTTTCATTTACTCCTGGAGCAAGTTTCAAGGGATTTTCAAGGAACAATTCAGTGGACTTTCCTTTAGAAAAAATTATGCAATTAAGGCTGTAATCAATGCAGACCAACAGCTATCTTTGACAGAGTGATATTCTATTCTGGCACAGAGAATAATAGATAGAATGTTCTTTGAGAAAAAGAAGAAATACAGAGATTGACAAGAACAGGACACAACTCAGAATACAGTGACTCTCTCAATCTTCTGTCAAAAAGATTTCTGAAGAACACTTCTCAAAGAGATCAAGTTTTCAAAAATCATCAGATCTCTTCAGCTTTCAAAGTGTTCAAGGCCAACATCATCTCAAGACTCCAGACACTCAACATTTCAGCTTGCTGAAATCATCTATTGCTGGAGTTCTACATCTGAAGGCCTATCACCCTCAAGCAAAGCTCTTCTTCCTGAAGATCAAGGACTCAGGGGGAGCTTTGACATCAATCCACTTAGTCTTCTCAGTTGATTGAGAAAGAGAAGACTGCCATCACTCTCTCACCCCCACTCTGTAAAGGGTTTTTCAAACTCCCTTCAAAAGTTTGAATCTGGTTTTTGAGCACCTTGTCAAAAGCTCATTGGTGGCAAGACAACTGATCAAAAAATCTGTTTTGGTTTTTGAGCACCTTATCAAAAGCTCATTGGTGCCCAGGACACCTGATCAACTCATCCTGCAGTGGATTCCTACCTAGGGTGGTAGAAGAGTGGATGTACCCAAGTTTGGGGAACCACTATATTTCCTTGTGTCATCTGGTTCTGCATGTTTTCTTTTTATTTCTGGCCTAGATTTTCTTGTGCTTAGTCTCTGCTTAGCTTAGTTTTGTAATTAGTTATATTTCTGCTTCCCTGCTCACACTCATTACAACAATTGTTGTAAAGCTTTGCAAAAGTTTTTCTCTGTGTTTAAAAAGCACCATATACTCTATTCACCCCCCTCTAGAGTATATCAGATCTAGTTTCCCCTTTCAAGAATTATCTGAGATAACTTCAGCATCTTTCCTAGGAGGGGATGGAGACATCCTCATGTCCTTCTTTGTGGCTTCAACCTTGAAGGCCACAGATTTCTCTTTGTACTCAGACCTGTTGCTTTTCTCCTCCTCCTTTCTGGCCATAAGCTGCATCTCATGTGATAGCAATTTTCCAAATATGGTTGGAGGACCGTCTACAAGTTTGGCCACTTCCCTGATGGCACATATCTTGGTATCCCAGTCCTTGGTTAGTGATCTGAGAAACTTATCATTGAGCTCATATGTGCTAAAGACTCTTCCATATTGTTGGAACCAGCGCTCTGGTCCCTCCTAAAGTTTGAAACAGGATGCAGCCCACACGTACTCTTCTTGAACTATCCTCCTGACGTAAGTCGTAACCTGAAAACAGACCAAGGGGTCTCAGCTCGGAGGTACCACCTCTTTCCCGGAAGAACTGAAGATCTTCCCCTCCCTAGCCAATGCTGAGCCAGGTGCCTGTGAGGAAGACAGTAGAAAGGTTCCACAACCATCTCAGGCACCTCTATCGGTCAATTTATAGGCTTCTGAATCTGATCTGCAAATATCACTTTTGAAATAACCTGAAATGACCAAAACACCCTGGGCTGGGTCTGCCAACAACCAAACTCTGCTGTTCTGGAGGGCTATATGCAGACCTCTAGGGGTAGAAGTGTAAAGTTACCTGGGGCAAAAAGGTAAAATCCCCCTTGGGGGTAAAAAGGTAAAAACGTCTCTTCTCCCATGTGGCGAGTGGGGAAATGACTGACGGGCAAGACGACCCTCTCTGTCCGTCTTGCCGGCCTCTCGCCTCATAGGATATCTCGCCGCCTAGTGCCATCTCGCACTACCTGGGCGTCTCGCCTACCTCAGAGAATCCCCCATCCTGCCTCCTGCAGGTGGGCCTCCTGGTCTTACTCGCCTATCTAATTCACCTCGCCAGTCCCCCCTTCTCGCTCAGTGAACCACCTCTCGCGAGCCCAAGGTTATACACAATCCCCGCTCTTTTCGAGATTGCCCTAACCTCGAAAAGATAAATCCAACCGAGGCTCGCGATGTTGGGATTCGTTCATGAGAATCCTTGGTGGGTCCCCCCTGGGGCCTATAAATATGAGATCCCCACCTCTCCTTAGGGTCCCCTTTCTATCCTCCATTTCTCCAATCCTCAGCATGTCTCACAGCCAGAGCTTTCGTGAGCGCCTCGCGATGGTGCGAAAACGAAATAAAGCGAACATGGCCGCCCTGTTCCCGGATTTGGGGCGTACACCTTCCTCAGCTTCTCCATCCTCTCGCCTGAAGAAGATGAAGGTCGCCTGCCCTCCCTTCTCGGCCGGCGTGACCTCCTCTGCCCCCTTGACAATAGAGAATCTCTCTCCCGCATCTCTCGGGGAGAGACGGGTAATTCCTTATTCTTCTCCCTCTTCTTCTTTCGTCCCGCTTGTTGATCACGCTTTTACAGGGAAACTTCGTTGATTCCCCTATGCCCGCAAATCCTCCCGACGCTATCAACAAAACTCATCAGCGCGCCGACTCGCCCGAGGCATCCTCCCCACCCCCCATGCAGAAAGAAAACCTCTCGCGGGTTGTGGGGAACCCTCGCATCCCAAGTAAGAACTCTCCCTTCTCGGTTTTGCCCCAATTCTCATTCCTTTACCCAACATATGCGGGATAACTGGGTTAACTTTTGTCATCCTGGCGCGCGGCTGCGAGATCATCCTTTCTTACGATTTCTCGCTCACTGTGCAGGCATCCAATTTGAATCCGACACTGAGGATGCTCCCGCGTCTCCTCCCCTCTTGCCTCTTCCACGTCCTGACGAGATCGAGGACTACTTGGGTGATCCCATGGATACCCTGGAGCTGAAGCGGAGGATGGCTTGGATGTTCCGCAAATACACGCATATAATCCGTGAGATGGAGCTGGAGAAGCAGGCCTCTGACCGGCGCATGGACTGGCTAGAAATAGAGTGCCACTGCCTCTCTGCCGAGATGGAAGCCAACGACGTAATGGATGGGACAGACCCCCAAGCCATCCTAAACGAGACGGATGAACACCTCCGTCTCGCGTGCCGTGGCGTGGTCGCCGCCCGCGCTTTTCATCTACTTGGCCGCCCTCCATTCGCGGGAGGTCAAGATGGCCGCTGGAAATGGGTCAGGAACTAAGCGGTCGTGGCCCCGTCTCGCCTTCTCAAGGCGCCCCTGTATTATTATTATTGCCAACATAATTATGTTTAATTATTGATGTGTTGTATAGAACTCCCTGGACGGGATGCTTCCCCCGCGCGGGATGAAATATTTTATCATTATGGTACTGTCTGCTTGTCATGTCGTGCTAGGTTTTTCATCATTACTGTGATTAGCTCATTTTTCAATTAATTAGTCTGTCATGATTTATTTAACTCTTTGAAAAAGTCGCTACGGCGTTTTCGCCCCTTCGGTTCTAGAGAGAGAGAAAGAGAGAGAGAGAGAGAGAGAGAGACGAAGCGTCGGGCTGCCTCTTCATTTCCCGCCTCTTGATTTTCCCGCTCGATCCCCTCTCTCTTCTTCATCCGTTATAAATACCTCTTAGATTAGGATACTCCCATACTTCCGTTACTATTCTTGACTGTCTTTGCAGTCGGAGCTTCCGCCTGCCCCTCTTCTTCTACACACTTATCGCGTCCCTCTCTCCCTCTAAATCGTTCTTTTCCCCTATTTCTGCCTCCTCGTCTGCTATGGAAAAGAAGAGGGTGGAAGAAGGTGAGGGCCACAGCCACTGCGGAAAGCGATTTGTGGATCACAATTTTCCTCTCGGCAGACTACCAGAGGAAGAGTATACTCGCTTCGCCAGCGAGTTCCTTGCTGACGGTTATTTGTCTCGCCCACCCAAAGTTGGCGAGTGCATCAATACTTTTTACTCCAACGAACTGGCCTTCCCCGTCTCGCACTTCGAGGCGGGGCTGCGACTTCCCCTTTAGCCAGAGGTCAAATTAGTCTTTAAGTATGTCGGGGTTGTTCCCGCCCAATTCAACCCCAACGCTATCTCTATGCTAGTTGCTTTTGCCTGCTACTTGCGGCGAGAGCGCATCGAATTCAGCTTGAGCGTCTTTCACAAGCTGTTCATCTATCACGCGAAAGACGATGGCGTTTCCTACTTCACCGGCCAAGGCCTAAAGGTGTGCGAGATACCGAACAAGAATCATCACTGGCTGACTCACTTCGTCTTCATTCGTGGGATTTGGGAGGCATCCCTCTCGCCCCAGTGTCCCCTGCTGAGTGCTACTACGAAACCCCCAAGGTTGGGGGTGCCGAGAAGGCTCTCTGCGACTTCTTCGCAGGGAAAAACTTCGAGGTAAATTACCTCATGCGAGGCCTTGACTCGCTTCCTGCTGTCTTCCCCAGCGAAGGTATACTCCTGCCCCCCCCCCCTCTCCTTAGCATTGTAAATTTTAGTTTTATGCTGACTGCCAACCTACCCAGGGGAGAGAACCGTCCCTGTTTATCCTCCTTACCAGAGTAACAGGGGTCTCGCCTTAGCGAGTATGGCGGCGGAGGCCGCGAAGGATACGCTGACCCCCACCCTTAAGAAAAGGCCCGGGGACGAGGGCACTTCTCGGCACAGCCCAAAGAAGAATATGAAGAAATCGGTGTCCTTTAAAAAGTAGAAAAAGTCCGCCCCCAAAGAAAGGAAGGAGTTATTGGGATCCCTGTCCCCCATTTCTTTAGGGTCTCCCTCACCTCCCCAACTAGCCGTCTCGCCTACCCGCGAGACAGTCTTGTCAGAAACCAACCGCCGCCACCACTGTCCAGCCCGCTGAGTTCCCTTCCGGCGAGGCTGGCTCCTCCAGCCGCCCGGATCCCGCCTCGCACCCCAATTATAACATGGGGCCTGTGACGGATGATGCTGTCGGCGAGCCGGTGCTCTTATGGGATAAGGACGCTAACCGCGTGTCGGTGTCTACTCTCCTTCCTTCCTGGAAAGAGCAGGACCCCGCCCCCCCACCAGTCACGCCTTCTCCCTAAGGTTCAGGCTATATGGTGGCCTTGGTTCTGAGCCCGCGGATAATGAGACATCGCGAGACCTCATTCTGAAGAGCACCCATGCTCAATTTCGCTCCTTGGAGCTCGCGCACGGGTCTCGCGCCGCCTGGTCTTCAACAATAGGAAATGGAAGGAAGCAGAGGCCGGTCTCGCCACGGAACGTGAGAAGTCCAATGACCTTGAGAAGAGGCTGGTCGTCGCCGACAACCTCCTTGCACAGAGTCAGGGTGGTGTGGTAAGTTTTCTTACCGCCGCTTTGCTAGCCTTACTCGCTGCTCATTATGGTCCTTTATTCATTAAATCTTCCTGCAGGATGCCGAGACTTCCGACCGGATGCGCTCGCGCATTGAGGTGCTGGAGGGAGAGAACAAGCGATTAAAAGCTGAAAATATCCATCTTCGGAACAGCGCGGCACCCCCTTCGGACCAATTTCCAGTTCCTTCTCTCTACTCTGTGGACGACGTAGATGCCCTCTACCGAGATTCCAATTTCAAGACAGCGGAGCTCGTTCTCAAAATGATGAAGGAGCTGGGGGTGGTGCGCGATGATACCGAGACGGTTACTGTCCACGATGGTTACTCGATAGGTATGACAGCCTCCGAGCCATGAGAGATCTTAAACGGGGTCTCTCCCGTGGCGGTGTTTGGTGTGGTTCTCAAGGCCCAAAGGACCGAAGGTAGCTGCTCAACCCAGCTTCCCCTCAAATTCTCCACTTTCTTTTTCAAAAGATTGACAATGATCTTGTTGGCTGCCTCCACCTGCCCGTTACTTCGTGGATGATGAACAGAGGCAAAGCGGAGATCTATTCCCAAATGGATGCAGAAGTCAACGAAGTCTCTACTTGCAAATTGTGGTCCATTATATGTTACAATGGCTAGAGGTAACTCATGTCGGCAGATGATCTCCCCCCATACGAAATTCTTGACCACCTGCGATGTCACCTTAGCCAGCGCCTTCACCTCCAGCCATTTTGAAAAGTAGTCCACCATGACTAGCAGGAATTTCCTCTGGCTACTCGCTCGGGGAAAATGACCCACCAGATCTAGCCCCCATATAGCGAAAGGCCAAGGAGCTGTGATTGTCCGCAACCTCTGGGCCGAAAGGAGCTGGAGGGGGGCGAACTCCTGGCATTTTTGACACCTTTTTGCGAACTCTTCCGCATCTTTCCTGAGGGTAGGCCAGAAGTACCCCTGTCTCAGCACCCTCCCCTCTAACGTTCGGCTCCCCGAGTGACTCCCGCACTCTCCTGAGTGCACCTCTTGCAGGACCTTTGGAACCTCTTCCTCCGACACACATCAGGCCAGCAAACCCGACAACGTCTTGTGGTATAAAACTCCATCTTTCAGCAGGTATTACGCTGATTTGTATCTGGTATGCTTCTTGTCGAGTTCTTTCGCAGGTAGCTGCCCTGAAGCCAAAAAGGCGATGAAGGGGTCCATCCAAGACCTCTGCTGGCATATCTCCATGAGTTCCCCTTCTTTTATAGACGGCCTGAAGAGCTCCGTCATTGTTCCTCCAGCTCGAGGGCCATACTTGGCAAGTTGGTCAGCCTGAGTGCTCTGCCCCCTCGGGACTTGCTGAATTGAAAAGCTTTGGAACTGCCCGATGATGCCCTTGACCTTTCTAGGTACAGCTGGAGGGTGGGCTCCCTTGCCTCGAACTCCCCTTTGATCTGGCCTGCCACTACCATGGAGTCTGTCGAGTCCTCGATGTCTCGAATGCCCAACTCCCGGGGTAACCTGAGTCCTGCGATGATCGCAGCATATTCCGCTTGGTTGTTGGTGATCGTGAAATGGATCTTCAAGGCATGTTCAATCCTGGTCCCCAACGGACTTATCAAGACCATTCCCTCTTCGAAGGAATTTCTTCCCGACGCTCCATCTACCAACATCTTCCAGGTTGCTCGAGGGGACACTTCAGTCTCTTGGACCTCAACTATGTAGTCCACCAGGAAATCGGCCACCGCCTGTGCCTTAATGGCGAGCCGAGGAATAAAAGCTAGGTCGAATTCACTGAGCTCTATTGACCACTTGGCAAGCCTCCCGGAGTGTTCTACCCCTTCCAAGATGCGACGGAGGGGGTGATCCATTACCACCTAAATAGAATGAGCCTGAAAATACAGTCTGAGCTTTCGGGCCGAGACGATGAGGGCAAACGCTAACTTTTCAAGGATGGGATACCCGAGCTCCGCTTTCTTTAAGACCATGCTCAAGTAGTAGATTGGAAATTGCTTCTTCCCTTCTTCTCGCACAAGAACCGAGCTCACAGCCCCAATCCCTACCCCTAAGTATAAAAATAAGACCTCTCCTTCCCTTGGCCCCTGGAGTAAAGGTGTCTGGGTGAGCTGTTGCTTTAGAGCCTGGAAAGCCTTCTCACATTCTGGGGTCCATTCAAACTTCTTGCCTCCTCGCAGTGTCCGAAAGAAAGGCGAGCATCTCTCTCCGGCTCGAGAGAGAAACCTGCTTAGCCCGGCCAACTTGCCGGTGAGGCGCTGAACTTCCGTAGCATTTCTATGGGATTCCAACTCTAGGATTGCTTTTACTTTCTCGGGGTTAGGCTCCACTCCAGATGGAGTGAGAATATGTCTGAGGAACTTTCCCCTATTGGCTCCAAATGCACATTTCAGGGGGTTGAGTCTCATTTTATATTTTCTCAAGGTTTCAAAGGTTTCCTCGAGGTCCAGGACGTGAGATTTGAGGTCCCTGCTTTTGATCATTAAGTCATCCACATACACCTCGAGGTTTCTCCCTTTCTGTTTTCGGAAGATCCGATCCATCATTCTTTGGTAGGTCGCTCCCGCATTTTTCAACCCGAAAGGCATCATATTAAAATAGAAGCACCCATCCTCCGTGACGTCCTTAACGTCCGGAGGATGCATGCGTATTTGGTGATATCCGGAAAACGCAACCAAGAAACTCATAAAAGGAAAACCGATGGCCGAGTCAACCAGCGCGTCGATTCTGGGCAGCGGGTAACAATCCTTGGGGCACGCTTTATTTAAAAGAAAGAAATCCACACACATTCTCCATCTACCCTCCCCCATTTTAACTATTACAACATTGCTCACCCACCCAGGATACTTACAGGCGGACACAAATCCTGCCTTAAGTAACTTCTCTACCTCCTCTCTAATAGGCCCGGCCATCTTGGAGGCGATGACCCTCTTCTTCTGCTGTATGGGGCGGGTGTTGGGATCGAGATTGAGGCGGTGACAAGCGACGTCCGCATCGACCCCGGGCATGTTTGCGGTGCTCTACGCGAAGACGTCAATATTTTTTTGCACGCAGGCCTTGATCTTCTCTCGGTCTTCCGGGCTGAGTTCGCCGCTGATCTTTACCTTCTCCTTTCTCCCTTCCTTGGTGCGGATCTCTACCTCGAGTACCTCCACGGCCGCCTTCAGCCTTGATGGCTCTTCCTCTCCTTCCTGCTCTTCCAGCGCGTCCTGTTCTCTGACTTCGTCTTCCGCGACAACCATCACCATTTCTTCCCCAAGCTTTTCCATCTCCCACTTGCTTGCTCCCTCTCCTTCCTGCAGTGAGGCTCTTCTTTTTTCCAGCCGGGCCCCCCTCCTGGGCGACCTTCCCGCTTCCTCCATCTTCCTCTTCTCTTTCCTCCTTTCATCTTCCTTTGACTCCCCTTCCTCTTCCGCCTCCATCTCTCCCTCCTCCTTTCCAGCCATTCTAGCTCCCCCGCAATGCCACCAAACATCACTACTTCTCCCTCTCCACCAACATCTTCTTCCTCCCTCTCTTCTACTTTCCCCATCTCTCCGTGCTTCTCTCCCGTCATTTTTGGCTACCCCGCAATGCCGCCAACCATCACTACTTCTCCCTCTCCACCAACATCTTCTTCCCCCCTCTCTTCTACTTTCCCCATTTCTCCGTGCTTCTCTCCCGCCATTTCTGGCTCCCCCGCAATGCCACCAACCATCACTACTTCTCCCTCTCCACCAACATCTTCTTCCTCCCTCTGTTCTACTTTCCCCATCTCTCCGTGCTTCTCTCCTGCCATTTCTGGCTCCCCCGCAATGCCACCAACCATCACTACTTCTCCCTCTCCACCAACATCTTCTTCCTCCCTCTCTTCTACTTTGACACCAAGCTCCTGTTGGCATTGTTCCATCCTCTTTTCCATCTCTTCAGCATCCCCCTGCCAGGAGACGGTGTTCACTGCCATCACGTAGCATTACCTTGCAGCCTTTGGATCCCCCCGTACCCATATTTGGGTACCTCCTGAGTTCAACTTCAAGCACTGGTGAAACGATGAGGGAACACATCTGAAAGCGCTGATCAAGGGGCGCCCGAAAATGGCGTTGTAACTAAGGGGGCATCCACTATGACGAAGCGGCAATTTCGGGATAGCCCTCCCAGGGTTACTTGGAGTCCCACTCCCCCCTCGACTTCTTTCCTCTCTCCTGAGAACCCAAATAATGGTCCATCAACCACCAGCACCCTCCAGGCCTCCACCCTCATCTCATTGAATGCTTTCTTGAAAATCACGTTCACTGAGCTCCCATTGTCTACTAGGATCCGTGACACCTTAAAGTTTTCGATGGCGGTTCGTATCACCAGTGCGTCACAGAAAGGGTCTTCATGATCTGGCATGTCCTTCCTTGAAAAGGTGATCTTTTCATCTGGGGGAGGGGATTGCGACGTCGAGGCTACGCTTCGGCGATACATAGTGTGAAGGCTCGCCTTTCGGGCTGCCTCTATTCCTACTCCCCCGTGGATTACTCTGATTCCCCCTCGATCTCATACATCCGTTCGATCTACGCATCGATCCACCTCTCATGTACCTGTCACTTCCTCTATACGCATCGGTATCTGTTGCTCTCCTGCTCCTCTAGTTCTCCTCATTTCCAAGAAATCTGGGCAGGTAGCCGTTGCGTGACCTTCCTCCTTGTGGATGTCACAATATGGCAATGCCACCTCCCCCCTTGCCTTCCTTCCTGAGGGTTTCTCCTTC
The DNA here is from genome assembly GCA_039583875.1 of Platanthera guangdongensis. Taxonomy (NCBI): domain Eukaryota; kingdom Viridiplantae; phylum Streptophyta; class Magnoliopsida; order Asparagales; family Orchidaceae; genus Platanthera; species Platanthera guangdongensis. The sequence continues at coordinate 135,301,965 of CM077165.1, forward strand.
TCCCAGCTCCTGTTCCTCTTCCTCTCTCCCGGCCTCTACCTCTACCTCGGCCGATCGCCATAGCCTGCTCCGGAGGGGGACGGGGCGGTCTATGACCATACCCCAACCCTTGCTGGTGAAATCTTCCCGGTCATCCTTGTTGGTTCCTCCCCCGTGGGAAATCCTCTCCCTTGTCCTGGGGCATGGCCTCCCTGTTGCCTCCAACCCAGCTCTTGATACATCGGCGCCCTCGGCTCTTCTCTTCTTCTTTCCTACTGCTGTCTCCCCTGGCTCGCTCGACTCCACCTCCGTAAGCCTTGCCAAATTTTTTACAAACGCGGGATTTGCCGCCTTCATCGCTATTTCCTTCGCCGCCTTCTCCATCAAGCCCTCAAAAGATAGCGGCGCCTTCCGGGTGAGGCTAATTTTGAAGAAACCTTCCCGTAGTCCCACGGTAAAGGCCATCTGGAGGGCAAACCCTGACACCTCCTGTATATCCAAGATCTCCTCTTGGAACCTATCCGCGTACTGAGCCAGGGATTCATCTGCCCTCTGCTTAATCAAAAAGATCGACTCCGGGTTCTTCTTTCTCTTCTTAGAAGTTGAGAACCGTAGATGGAAGCTCCTGCTTAGGTCCTCGAAGCAGTATATCGAGCCTGTCGGGAGCTGGTGAAACCAGTCTCTAGCCTTGTCTTTTAGGGTGATGGCAAAAAACGGCACTTAAACGCGTCTGTCATGGGACTGATCGAAACCGCGTCCTCGAACCATTGCAAGTGATGAAGGGGATCATCTTTCCCCACATAGTAGTTCATTTTGGGTTCTCGGAACCCTTTCAGGACGGGAGCTGACAGGATCAGCTCACAAAAAGGTGACCGTCTCGCCACCGGTCTCGCCGCCCCTACTCGCGTGACGACGTCTCCTGGCGAGATGGTACTCGTCGGGCTTGGGAATAGCTCCCTTCCTGCCATGTATCTCACACTCCCTTACGCCATCACCTCCTTCCCCGGTCTCCTCCCGGGGCATCTTCTCCCACTCGCGCCGAGACAAGCTCTTCTTGCTGCGCGAGAGCAGGCACCTGAGGCAGTGGGGTTGAACAATCTCCCTGCCGCGAGATCCCTTGCAACAAGTCCATGATCCCCTTGATTGAAGCCATAAACGTATCTTCCGACAAATCCTCCCGGGTTATCCGACCCCTCTCCTTCTCCGTGACCTCCCGCCATGTGGTTGCTCAAGGTTCTTCTCTAAGTGTTGCGGTCCATGCTCACTGCACCAAAAAATGTTGGAACCAGCGTTCTGGTCCCTCCTAAAGTTCGAAACAGGATGCAGCCCACACATACTCTTCTTGAACTATCCTTCTAACGTGAGTCGGATACCTTAAAACAGACTGAGGGGTCTCAGCTCGGAGGTCCCACTTCTTTCCCGGAAGAACTGAAGATCTTCCCCTCCCTAGCCAATGCTGAGCCAGGTGCCTGTGAGGAAGACAGTAGAAAGGTTCCACAACCATCTCAGGCACCTCTATTGGTCTATTTATAGGCCTCTGAATCTGATCTGCACATATCACTTCTGAAATAACCTGAAATGACCAAAACACCCTGAGTTGGGTCTGCCAACAGCCAAAATCCGCTGTTCTGGAGGGCTATACGCAGACCTCCAGGGGTAGAAGTGTAAAGTTACCAAAGGCAAAAAGGTAAAATCCCCCTTGGGGGTAAAAAGGTAAAAACATCTCTTCTCCCATGTGGCGAGTGGGGAAAAGACTGACGGGCGAGACGACCCTCTCTGTCCGTCTCGCCGGCCTCTCACCTCATAGGCTATCTCGCCGCCTAGTGCCATCTCGCACTACCTGGGCGTCTCACCTACCTCAGAGAATCCCCCATCCCGCCTCCTGCAGGTGGGCCTCCTGGTCTTACTCGCCTGTCTAATTCATCTCGCCAGTCCCCCCTTCTCACTCAGTGAGCCACCTCTCGTGAGCCCAAGGTTGTACACATGACATTAGCTTATTAACTATTCTGAAAAACTTCTTGTACCACTTAGTTATGCTGTCTGTTTTGGTTTGTCTAAAACTTTCATATTCTTGATTTAGCATAGACTTTCTGTCCTCTCTTATTTCTTCTGATCCCTCCATGTAGACAATCAAAGTGTACCACATTTCCTTGGAGGTTTTGTAGTGAACCAAGTTTTGGAAAGTTGAGTCATCTATAGCAATAACAATTACGTTATGTGCTCTCTTATCCATAGTGGCTAAGATGATCTCATCCTTTGTCATTTCAGAGTAACTTTTTGGAGTCCTGAGGTTGGCATCAAGAACTGAGATGTTCATAGGAATGAATGGCCCTTCTTTAACTGTGATGTAGATACTTGGGTCAGAAGCTTCCATGAATAATCTGACTCTCTCTTTCCATATGTCAAAGATTTCCTTTCTATATATAGGTAGTTTCATGGATCCAAGTTCCTTGTGATTTTCACCTGAACCCATTTTGTCTAATTGATAACTGCCTTGGAGATCAACTCAGACTGTTAAGTCTATTCTTGAGTAACCTCCCTCTGATACCACTTGAAAGAATTGGTTTCAAGATATCCTAAACACCTAGAGGTGGGGTGAATAGGTTCAATTCCTTTTTATTAAGGTAGATAATATATGTCACTAGTAGACAACCTATGCAACAACTATCACAACACAGATTAATAGAAATATAGCCAATCACAGCATACACACAGATTTATAGTGGTTCCCCAAGAGTTGGGTACATCCACTTTCCCCCTTTGCCTATCTAGCAGTATACTAGATTCGGCCTAACTCCCTTCTTCCTTCTCAGATCCTCAGATCTTACAACTCAGAACCCAGAATGGTTCCTACAGCTCAGACTTCAGAAAGTCCTACAACTCAGATTCTATCAGAGAATCCTACCTCAGAGTGAGTCCACACTCCTACCACTCAGGCAATCAAGCCCTACCTCAGCCTCTTCCACCAGGCTTACAACTCAGAAAAATCAATCTCCTACCTTAGGCACTTAGCCCTACCTCAGCCTTTATAAACTTAGGCTTACAACTCAGAGAAATAACTCTCTTACACTCAAATCTATAAAAGACCTTACAGAAAAATTGATTATAAAAGAGATAAATCCTTCACCCAGGTAGAGAGAGAAAGGGTGAAGGCTTCTTGATCAGTTCTTGATTGATCTGACTGCTTAAGATTCAACCTATCTTAGCTTCTTCAAAGCTTCTTGAATCTGAACAAAGTAAGGTTGATCTTCTTGTCAAGTTGGAGATGATCCTCAATCTAGCTACCTTCTTCTATTCAGAAATTGATCTGAAATCTTCTTGTAGACTTGTTCAAAATCTTCCTTCTCTTGATGACTTGAAGATTTCAACTGTTAGTAAAATGTCAAGTCCTTTCTTTTTTTTATCTCTTCATTTGATGATATAACATGTCTTTATATAGACCCATCTGAGGTTACCGGTTGTTCCGGTTCATAACGGCCTTCTGACAGCTCTGACAGATACAACAGCTTTGTTAGTTATGACAGCTGTCAAGTCTTCAATCTTGACACCGAATACCTCATTGTACTCTATCTCAGCAGAAAAGCGTCGAGATAATACTTCAAATGTGTCAACACAAATAGACCATGTGTCGATACAATTCTTGATGATGTCGACACAGCTCACATAATGTCGACACAGCCCTTCTTTATCTACTCGACACAGCTTCTGTGGAATGTGTCGATACAATAGCTTCTAGTCTCGACATAGTTGGTGTTGACAGAATTTTGGTATGTGTCGACACAAGTCCTGTGTGTCGACACAATTGTTGTCGACAGAATTTCTGTGTGTCGACACAATCTGGCTTCTGGTGTCGACACATCTCCTTCTCAAGTGTCGACACTTGTACTTAGAAAATTTTCCTGTATTTCCTTAACCTGCACATTAAAACTCAACACCATATCAAATACACATTATTGAATATCATTTAGTTAAGTGAGACTTCTCCAAATCAGGTACACAGTTTCCAATATACCCAACACTTTGTGCGTTTGGTTGTATTTCTCCCCTTCCTCTTATAGTTACTTTGTTCTAAACTTGTGGTTGTTTGATTTTTGCTTAAGAACACTATTTAGTTTAAGTATTTCAGCATTTTTATGTGTTTTTATATCTTAGATCATGATTGTGTTGCTGAGCTTCAGTTTTTCGTGTTCTTGTTGAGATAGTGTCGTTCTAGCGATTGCTAGAAGTGTGCGCGGCGAAGAGGTGATTGTGACCCTCATTGGCTCATCTATCTTTCATATTACTCTCTTGAGTAATCCACCAAAGAGACACGGTGTTGGCGACCCGCAATAGGTTTATTAGTGTTAAACATAGAAAACTCCAAACCAAAACCCCCTTTGTTTACATTAACACTTGCAATCACTTTTTCAATAGCGAAATCACACTCCCTACTTGCACTCCTCGAGAGATCGATATCCGGGGATTCAACTCCTCAACTTTATTACTTGACTACGATCGGTACACTTGTCGACGCATCAAATTTTTGGCGCCGTTGTCGTGGAGTGCAACCGTTGCGTGTATTTTTCTTTTGAAAAAGTTTGTAAGTGTTTTTGGTATTTTTGAAAGAATTTTTTGTGTTGTATGACAGATCTCAACTCCAGTGATAGGGTTGAAGATCTTGTGTGTGAGCTTGAAACCGCATGTGCGAGGCGAGCTCACCTGTGTGCTGCTGCTGCTGAAGAAAGGATGGAGGATCTTGGCCAAGGAGGAAATGGCCACGGTGAACGGGTTGTTGAGGGCCAAGAGGTGGTCCAACCACGCATTAGGACAATGCGTGATTTCACAACCCCTACTGCGGGAAGTGTTTACCCTGGCTTCAAATCGGCCATCATAAACCACCATTTTGAGATTAAACCCGCCATCCTGAATATGATCCGAAATAATACTCAGTTCTCGGGCTTGCCGAGTGAGGATCCGCAGCTCTATCTGGCGGAGTTCTCGGAGATTTGCGGCACATTCTACTATGCCGGTATTTCTGGTGACGTAGTAAAGCTGAGGCTGTTCCTATTTTCGCCGAGGGACAAGGCCAAAACCTGGCTCCATACTATTGTTGCTGGGACAACTACTACATGGGAGGCCCTATCCTCTATGTTCTTGGCTAAGTTCCACCCGATGGATAAGATTGTGATTGCCCATAGGGATATTGCAACCTTTCGACAGCTGGACCAAGAAACGTTGTCTGAGGCTTGTGAGAGATTTGCTGACCTGCAGTGTCGATGCCCCCAACGCGGCTGTGAGTCGTGGAATTTAATTGAAATATTCTACTTTGCTATTGAGCCTAATTTCAGGGCTATGATCGACGCAGCAGCTGGAGGCACAATAATGAACCTATCTCCTGACGAGGAATTGAGGCTACTTCACGACACTGCCTCCCATAGCACATACTGGACCGCTGGAAGAAATACCCTTAGAGGGGCGACGAATCTGTTTGAAGTGAATGCGGTGGTGCAACAAGCGGAGGTGAGCCATCATACTTTGGATGGAAGGACGATGTTGACCAGATCGGCCCCTCCTCCAGCTCGATTTATGGACATTTCGTGCCAGGGTTGTGGTAACCCCGACCATCGTGCTTATGAGTGCACTACTGGAGAGACCTTTGCTGAGCCGTCAGGTATAACTTCTGACAAGAGCGCAAATTTTATAAATAATCAAAACAGTAATGCTCCTTATAATAATGCTCCAACGCGAGAAATCATCCTAATTTCTCATGGAATCAAAATGCTCCCGGTCAAAGGTGGCAGGGAGGCAAGCATCAATTTGATGCTCAAGCCTCTAACAGCCAGTCGCGACCGCCATATTCGGGTTATAATCAAAATAGGCAGGTTGTCGTGTAAGAGTGCGTTGGAGGAAATGATGGAAAAATTTGTGGATATGGCCCAATCTAATATGGCCATTCAAACCACTTCCATGAGGAACTTGGAAACATAACTGGGGAAACTGGCCCAGGTGTTCTCTGAGCGTACTCGCGGCACCCTCCCAAGTGATACGGAGAAAAATCCCCGTGAGCAAGGGAAGAGTGCTGGAGAAGCTGGGGAGTGCAATTAAAATGAAATGGCTGTTAAATGTGAGATTAATAAGATGGAGACGGTAGCTTTATATGATTTCGGGTCTTCGTGCAACATTCTTGCTTTGCAAGATGTTGAGAAATTTCGTTTAAATGTTGAATCGAGGGTCCGGAAGTCACTGGTGCTTGCCGATAGGTCGGTAGTAAAGACAGACGGGGAAATTAAGGAGGTGGAAGTGAAACTGATTGGGGCTATTGTAGTCATTGACTTCCAGGTGTTAGGACCTATGGGAAATACATCGAAACCCATCTTAGGGGTCCCATTCCTAAAAGCTAGTTAAGCTACATTGCAATTTAATGCGAGCGGTGTCACCTTGGCTTCCAAGTTCGATTTGCCTTTACCACCGTCACTTCCCCCTATAATTTCAAATGAACTTGGAGAGCTTCTGAAATTGAATGTCTTGTTATCTAATCATTTATCTATAGCTGATGAGACAGGTATTTTGCTGAATGAGCTAGACAAGGCTGTGAAAGTGGAAGAAATGTTGATGTCAGCTGAAGAAGAAACAAGTGCAGAGTTGATGGGAGTGAAAAAGTACTCGGATAGTAAGGAACGTGAGCTGAGCACGACTGTAGAGAGCGTGTAGAAGATAGACTTAAAAACTTCTATTGCTCCGAACAAATTTTGTAAGACTGTTAAACAGGTGACTTGGGCTGATCTTTCACCCGCCGCGGGTGAGGAAAGGATGCCCCCAGATGAGAAAGTTAGACATGCTGCTGAATTAGTTGGTGTGGTTATACCACCCTGGAGATCCCCATCTGTGGATCTGAAAAGAAAAGAACTACTCATGCGCAAGGCGCATAATTTTGCCCGCCGGCGCGAGAACGAAGTGGTTAGGGGCAGGGGAGATTCGTCTTCCCTGGACCTAAAGCTTTCACCTTGCCCTCATCTCGCGTGACTGGGGGGATCTATCACAAGTTAGCGTTCAGCTGAGGAGTGAAGGATCTCCGGGGCCCCTTTCCTGCTTTTTGTTGTTTTATTTATTGCTTAATGCTGTATGTAACTTTAGACTTTTTCGTTGCGTTTTGAACTTATGCTCTGGACAATATTTATATAACTGCTAATACAAGTATTTGGTCCACCTTAAGGACGGTAAAGAAAAGTGGCTTATGGGAGACAACTTAATTTCCCTGCTTTTAATTTGCTTAATTATGTTGCTGTGATTATATGTTTATAGTATGTGCGGTAGGAGGTATTCTCTTGTGCAGGTGGAGTTCATTTGGGTCGTGGACTTTCTGCTGAAATTAACTCTGAGCTTCTGGTATGCTCATTTCCTGAGCATGGGGTAACCTCTCCCCCAACTTTTATTTCTCTATTTTTATTGCAAATCTTGAATAGGTTGTTTATTTTAAGTCTGGTGGAGGAGAGTTATGCGGGTTACCAATGCACATGCACTACTATTGCTTTCATACCAAAAGCACATTTTATTTTCTGTTTTCTTGATATCTTGCCTGCATCGTGTACCTACACCCACCTGAGCGTGATCTTAAGCACGCGCTCGGCTCAAGTCAAATTTGTTTTTTTGTGTTAACTTCAAAATAGTGGTGCTGGCTTATGATTTTAGGATAGAGTAGTTCGAAACTCGTGCAATGCTCCTAATCGAGTACTCATGGTGTGTAGAAATAGTATAGATTTAATTTTTTGTTATGCTCGTAGATTTATACTTTTCTGCATTTGTAAATATTGTTTGTACTATTCAAAAGTGTTGAATCTGGAGCAATCGAACGGTGGTGCCGGAATGTGTGTAGCTGTCACTAGCCCCGTATTGCTCGAGTCGGGAGGAAAGATCATTTTTCTCGGTGGCTAAGAACTTGCCCCAAGCTACTCTCGAAGCATTGGTGCATGGTTAGTCTAGCGTGAGCGTGATGTAGGTCGTCTTTTTTGGCCCGTTTGAGCTTTGTACTGTTCCTAACGTCTTATCCTCGCTAGCCCCGTTGTGCCTACCCTTATTTTGATTCAGCTCCATCATTTTTTTCACCAAAGCCTCATAGCCGATCCTAGTCACATACCTAAGTTGAGCTTTAGTGTTTTACATTTTCATTTTGGGGTGTTGATGTGGTGATATGCCTTGTGAATGTGTGGATGTGCTCCAAAGTTTTTGTCTGCTGAAGTTGTTAAAATAAAAAATGATGTAAAAAGAAAATATATGTATAAAAATTAATTGTGAAAAAGAAAAGTGAAAAGAAAATGTGTAATTGAAAATTCTATTTGAGATTTTGTGGCGGTAGGCGGTGCACACACACGTGTTATCAAGTTCAAGTCTGGTGGTGTGGTGCACCTGCATGTATTGTTGGGGAGAAGTGATGGCGAAGAGGTCCGGCCATGTGCTCGTAATGCTCGTAACCAGTTGATTGGTGGCGATGATGTCCCGTCATTTGTTCGTGATGATGTTGCAGATGGTGCTGACGAGTTCTTTGGCGAGCTCCATGGCGACGCCGGGTCCATGCATTATGTTGATCGTCGCCGCAACCATATGTTTGAAGACTCGGATGGACGATGCCGCAATAATAATTTCAATGCACGCCATCGTCGCTACAACGCCATCGCCGCGACAATAATATAATAATTATAATATTATATTATATTTATTAATTTCCTTGTTGCATTGTTTTAATTTGAGAGTTTTTATTTCATGTATTTTAATTTCATGTAACATGATGGGTGCATATAACCATCATGAGGTGTTTAATTTTCAATGGTGGTGATTGTGTGGTGTAGGCTATAAATAGCCATGTTATGAAGGAATTTAAGGGAGAAGAATGAAAAATTGAAACTTGAATTCAAAATTTGAATTTCCCCCTTAACTCTCTCTTCCCCCTTAGGCAAAATTCACCCCCCCTCTTTCTTCCTTCCTCCAAATCGCCGGCCTCAAGGCTCCTTTCCTTCTAGAGTTCGGACATCTCCTCTCTCCCTCGTGCTCTCGACCACCCCCTTCTCTCTAGTGCTCGGCTACTCTCATCTCCCTCTTGCTCACGACCACCCGAGATCCTCTCTCTCCAAGGATACTTTGGCCCATGCATGAGAGGTTGTTTGCAAGGAAGAAGATAGGGGTTTCCTCCACGGCGTGAAGTGAAGGAGATTAGCACGTTCATCATCCGTAGCGCGCTTCCCGTGGACTTTCAACGGAGGAGCGATCAAACTTGGTGGATCCACGCATCACGGATCTACAAATCCGAGAGGGGTAACGAAAATATCTACCAAGAGTTTTCTTTCTCTAGATAGTTCTTGTGGTGGACGAATTTTTGCGTTATTTTCCGATTTGTTTCTCTTCGCGGTTAATCAAATAATAAATCGGTATTTTTCGTTTGGATTTCCGAAAGATTCGTAAGAGGATTGGCGATCCTCGCTTTCTTTTTGTTGGGATAGATTCTACCATCTTTCGAATCATTTTGTTCTTGGTGGATCTATTTTGGTACAACCCAAAAGCTCGTTCGGGATCAAGATTATCTCATTTAGCCGGAAAGAATTTGGCCTATAGCCAACATTCGATCTATTTGCGGAACGGCGATCCGTATTGTTAGCGCGAGCGATAAATAAAATAATTGTTGTGGCTGCGTTTTCGTTATCGTGTGGAATAGAGAGCCTAGATCGTGTCATAAGCATTATCGTGGCCTCCATGACGAATCTCTAGGATATACCCTGCATCAATTTGGTATCAAAGCGAGGTTCTCGTCAATTTCCTAATTGGCACTCCTCCCCCTCTTCAAATTAAAAACAAAAAAAATTCAAATTTTAAATTTCAAATTTCAAATTTCAAATTTCAAACATCAAATTTCAAAATTTCAAATTTCAAATTTCAAATTTCGAATTTCAAATTTCAAAATTCAAAATTCAAAATTCAAAATTCAAAATTCAAAATTCAAAATTCAAATTTCCAATTTCAGAAATCCAAAAAAAAAATTTTTATTTTTCATTAAATCATTATTTTTATTAAGTTATTTTAAAATTTAATAGTTGGTCTGCAAATAGCGGCCTATATTTTTATATTTTCAGCAAAATTCAAAACTAAAATTTTTTTTAATAATCCTCATATTTTTTGCAGCAAGAAAATCTATTTTATATAATTATAACCTTAGTGACTAAGCGGGAACAATTCCATCTTTTAAAATTAAGTAGGGTCAGATTATTTAGTCATTGCATGTGCACCAGTTCTTGTGAGTTTTCTCTCTGGTTCTCACTAAATGGCATATGACATATATGCTACCCAGTTAGACTATTTTTATGCTAAGGATATGACTAAACACACCTCTAGGTCACACCACATTTATCCTATTTATGACGGTTTAGAGTATCCCCAAAGTTTTCGAGACTGGCTTAAGGGATTAGAACAATATTTTAATTGTCACTTATGGGATGACTACGAAAAGGTTAGCTTTGCCCGAGAGCGATTAGTAGGTCGAGCCCGATTATTTTGGTTAAACGAAGAGCATCGTGTTGGTAGCTATCATTATGCTTGGTCGCACATGCGTAGCCTCCTCTCAGATCAATTTGATCCCGCCTACCTGCGCACTAATAACACCACACCCGTTAGTAAGAATAGTTATGGCACCAGACCCGTATCTGCTTGTAGGAGTGACCCTACGCCTCAGGATAGATCCTATCCCCAGAGAGGTAGTAATACCCAAAGTGTGCCTAGTCCCACCTATAGGGAACATAAGCCATTTAGACCCCAAATTTTGAACTCGAAAGAGGTTACTATTAGGGTGCTAGCTTCTTTAGCCTCGACATCTAAGCCCTCTGGTATAGTGACTGATACCTCTGAGGATTCTTATATGGATATAGAATCTCTGGATGATGAAGTTAATCAGCCAGATGAGAGTCTTCCTTCACTTACGATAGTGCCTGACTCACCTGTTGAACCTGAGGATGTGTCTAGGACTGTGCCCGTCACTGAGGACGAGGCTGGATACGCTGGCGATTTGAGTGACGATGAGGAGATTGGTTACCCTAGTGACCTGGATGAGGATTTCTCCTCTGAGGAATCGTCTCCTCTTCCTTTCGGCGATGTTTCTGACGCGTCTCCCTTGATAGTTATGGAGTCTTCTGATGACCCTGAGTCAGAAGACATTCTGGCTGAGTCACCTTATGTTGAGAGCCTACCTGTTACTGATTTAGGTGATGACCTGCTAGAACACGAGCTAGTTCCTTCTAGCCGGAACTTATTGAGGTGCCCATTTATTTAGCCTCCCCGTTAGATCAATCCAGTCGGATAAGTGCGGGTGAGGATCACAATATTATAATGATTGATCCAGGATTGGTAGATGTTTCAACGGTGTTGGAAGAGTCACCTTGGGATGGATGTTTATCTTGGGATAATCTTAGTGGTGCACATCCGGGAGATAGTTCATTGATATTATCATCGTTGCTTGAGGGTCATACTAATTTAGGTTCTCCCCGGGATTCGATTTGCCCAACCCTCCATCATGATTTAGACAATGTACCTACTTCGTGGGAAGATTTGGTTAGCGAAGGATGTGACGTTTTGGAAGATTTACCCTGTGTGGGAAGGCTATTTGTGGATGACGGTAGCACTGAGGACCCGATAGACATTTCTTTGATGTTAGCTCCTTCGCCAGAAGCCCGAAATGGATTTGAAATTTTGTCGAGTACGATTTTGACTACTTTTGAGACCAATACTGATTGTGATTTGGATGAATTATCTAGCGGATTGGAAGACATGTCGGCTGAGTTGGTAGAGTCACCCCATGATGAATGTTTATCTTATAGTGAGTTAGATGATGACGATCCATCTGAGTTTTCGGTAAGGACGAATCCACTGTTTAATTTTTCCTATGATTTTAACGGCCTGCAACCGGAGGCTTGTTATTGGACGAGTAATCCGTATTTTGACGTTGAGTGTGACTTAACTTCCCCTACGGAATCAACCATGTCGACTCTCCCTCCAGTTCATTTAACTCGAGTAGATGATTTGTTAGTACACGAGCTAGTCATTCCTAGCCCTTTATATTTAGAGAAGTTTATTATTACCGCCTCCCCATTAGGCTTACTTAGATGGACGTGGGTAAACGTAGTTGGTCACGAGCGTTTTCTGCTGGCTATTCATTACGAAATTTTTAAATCAAAATTTAATTCCAAATTTAAAACGAAAATGTTAGGCTCCACTGAAATAATTTATGAATTTAAAAAAACCGTGCCACCTGACATAGTTCCGTTATTTATACAATTAATTCTAGTCATGTTGCACATGGGTTCACCCCACACAGTACAAAACTCATGTTGCTTATGGGTACAAAACTCATGTTTTCGTCGGCCTATCATCTCCAAACGGATGGGCAAACGGAAGTTGTCACCCATAGCTTGGGAGTGTTACTCCGTTGTTTAGTGGGCGAACATAAAGGTACGCGGGATCTTATCCTTTCGCATGCTCAACTAGCGTACAATAATTCTAAGAACAGGTCCACTGGGTTGTCTCCGAATGAGATAATGCATGGTTATAAGGCGCCAGTGCCTCTTGACTTGGTTCCGTTACCGCCTTCTTTTAAGCCAAGTCAATTTGCACAGGACTTCGCTTCACACGTTCACACTCTCCATGAGCATATTGGCAAGACGTTAGCTAAGCAATATTCTATCTATCAATCGAATGCTAACGTACATAGGCGAGCAGTCTCCTTGAACATTGGCGATTTGGTTATGGTTCGTCTTATCCTTGAACGGATGCCTTCGGGCACCATAAAAAAATTAGCGAACAAGAAAGCCGGTCCTTTTCGAATTTTGAAGAAATTAGGCGAAAATGCTTATTTGCTAGAATTACCCGTTGATTGGGGAATCTCCCCTGTGTTTAACATTTCGGATTTAACGCTTTTTGTTGCTCCACCACCTGAACTGTTTGTCTCTCCGTTTAATAATTCCACTATACAATCTAATGGGGTGGGGGGTGAGCTCAATTCTGGATCGCTTTCTCCTTCGAAATCTATGGGAGGTATGCCGTCTATTGATGATGAAACTTGTTTTTCTGCTTCACCTAACGTTTTTCCGAGGTTTCCCCGGACGGATTTCTTGCCTGACAGGATTTTGCAGGATGATGTGTTTCCCACTCCCGACGGCGAAATTCACAGGTTTTTGGTTCGTTGGCGTGGTCGTCCAGCTTCGGACGACTCTTGGCTCTCTGCTGTATAGGTGGATCTTCTTGACGCAGACTTCATACGGCGTTATATTTCAGCCCGCTCATCGGAGATGAGTCCTTTTGAGCGGCGGAGGATTGATGGCGAAGAGGTCCGGCCATGTGCTCGTAATGCTCGTAACCAGTTGATTGGTGGCGATGATGTCCCGTCATTTGTTCGTGATGATGTTGCAGATGGTGCTGACGAGTTCTTTGGCGAGCTCCATGGCGACGCCGGGTCCATGCATTATGTTGATCGTCGCCGCAACCATATGTTTGAAGACTCGGATGGACGATGCCGCAATAATAATTTCAATGCACGCCATCGTCGCTACAACGCCATCGCCGCGACAATAATATAATAATTATAATATTATATTATATTTATTAATTTCCTTGTTGCATTGTTTTAATTTGAGAGTTTTTATTTCATGTATTTTAATTTCATGTAACATGATGGGTGCATATAACCATCATGAGGTGTTTAATTTTCAATGGTGGTGATTGTGTGGTGTAGGCTATAAATAGCCATGTTATGAAGGAATTTAAGGGAGAAGAATGAAAAACTGAAACTTGAATTCAAAATTTGAATTTCCCCCTTAACTCTCTCTTCCCCCTTAGGCAAAATTCACCCCCCCTCTTTCTTCCTTCCTCCAAATCGCCGGCCTCAAGGCTCCTTTCCTTCTAGAGTTCGGACATCTCCTCTCTCCCTCGTGCTCTCGACCACCCCCTTCTCTCTAGTGCTCGGCTACTCTCATCTCCCTCTTGCTCACGACCACCCGAGATCCTCTCTCTCCAAGGATACTTTGGCCCATGCATGAGAGGTTGTTTGCAAGGAAGAAGATAGGGGTTTCCTCCACGGCGTGAAGTGAAGGAGATTAGCACGTTCATCATCCGTAGCGCGCTTCCCGTGGACTTTCAACGGAGGAGCGATCAAACTTGGTGGATCCACGCATCACGGATCTACAAATCCGAGAGGGGTAACGAAAATATCTACCAAGAGTTTTCTTTCTCTAGATAGTTCTTGTGGTGGACGAATTTTTGCGTTATTTTCCGATTTGTTTCTCTTCGCGGTTAATCAAATAATAAATCGGTATTTTTCGTTTGGATTTCCGAAAGATTCGTAAGAGGATTGGCGATCCTCGCTTTCTTTTTGTTGGGATAGATTCTACCATCTTTCGAATCATTTTGTTCTTGGTGGATCTATTTTGGTACAACCCAAAAGCTCGTTCGGGATCAAGATTATCTCATTTAGCCGGAAAGAATTTGGCCTATAGCCAACATTCGATCTATTTGCGGAACGGCGATCCGTATTGTTAGCGCGAGCGATAAATAAAATAATTGTTGTGGCTGCGTTTTCGTTATCGTGTGGAATAGAGAGCCTAGATCGTGTCATAGGCATTATCGTGGCCTCCATGACGAATCTCTAGGATATACCCTGCATCAAGAAGATATCTTTTTGTTGAACTCATTTGAGTTAGGTGCGTAGCCTTCTTGTTTATCTTTGTTTACCTCACTGAAACCCAAACCCCATTTCTACCTTAAAGCCCTATGGATTCACACTTGAGTAAAACTATCATCATGGAGAGAGTGTGAACGGGCAAGCGTATGGTCACCAACATTGATGGATTTTCTTTGGAGGCGATCCCGAGCCCCGGTCTTTGGTAATGCTCAACTGATTGGTCTGCCTACTTTCTTCCTACGTTTGACCGAACGATTCTCCAGAATTCCATTTTTGAGTAGTTATAATAATTATTTATGCCTGTCGAAATTTATAAATCTGTAATATAATTAAAATTTTTACCTATTATATTTTCTACGCCCATGAAGTATTTGATTTCTCGCTTTACTTTATTTGAAAATTTCTTAGCCAACTAGTTGTTTTCTAGTTCACGGAGAAATGATTTGCTCGGGACGAGCAAATGTTTAAGTGTGGTGGTGTGATGAGTCCGATATTTATAGGGTTTTTCCGACTCATCTGGGCTTGTTTTCGCACTCGTGCACCACATTTTAACCGGTATTCAGTTATATTTGCATCGGCCGGTCTACAACCATTTTGTGCACTATTTTGGCCCAAGGGTGTGCAATTGCGCATTCTGTTGTTGGGGGTAAGCACATGGTGCTCCCCAGGGGCCCTTTCCAGTTGTTTTTTTGCATTTCTGCATTGCTGGAGGGTCCTCTTTTGATTTATTTGTTTGATTGCAGCTGGTGCGTTTTCCCCCAAGTCTGGAATTCTGATTTATGGAAAACGCACGGTCGTGTGTTTGCTTAGCGCACGGTTTGTGCCAGATCGTGCGATTTGTTGAGCTCGAGAAACATCAAGTGGAGCTCGATAAATTTCGTCGAGCTGAGCTCGACGATCTTCACGCATGGTTAACACACGGTTTCTTCGGAACTGTGCGCGAAGGAAACACATGGTTTTCCTGTAGCTTTCTTGTTTGTACCAATCTGTGATTAATCATATGATTTGTTCACACACGGGCGGAAGCGCCCGTGCGTGTGTAAAATGCGCGGTTCCACCTGCTTGCCTCGAATTCCATCTTTCTGTTGTTACCCATACGATTTCCTTCACGCACGGGTGGAAATGTCCGTGCGCGAGTAAAATGCATGGTCAACGCTTCTCCTCCTGCAAGCTTGTTCTGAAAGTTAATATCCCATGGTTTGTGCACGGTCGTGCGCTAAACCGTGTGTGACCATTATTTCTGATTTTTCTCTTTAAGATGCAGATTTCATCGTTCCGGAAAGAGGAGAAAAATCTGAACCAGCCCGCTATTTCCGCCCCTCTGAGTGGGAAAACTTCCCTCCAGCCGATATTTTCTCTCTCCTCCTTGGAGAGTTGATCCGGCCACCATTCTCCCTCCAAAAGCTTGCAATAGCTTCATCTCCGGCCACCATTTTCTTATCCAAACTCCAAGATCCGTTTCAATCTCATAAGGTGCTGCATTCGTGGAGTTCTTCGGATAGATTTAGCCCAGCGACTACTCACGAAGAAGACGGGTTATTGGAAGGAGGTGTCAACCTTTCTGGACCCCAGACGTCATCCGTAGACCGAGCCTGGATAAGTCCCGATAGCCCTTGACTCAGACCACGAATCTCGGAAAGCCTTCATGCGTTTTGTTGTATTTCTCTCCCTCCTCTTGTAGTTATTTTGTTCTGAAATTACGGTTGTTTGATTGTTGCTTAAGAACACTGTTTAGTTTAAGTATTTCAGGATGTCTATGTGTTGTTATATCTTAGATCATGATTGTATCGCTGAGCTTCAATTTTTTGTGTTCTTGTTGAGATAGTGTGGTTCTAGCGATTGCTAGAAGCGTGCGTGGCGAAGAGGTGATTGCGATCCTCATTGGCTCATCCATCTTTCATATTACTCTCTTGATTAATCCACCAAAGAGACGTGGTGACGGCGACCCGCAATGCAGAGCTTATTGATCTGCTTCCTCAAAATTACTTCTGAACCTGTTGTGGCAGATGGTGTGTAAGACCACCCCTTTTTTTTTCTTTTAAAACACCGGGGTCTTAGGCCCAAAACCGTCGTTTCGCGGTGACTCCTTCATGCCCTGAAGGGTCATCACCACAAAGCACCGACTCTGCCGGCCAATTCGATCACAGAAAAGTAGCAAAACTAAGTAAATGCAAACTAGCGGTCCACAGAAAATCACATATCATATAAATATATAGATAATCTCCACGAAGGGAGTGTCCACAGAATAATATATCAAAGTACAAAAATACGGGCTTATGCCCGGTACATCATGTCCTCACTACAAATCACTCATGCGGAAGCAAAAACAGAACATCTACTCAAGGTCGAGACTCACAGTCCCGGCTGTATGAACTCCGGAGCTAGACTGCCCCATCTCCAAGCGCACCAGTCTCTGAGGCTGCTCCTCCATGCTGGGCTCCACGATTCCCAAAAATTATGCGGTTCGAAAACCATTAGTCTAAAATACTAAGCCCTATCATCCCCCACCCCTTCCCCGATGGATCCTAGGCACCGAGAGGAGAGGAAGAAAGGGGAGGAATTGAAGGTGGAGAATAATCAAGAACAGATGGCAGCGGACCTATACTAGCAATTCTATAATAGATATTGACAATAAGATGAAATATGTAAAGTAACCTTCACTTATATGAGAACACATAAGCCAAGGGGTCTTCTGCAAGGCTCCCATCATATAAAAAGTACCATACCAATTTATACGTTGGGGTGTCGGTTATCAAACAACAGTAAATATATATCAAAATTGACCTTAATTTATAAACTTGCCCACATAAGCTTATAGACCAAGGGGTCGTTTTGCAGGTCCTAATGTATAAGAGTCACATTCCACTTATACTTTAGGTGTCAGGGTTAAATGAATCGATTATGCTATGACATGCAAGTGGGTATGATGGAACATGCAAGTGCAACACACACACCCGACTCTGTTCACACAGACCTTTAGTTCCCCCTTTATGGAGCCTCACCTCCCAGGATACCTCCGTAGTGGCAGACGGAAGCGGTGGGTTGGGCCTCGCCCACCTCTAAACTAGTAAAGCACTACTGGTCAGACCTATCGTACGCCTCAACACTTGGTGCACGAAGCGGACTCCTACGTACTCTTCCTGGCTGGTGCACCGGACTTCTGTTGTCGAAGTGCTAACCACACTTGCCGAGTCAGCGTATTGGCGTCGGTGCATCGACCTTCCAATACCGAAGACCCACCACCTTAATTTTCTTTCCTTTCATGCACATGAAAATTTATCGTATTAGTACCGAGCCAAAGCTCCCCGGACCATCCCGTCCATCACAAATATCAACCGAGTCAAAGCTCCCCAAACCATCCCGTCCGTCACAAATATCAACCGAGCCAAGGCTCGCCAGACCAAAACGTTCGTATCTTAACCATCCAAGCCGAAGCTTCCAACTATCTTCCTGTGCTATCTGTGTTCGTGAAATGTGCAACCCTAATTACTAAGTTACTCTTTTCAGCTTGTTAATACAGTTTATGTTAACCCAGGACTCCTCCCGGTATTCCCTGTGAAGGGCTCTCAAGGGGCACTAGGAACTATGTTGGGATTACGCCCAGCGTTCCCTTTTGCAAGGTACTTATTATTATTGTTGGTTGATTCCCTTACCCATTACCTTCTCATATTTCGATAGGTTAAACCTAGGGTGATTTGACTCTATCTCACCTTGGGAAGGACGATCTTTCGTCGAACCCGAGCGCATCTAAACCCTAGCCAAACCAATTCCTCACCACTCTTCCCATCCTTCTATGGTGACTCATCCACATCTATCCAAAATAACTAACTCCTACACCATGTCCCATCGTATCTTATTGTAATTTACCCATCTTGCCCAATGCAGACCATCCTAGGCTATATGACGGTCCGGATAGGAGATAATCCAAATACTCATCCAAATGGCCTACCTTATTTACTGGAGACTTATCATGACACAAATAGACTAAATCCAGGAAATTATAATTTTCCTAACTTATCTGGTATTTAATTATTTTCCTTAAAGCTTCCAAAGGCTACCAGTTTGAACATGAACTACCCTAAGTACACATGCAAGATGCCTAACAAAATCATGATAAATATTAAGTTATCTCAATATGGTAAATCCAATTTATCACAATTTTCCTATCATCAAAAGGGCACTAAAATTATTTTAGCAATATTTACTATCTTTCGTTGTTTATGAACCAAGTATAGGAAATATCCATCCAAAAATTATAAAATAATTATAATATGCAGATAAAGCCTTAAGAATAGCATTGGACAAGTTTCATAATTTTTCAGCAAGAATTATTCTCTGAATAAATTAATTATCAAAATCTCAATATTATGGACTTGTAAAGGAAGTACTGTAAACAACCCTCTAAAAATTATGAATAGATTCCTACAAGTATATTTTGGCCTAAAATCAACAATACCTAAGTCTAATGATTTTTCAACAGTTATATCACCTATAAATAATTTTATACCACCAAAGCCCCTTTTTGAAATTAGTGAAGGAAGTACCAAATATAATCAATTAAAAATTATAACAAACTTCAGGGATATTCACTTAGACATAGATTATCTTCTGACCAAGTTTCATCAGATTCAAATGAACAGAATAATCAAATTAATTAAAACACCATTTTGGGCCTTTTGGTATTTAACAAATAAAGTACCAAAAATATAATCCATATAATTCTAATAAATTTACCAGGGGTTCTAGATGGTCTAAAACTTACTCTACCCAAATTTTATAACCTTTAGATAAGTTTTAGTGACTTAATTTACAAAATTGTGCTTCTACCCTAAAACTAGGGTTAGGGTTTTGAGGTGTCTACCTTCCTCCAAGTCCTCTAAGATTCCTTCCAGAAAACTTAGGTTACACTACCTTCAATTCTACTGAGTTTTCAAGGTCATACAAAGGCATTAGCCCCCATGTCCTTCACAACCCCCAAAAGTCATTCCCTAGGGTTTGAGGTTGAACCCTAGGATAAATCAAGACTAAATCACCCCATTTTCCTTAAGAGGGTGACATTGGCCATACTAAGTCAGTGTCCAAAAACACAGCCTCTGTTGAGAGGAGGTGGCCACCCTAAGCCCATGGTGCACTTTTAATAAAAAACACCTCCTTAAGGTCAAACTAAGGTTTGGTGATTCCCTAACCAAAACCCATCCAAATGAGTTGAAATTTTGTACAGAACTAGGTATTGATGCCAGGGACCAAACGTTGGGAGGGTTTGGAGGTCATTAGACAACCTAATTAAAATACCTTTGCATTATTAAATAAAAGTAAAAACTTTATGCAAAGTTTCTCCAAAAAAATCCCAATTTTGGACAGACCCTAGGTATAGTTAAGAATGATCCCCTGTCCAAATTTTAGCCCATTTGGACAAGGGATGAAGGGTGGGCATCCACTTGAATCTCAAGACAGCCTTAGGTATAGGTCCCACCAAAATGGGTGTTGTGGTCTAACCAGGACTCTAAATTGAGTAAAATTAATTTAAAATTAAACTACACATCAAGGGATACATTTGCTATGTTGACCATGTTTCCTGATCGAGCCTCTAAGTATTTTTAATATTTAATTTAAAAACAGCCCAGAAAAGAGGCAGAAATTAAATAAACAGGAATTAATAAAATTTGATCCAGCACGAATCTTAAAGCAAAATCGTGGGGCTCCTGGTCATCTTCTTCCTCCAGCCAAGGGCTGGGATTGGCCGAACCTGGAGCCTATTCCAAGCTCATTTCCCGGCCACCCGGCCACCTCCCTGGCCGGCCACCGCCACCACCACCTCTGTTGAGGTGAGGGCTGTTGTCCGACGGTGGTTTGACCGCCGGAGGTGGTGGTTTCCGGCGAAGCCGACCACCATTTTATTTTTGGAAAAACCATGGAAATGAAAACTTGGATCGGCTCAATTGAGTCTGATTCTTATCCTAAACGATTCCTACGATCTACCCACAGAAGAAGGAGTAGAGGAGGATCTTTACCGAGCTTGTCGGCGAGTGTGGTGGTGGTGCGCCATTGCCGGTGGTGGAGCTTTCCGATGCTTTGCAACTTCACTACCAAACAGCCTGATTTCTTTAGGTGAAGGGTGGAAACGATTTCTCTTGGCCCAGGGAAGCTTTTAAAAGCATCAAATGGGGGAGAGGGAGGGTCATGGTTTCAAAGCCATTAATGGCAATGAAAGGGAATTTCGGTCATGGAGAAAATCCATGGAAATTCACCTTCCCTTAGTCCCAATTCGTTTGGAAACTCCTCAAAACTAATAGGGGAGATGAATACTAATTAATTGGTGAAGAATGGAGGGGTGATTCACCTTCCCCACCATGAATGGCCTTCTCTTTCTTCTTTCTCTCTCTTCCCTATTGGAGGAATTGAATTCAGCCACCTTGGGTGGCTATCCATGGCTATTAAACTCCTCAAAACTGATGAGGGGGAATGTATTCAGCCTTTGGAATCAATTGGAGAGGCCCTTGATCTCCCTTGGCCATGAATGGTCTCTTTTCTCACTTTCTCTCTCCTTCATTAAAGGGAAAATGGAGCTTTCTCTCTCCTACTCACCATGGACGAATTTTTTCATCTACCTAGCCTACTGGCAGCCCATTAACTCATATTAATAATAAAAATGAGGTTAGCCCATGTGAGGGAAATGGGTTTGAGCTTGGGTTAGCCCATTTGGGCTAATTTGACCTAACACTAGAATAGAGTTGACCCCAATGGGTCCTTGTGACCCATTGGACTCCCTTAAGGTCTAGGAAGACTTGAGTAGGGTTGGTTTGGCATCTTGGGGGTCACATGTCCCATGGTAAGGGCACTTTGACCACTTTAGGGCTAGAGTTGACTTGGGTCAACATGACCATTTGGGTTGACCACAATGGGACCTTGGTGACCCATTGGCCTCCCCTAAGGTCGAGGAAGGGTTATATAGGGTTAACTTGGCACCTTGGAGGTCACTTGACCCTTGGTAAGGGCACTTTGACCACTTTGGGGCTTGAGTTGACTTTGGTCAACTTAGCCACTAGATTTGACTCCAATGGGTCCCTAGTGACCCATTGACCTCACTTTAGGTTTAGGAAGCCTTAAGTAAGGTTGGTTGGGCACATTAGATGTCAATTGCCCTTGATTAGGGCACCTTGCCCTATTTAGGCCTATGGT
This sequence comes from Platanthera guangdongensis, assembly GCA_039583875.1. Classification (NCBI taxonomy): domain Eukaryota; kingdom Viridiplantae; phylum Streptophyta; class Magnoliopsida; order Asparagales; family Orchidaceae; genus Platanthera; species Platanthera guangdongensis. The sequence continues at coordinate 135,323,809 of CM077165.1, forward strand.
GGTCCTAGGTCAAATTGGCCACTTGGGATTGACTCCAATGGACCCTTAAGGCTTTAGTGGACCCTCTAATGGGTTAGTGATGTTGTGGTGGGGTCATGGAGTCATGGTGAAGCCCTAAGGTCAAACCCTGGGTTTTGTGATGAGGTTGTGCCATAGGCAGACCAAGGTGATTCTCACATTGGCCTTCTATCACTTGGCCCTTTTAGCTTTCTAGGGTTTTATCATGACCTAGTTATGGCCAAAACCAATCTTAGGGGTCTAGTTGGAAATGGGATGTTACAAATCCCAATAAACAAAACAAAGATTTCGTCCCCGAAATCAAGGTTAAGCCTACGGGAATTTCCACCGAAGAGAAGAAACTTGTAACATCCCATCACGACGCCATGTTCGCTAAATTAGGTTTAAAGGGAAACCTAAATCTATGACTAATTCGCCCAATTGGCAAACCAAGATCTCAATAAACAAAAGATTAGCCTCTACTCTTCCTAGAGCAGCCCTACTAGTGTAAAACAAGAAAGTAGATTGAACATCTTGAGAGGTTGTGAGGTATACCTGACTGAACAGCTCTGGATACTTTTATCACATTAGGTCCTGTGGTTCCCAGGTATGCTCCTCCTGGCTGTGGTTTCTCCACAGGACTTTGACTAACGGAACCTTTTTGCGACGCAAGATCCGTACTCCTCGGTCATCGATCCGAACCGGCTCCAAGTGAACTGACCGGTCTGAAGCAACTGGTCCATCTGTGGTCGAAATCTGCTGCTCCGGGCGTAGTAGAGCCCTCCTAAGCGAAGAAATATGGAACACGTCGTGTAAACCCGTCAGCTCCGGTGGCAACTCCAGCCTGTAAGCTACGGTCCCGATCCGCTCCAGGATCCTGTAAGGGCTCATATACCTAGGGCTGAGCTTCTTCTTCCGACCACGCACTCGTGAAACTCTGTGCATGGGCCGAATCTTCAAGAAAACCCGATCTCCCACCTGAAACTCTACCTGACGATGTCGGGCATCGTATTACTTAGCCTGTCGGCTCTGTGCTTCCAGCATCCTGTCCCGTATCAGTCTCACCTAAGCCTCGGTGTCTTCAACAAAATCCGATCCCAACGCCTTCGGATCCTCGTCCTGAATCCATGAAAGCGGAGTCCTACATCTCCTTCCGTACAAGGGTAGTGAGTTGTGTTGAATGTCGACCGAGAGCCCAGATAAGCCTGGACTGATCTTCTCTCCTTGGACGTACACTATCCATCCTGATTCAACACGATCATCTTGAGCACACCATGATAATGAACAACTACTCACAAAACTTATGAAACACCAACGGGAGTCTTCTTTCGGGTCAGGGTGACCCTAGATATCTCGGCCAGTCTATCGTTGATGTTCCAATTATAATTATGCCCGGAGTGCGGATGAGGAATCATGTGTATGAAAATCCCTAATTATATCCTCGAACTTCCCCTCTAACCGGGCAGTGACTGTAATAGTTTCCCAAAAGTTCTTGCACTTAACCTTCATCGGGCGACGGACCTCACCGTACATCACAAAATCCATGACGCCCTTCTTCACTCCAGGGAGATACATGTTCCGAGATACACCAAACTTCCGATGATTAAATTTCTCATTTGTATGGGTAGCCAATGACTCTATAAAATCTCCACTTCGCAATCAGATTCTTATCCTTACGAATACGCCCGAGTATCATCGAATACGGTTTATGTCCATTTAACTATATTTATGACGCAAACTTTTGTAGATGAGATCTAAGGGAAACCCAAGTCAGTAACTAATTTGCCCAATAAACAAAAGATAAGCCTCTACTTGCCTTGGGCTGAGTATCTTTGATATTACCATGTTATATCCATCCTAGCTGGGTACACAATCCCTAGGGAATCAATCTTTGACTTGGGGTTCCAACCTGAATCTGTTGATATACTCCATACTTTTAACCCTCCGAGTCATATTTACGACAACCTTATCCGGGTCAAAATGTTCCCAATTCCAACTGGGTCTCTTCCGAACTTGAATTCCTATCCGACCTTCGGTGTTTGTCGTGGTGGTTGTCTCCAAGTAATCTTGTTACTGGTATGAGGGTTGAGACTATGTGTCTTCTACCATTCTGCTAATGGATTATTGGTCTCAATTCTCCTTAAAGCAATCCTTCCGGTTTGAGTAATCCTTGATAGGGACCGTAGGCCTACCTGAGTTATGGCTTAGGTAGCCATTCTCGTGCTATACTCCTCCTTTATTCTCTTTAGGTATCTCCTTAGCTTAACCAAGTTCATACCCAAAGTCTATTTCAGACTAGGGCATACTATAAGTTATCGTGGTTAGTCAAGTCTCCTAGTGGTTTGAGTCTAACTCGTTGACTAAAGAATTATAAGATGGGATTTTCGCAGCCGGAGGTGCTCCCTGCTGGGGGCAGGGTTTGCCGCAGGCTACAAAAATGAATTCCAATGGCTAGCTGATGAACAAGTGGAATTAATGAAAAGGTGGACTTTACATGTGATTCCCCTTATGGGCACACCACTGCTTCCGCTGCTTAGTTTGTCCCCAAACGAAACTCGCGCGGTGACCCAGGGTTGTGGACTGCTACTTTTCGACCGAGGTCTCCTCTGATACCACTTATAAGACCCCCCCCCCCCCCTTTTTTATTTTAAAACACCAGGGTCTTAGGCCCAGAACCGCCGTTTTGCGGTGACTCCTTCATGCCCTAAAGGGTCATCACCACAAAGCGCCGACTCTGCCAGCCAATTCGATCACAGAAAAGTAGCAAAACTAATTAAATGCAAACTAGCAGTCCACAGAAAATCACATATCATATAAATATATAAATAATCTCCACGAAGGGAGAGTCCACAGAATAATATATCAGAGTACTAAAATACGGGTTTATGCACGGTACATCATGTCCTCACTACAAATCACTCATGCAGAAGCAAAAAACAGAACATCTACTCAAGGTCGAGACTCACAGTCCTGGCTGTATGAACTCCGGAGCTAGACTGCCCCATCTCCAAGCGCACCGGTCTCTGGGGCTGCTCCTCCATGATGGGCTCCATGATTCCCTAAAATGAAGCGTTTCGAAAACCGTTAGTCTAAAAGACTAAGTCTTATCATCCCCCACCCCTTCCCCCATGGCTCCTAGGCACCGAGCGGAGAAGAAGAAAGGGGAGGACTTGAAGGTGGAGAATAATCAAGAACAGATGGCAGCGGACCTATACTAGCAATTCTATAATAGATATTGACAATAAGATGAAATATGTAAAGTAACCTTCACTTATGTGAGAACACATAAGCCAAGGGGTCTTCTGCAAAGCTCCCATCGTATAAAAAGTCACATACCAATTTATACGTTGGGGTGTCGGTTATCAAACAACAGTAAATATATATCAAAATTGACCTTAATTTATAAACTTGCCCACACATGCTTATAGACCAAGGGGTCGTTTTGCATGTCCTAATGTATAAGCGTCCCATTCCACTTATACTTTAGGTATCATGGTTAAATGAATCGATTATGTTATGACATGCAAGTGGGTATGATGGAACATGCAAGTGCAACACACACACCCGACTCTGTGCACACAGACCTTTAGTTCCCCCTTTCTGGAGCCTCACCTCCCAGGATACCTCCATAGTGGCAGACGGAAGCAGTGGGTTGGGCCTCGCCCACCTCTAAACCAGTAAAGCACTACCGGTCAGACCTATCGTACGCCTCAATGCTTGGTGCACGAAGCGGACTCCTGCGTACTCTTGCCGGCAGGCGCACCGGGCTTCTGTTGGCGAAGTGCTAACCACACTTGCCGAGTCAGCGTATTGGCGTCGGTGCATCGACCTTCCAATACCGAAGACCCACCGCCTTAATTTTCTTTCCTTTCATGCACATGCAAATTTATCGTATCAGTATCGAGCCAAAGCTCCCCGGACCATCCCGTCCGTCACAAATATCAACCGAGCCAAAGCTCCCCGGACCATCCCGTCCGTCACAAATATCAACCGAGCCAAGGCTCGCCGGACCAAAACGTCTGTCTCTTAACCATCCAAGCCGAAGCTTCCAACTATCTTCCTGTGCTATCTGTGTTCGTGAAATGTGCAACCCTAATTACTAAGTTACTCTTTTCAGCTTGTTAATACAGTTTACGTTAACCCAGGACTGCCCTCGGTATTCCCTGTGAAGGGCTCTCAATGGGCACTAGGAACTATGTTGGGATTACGCGCAGCGTTCCCTTTCGCAAGGTACTTATTATTATTGTTGGTTGATTCTGTTACCCATTACCTACTCATATTTCGATAGGTTAAACCTAGTGTGATTTGACTCTACCTTACCTCGGGAAGGACGATCTTTCGTCGAACCCGAGCACCTCTAAACCCTAGCCAAACCAATTCCTCACCACTCTTCCCATCCTTCTATGGTGACTCATCCACATCTATCCAAAATGACTAACTCCTACACCATGTCCCATCGTATCTTATTGCAATTTACCCATCTTGCCCAATGCAGACCATCCTAGGCTATATGTCGGTCCGGACAGGAGATAATCCAAATACTCATCCAAATGGCCTACCTTATTTACTGGAGACTTATCATGACACAAATAGACTAAATCCAGGAAATTATAATTTTCCTAACTTATCTGGTATTTAATTATTTTCCTTAAAGCTTCCAAAGGCTACCAGTTTGAACATGAACTACCCTAAGTACACATGCAAGATGCCTAACAAAATCATGATAAATATTAAGTTATCTCAATATGGTAAATCCAAAGTATCACAATTTTCCTATCAACAAAAGGGCACTAAAATTATTTTAGCAATATTTACTATCTTCCGTTGTTTATGAACCAAGTATAGGAAATATCCATCCAAAAATCATAAAATAATTATAATATGCAGATAAAGCCTTAAGAGTAGCATTGGACAAGTTTCATAATTTTTCAGCAAGAATTATTCTCTGAATAAATTAATTATCAAAATCTCAATATTATGGACTTGTAAAGGAAGTACTGTAAACAACCCTCTAAAAATTATGAATAAATTCCTACAAGTATATTTTGGCCTGAAATCAACAATATCTAAGTCTAATGATTTTTCAACAGTTATATCACCTATAAATAATTTTATACCACCAAAGCCCCTTTTTGAAATTAGTGAAGGAAGTACCAAATATAATCAATTAAAAATTGTAACAAACTTCACGGATATTCACTTAGACATAGATTATCTTCTGACCAAATTTCATCAGATTCAAATGAACAGAATAATCAAATTAATTAAAACACCATTTTGGGCCTTTTGGTATTTAACAAATAAAGTACCAAAAATATAATCCATAAAATTCTAATAAATTTACCAGGGGTTTCAGATGGTCTAAAACTTACTCTACCCAAATTTCATAACCTTTAGATAAGGTTTAGTGACTTAATTTACAAAATTGTGCTTCTACCCTAATGAAAGAATTAGTGCCTAACCACCTAGAGGGGGGGGGGGGGGTGAATCGGTGTAATTCCTGTTTTTCTTTTAAGACAGAAAAGCTGTACAATTAACTAATAATAAACTACAAATTCGACTGCTAACACAACACAACAATCACAGAAACAATCAATCATAGAGTGCACAAAGTTTTTATAGTGGTTCCCCAAGTTCTGGGTACATCCACTTCCCCCTTCGCCTATCTAGCAGTGTACTAGATTCGGCCTAACTTCTACACTTCACCTCAGATCCTCAGATCTTATAACTCAGAACCCCAAACAAGACTCCTACAACTCAGGAAAACTGCCCTACCTCAGCCTTCAACAAGGCCTATACTCAGAGATCACAATCTCCTATAACTCAGGCTCACAGCCCTACCTCAGCCTTCAACAAGGCCTACCACTCAGAGAATTTACTCTCCGACACTCAGCCTTTATAAAATAGGCATACAGTCTCAGATCTATAAAGATCCTACAAAAATTTGATTTAACAAAGTGAATAACCACCACCCTGACAGAGAGAGAATGGATGGATGGCTTCTTGATCAGTTCTTGGAAGAACTTGATGGCAGAGATTAACCTCTCTTAGCTTCCTTCAAAGCTTCTTGAATCTGAACTCAGTAGGGTTGAATCTCCTGTGAAGTTGATCTTCAATCAGCTTCTGACTTGAGATTCAGATCTCAATCTGAATCTTTCTTGGCAGCCTGGTTCAGCAACTACTCTTCTTAGATGGAGCTCTCTCTCTCCAACTTCTTCTTAGATCTTCTCACAAAAATCTTCTGTATTATTACTTATATCTGTATTGATCAGAATCTGTATTCTTCAATAATTGATCATCCTTTTCTATTGAAGGAGAAAGCCTTTATATAGTCTTCCTCCATGGTAACCGGCTGATCCGATTTCTAATAACCTTCTGACAGCTCTGACAGTAGTAGTTGACTGGTTAGAAATGGCAGCCGTCAAGTCATCCAGTCACTTCTTGAAATCACTGTCTCTGTCTGAAAGTGTCGAGACTGAACTTCATAATGTGTCGACACAATTAGACTAAGTGTCGACACAAGTGGAATAAGTGTCGACACAACTCCTTTGTTGTTGTTTACTGCTTCTCGACACAGCTTCTTTAGAATGTGTCAACACTGATTCTGTGTGTCGACACAAGCCTTCTTTTCTTTAACTTTGTTGAAACTTGCTGTGTGTCGACACATCTCCTTTGTGTCGACACAAGTACTTCTTTACTTTGACTTTGTTGAAGCTTTGTTGTTTGTCGACACATCTCCGTTGTGTCGACACAGTTGATGTTGACAAATACTTCTGTGTGTCGACACTGCCTCTATGTGTCAACACATTTGATGTCGACTAAGTATTCCTGTGTGTCGACGCTTCCTTTTAGTGTCGACACAGTTGATGTCGACTTTGCTTCTCTGTGTGTTGATAGTACTTCTGGGTGTCGACACAGTTGATGTCGGCAATGCTTCACTGTGTGTTGACTGAGCTTCACTGTGTGTCGACACGTTCCTTCTGGTGTCGACATAGTTGATTCTGGTGTCGACACAGCCTTTCCAAGTGGCGACACAATTAACTCCAAGTGTCGACATAACTTTTCTCCAGTGTCGACACAGGCCTTCATTAGTGTCGACACAGCTTCTCTAGGTGTCGACACATGGACTTAGAATTTTTCTTGCATTTCTGTATTTACTTAACCTGTACATATAAACTCAAAACACATCAAATACACCTTGATGCATATCATTGAGTAGGGTGAGGCTTCTTCAAATCTGGTACACATTTTCCAATATACCCAACAATCTTCCCCTATTTGGAGAAGTCATAACTCTTAGTCAATGATATACACCATACATAACAAATACACAATATGATGTATAAAAGCATGATATGACAGGGTAATTCTTGAACAAAACATATAAAACAAATCATCACAGAATAATAATAATGCTAACACAGAACAAGAATTAATCATGTTTTGCTTCAACTACAAAAGTCACTTTAATAGAAGTTTACATAGATTTTAAACACTAAATTTTACAATGTGATAAAATATAGTAAATCTAATCTAAGGCTGCTCTGGCTCCTTGATGACAATGCCCTTGTCAGATTGAATCTTGGCTTGAACTGGAATATCAGTATCATCAACTGGCTGCTTGCCCTTTTGATCTTTCTTCTTTAGCTCTTCAGCCCTTAACTTTTGTCTTTCAAAATAATGATAAGGCTTTGGGAAATATTTGCTAGGCTCCTGTGCATTAGGAGGTAGATTCCCAAGTTTTGCCTTCCTTCTATACTGTATAATAGCTTCTTGCCTGGCTTCATGTTTTCTCCACTCTTGCTCAGAGTACCATTTGCCCCTCTCTAGGGTATTGTCCTTTGCAGCTTTCCAAGCAGTCAGGATGATATTCCTAGATGTTGGGCTCCACTGCTCAAAATCTGGCTTTAACTCAGCCTGTTTTCTGAATCTCTTCTTGGACAATAAAGTTTCTTGCTCTTTGGTCAAAACTTCCTCAGACACTGGCTTATCTACTTTCTCAAAGATAATATTTTGAGCACCTTCTGGAGGGCTGTACATGGACTGTATATTTTTATGAATCATCTCTAAATCTGCTGGAGGGTAGATTACTTGAGCAACTTCAGCTTGTTCACCTCCAAAATATGCAGGATTTATACCAAATTTAGCCACATTATCATCATCACAAAGAGGTGGATATTCAAGTGTGGCTCATATGCTATTGGAAATCCATTTAGCATGATCAGATCCAGCTTTGACTAATACCCTCTCCCCCTTTATGATTTCTTTTTCAATATGATCCCTAAGATCATCTTTCTGAAATCTGATTTGTGCATTTAGATAATTAACACCATCTTTATAGAAAGGCTTCAATTTCTGGAGTTGTGCAGTAATAATCTTTTGAGAATCCTCAATAGCTGTCTTGACAGCAGCTATTCCTTCTTGTAATTTCTTATCAAAATCTGCTTTGGCTTGAGTCCTTTCTGCAGTCTGAGCAGTAGCTATATTTTTCATTTCTGTAACAATTGTATTATGTGATGCAGTCAAATTATCATTCATCCTAATCTGATTTTCCAGGACATAGCCTTGCTTGACTGCTATATCATCAACTTGTGTCTTTATCTTTTCTTGATGGGTAGCTAGGAAAATCACTGCATTGCTACCCTTGTGAAAACAATCAGTCATTTCTTTCTTATTTTGATTCACTTCAAATCATATTGATTTGATATCTGTAGCCAAGGAGAGTTGGAGATCTTTGTGAGTCTCATCCATATATTTCTTCATGGCTATCCTTTGCTCATCTAGCTTTACTTGCATGGCTACCAACAATGAGCTGTAATCAGCTGTTGGGATAGGTTGTGGAGCTACAGTTTGTAAAACTTTCTTGTAGCTTTGGCTTCTTCTTTTGAAGACCATTAGCTTCCTTTTCTTTGCTTGAACCTCAGCAGCATCCTCAGAATCAGAGGTACTGGCTATATCTTCTCTATCTTTAGAACTATGAGGCAATTCCTTCTCAGTCCTTGGTAGCTCCCCCTGAGTTACTTGCTCCTCCTCAACTCTTGCCTTCTCCCTTGAGATCCTACTTGCTCCTCCTCAAGTTCAACTTGCTCTCTCTCAAAAGCAGTTTTCTCCCCCTCAAAACTAGCATGCTCCCCCTCAATTATATCAGGAAACAGCTCTTCTAAGGTAAATTCTTGTTGAGTAGGATCTTGAGGTACCACAAACTCAGGATCAATATCAGCAGCAACAGATGTATCCTCCATGATTACATCTTGTGGTTGACTGTGAAGTTGTGTTGGCTGGTCAACATCAATCAAAGATTCAGTTAAAATTTCATCTTCATTATTGAAATTTTTTTGATTTACTTCATATATTACCTCAAGTATAGTTTGTGTTGCCATTTCACTGTCCAAGTGAGTTGGCACTTCCTCATGTTGAGGCTCCCCCTAGAGTGGATCCAGGTGAATGGGGCTAGCAGATGGTTGCTCCCCATACCTCTGTGCATCTTCATTTCTTACTGGTGACCTTCCAGTATTATCAGCTTCTTCCTTATTAGAACTGAAAACTACTTGCTCCTCTGAACTACTGGAAGATTCAGGGGCCATTATGGCTTTCTTCTTCTTCTGTGGAGGAACTTCCTTCTGTTGAGTAGGCATGTCCTTAGTTAACACTCTATCCCATCTTGAGATAATCCTGATGTCCATCCTCCTCATGTGGTTAATTTTGGAACCAGCAGCTTGTTCCATTACTTCAGGAATGGTTCCAGCCAAGTACAGACTCATTATCCTACCCAGATTGGGCTTCTTCAGACTTTCCTTAATCTTTTCAAAAATCAATGCTGACCAGTCAGTGTTTAGTCTGTAGATGATCCTTGTCATCAGGCTGAACATGTAGGCAGAAATCCTATTATGTCCCCCTGGCTTGCAGAGGATGACTTTGCCAACTATTTCTGATAGAAATTTGCCTTGCTGATTCATTCCTTTTCTGTTCATGACAGCTCCAATCTTCAAGGTGGGATCCAAACCACACCATTGAAGTGCTTCCCTTGTCTTAGATGCAGGAACATCTTCCTCCTCTTGTGTTCTTGGTAGATGTAGAACTTTCCTTAGACTCTTCTGGGTGATTTTCACTTTGACTCCATGGACTGTGGATCGAATTTTTAGTCCAGTTTCATCTAGGGTTGCAGCACTAAAGAATTCTAGGATTTCCTTCTTCCAAATCTTGGTTGGTTCAGGAAACTAGAAGCTCCAACCCATTCTCAGCAACTAGGGTTACTACAGCTTGAATTTCAGAATCCGCATGGTCAAAGGCATTGCGTACCAGCTCATATCCTTCATTGACATTCTCTTCAAGCTTAGGCGCCATTAGGGTTTAGAGAAATCTTTAATTTAGATGAGAGAATTTGTCGACACAAAGTTTTGGTCTCGAAACTATAGAAAGCATGTCGACAGACAATGGTGTTGACATATTTATACCTTTCTAAAAACAAAGGTGAAAAGGCGCGTCAACAATTACTGAATGTGTCGACACTGTTGAAAAGTGTCGACACAAACTACTTAAGTCTCGACAACATATTTGTCGACACCAATTATGATGTGTCGACACAAATACTTCTGCGCTCGACAATTAGTCGATACTCTACTCGACGAAATCTGTGTTAATCCTAAGTGTCGACACCACTACTGGATGTGTCGACACCTACTCTGTATGTGTCGACACTACTTCTCTGAAGTGTCGACACCAATTCTCCTGATGTGTCGACATCATTTCTCTGGAATGTCGACACCACTTCTATGTGTCGACACAGACAACTCCTTGTGTCGACATTATTTTACTTAGCCAATTTTTTGTTAAACTAATCTATGTTCAACATACCCAATTCAATCTTAAACTTATTGAATTTAGTTTTATTAAGAGGCTTAGTAAACATATCTGTAATATGATTATCTGTTTTAACAAATTATAGTGAAATGTCCTCTTTCTCTACATGTTCTCTAAGAAAATGGTATCTAATTTTTATATGCATAGTCCTACTATGTGAAACATGATTATTAGTTATAGAAATTGCACTTGTAGAATAACAAAACAAATGTGTTCTACATACTTGAATACCATAGTATTCTAGCTGGTGCTGAATCCACAAAAGTTGTGCACAGCAGCTTCCTGCAGCCACATATTCTGACTCAGCTGTGGAGATTTCCACACTGGTCTGCTTCTTACTGCTCCAAGACACTAGTCTTCCACCTAGAAATTAACAGGTGTCAGTAGTACTTTTTCTATCTTCCTTGCAACCTGCAAAATCTGCATCTGAATAGCCTGTCAGCAGAAAATCTCCATTCCTAGGGTACCAAAGGCCTAGATTTGGTGTGCCCTTAAGATATCTCAAAATCCTTTTGACTGCAGTCAGATGAGATTCTTTATGGCATGATTGGGACCTAGCACAGACACATGTAGCATACATGATATTTAGTCTACTAGTTGTCAGATATAGAAGGGAGCCAACTATCCCTCTATATAAAGTTTCATCTACAGGTTTCCCTGCATCATCTTTGCTAAGAGACACACTTGACCCAATAGGAGTTCTCATGGTAGTGGATGATTCCATACCATACTTCTTTATTAACTCCATGGTGAACTTAGACTGAGTTATGGACAAGCCATCTTCAGTCTGTCTTACTTGGAGACCCAAGAAAAACTTAAGTTCTCTCATACTGCTCATTTCAAATTTTCCTTGCATAAGGTTTGCAAACTTTCTGCAAAGATTACTTTCAGTAGACCCAAATATTATGTCATCAACATATATTTGGACTAGGATTATCTTTCCTTTGGATTCCCTTAGGAATAGAGTCTTGTCTATTTTCCCCCTTGAGAATTTATTCTCAATGAGGAAACTAGATAGGGTTTCATACCATGACCTTGGGGCTTGTTTCAACCCATACAAAGCTTTCCTAAGTCTATAAATATAATCATGTTTGAGAGGATCAACAAAACCTGAGGGCTGCTCTACATAGACTTCTTCTTTTAGATTTCCATTTAGGAATGCTGATTTTACATCCATTTGGAATACCTTGAAACCTTGATATGTTGCATAAGCAAGGAACATCCTAATTGCTTCCAGTCTTGCTACTGGGGCAAAGGTTTGATCAAAGTCAATAACTTCTTCCTGCCTATATCTTTTTGCAACAAGTCTTGCTTTATTCTTCACAATGATCCTATTCTCATCCAATTTGTTCCTAAAGATCCACTTTGTTCCAATGATGTTGTGGTCCTTGGGTGTAGGAACTACCTTCCAAACCTTGCATCTTCTGAACTGATTCAGCTCCTCTTGCATGACATCAATCCAATGTGGGTCTAGAACTGCTTCTTCAAATTTCTTTGGCTCCACTTGTGATAGGAAGCTGGAGCAAAGAACTGTGCTCAGATTCCTGCTTCTTGTTTGCACTCCTTGTCTTGGATCACCAATTATCTGATTTGCTGGATGATCCTTTAAGTGCCTATTAGCTGGAGGTAGTCTATCTTCAGGTTGAACACCTCCAGCCTCTTCATTAAGCTGCACCTCTTGGTTTTCTTCAGCATCTGGAGAGTCTTGTACTCCCCCTGGACAACAGCCAGCATTTTCCACTTCCTGAGTTGCAGTAGAATCTTCTGTAATGGTAAGCATGTCCATTCTTTCATTTATACCTGTAGAACTGCAAGCACTACTTGGAAACTCACAGTTAATCAGTCTTGTTTCATCAAAGACTACATGTATAGATTCTTCTACAACTTGAGTAATCAAGTTGTAGACCCTATAAGCCTTACTATCGTTGCTGTACACAATAAATATCACCTCTTGGGATTTGGCAGCAAACTTGGTTAGATAAGACTTGCCATTGTTAAGTATATAGCACTTGCAACCAAAGATCCTAAAATAGGATAAGTTTGGTTTTCTTCCCTTCACAATCTCATAAAGAGTCTTTTTGTGGCTCTTGGTGATGGTAGCCCTATTGATCACATGACATGCAGTGTTTACTACCTCAGCCCAGAAATATTTTGGGAGAGAAGTGTCACTCAATAGAGTTCTACCAGCCTCTATCAATGTTCTATTCTTCCTTTCAGCAATACCATTTTGCTGTGATGTTCTAGGTGAGGAAAATTCCTGAAAAATCCCAAATTCTTCACATAGTCTTGTCATACTTTCAGACTTAAATTCAGTGGCATGGTCACTTCTGATTTTGACCACTGTACTGTCCAACTCATTCTGAATTTGTTTAACAAAACTATACAAGACACTTGGGGTTTCAGATTTTTGTCTCAGAAAGAACACCCATGAATATCTAGAATAGTCATCTACCACCACAAAAGTGTAGACCTTCCTACCTAGACTATGAACTGGCATAGGACCAAATAGATCCATATGCAAGAGGTATAGACACCTCACTGAATGCTTGTTTTTAAGGTTATGAAAGGTGGATTTGGTCTGCTTGCCTTTTTGACAAGCTGAGCATTTCCGATCCTTTATACACTTAACTTGTGGACCATTCCTCACTAACTCTTTACTAAAGAGTTGGCCAATAGTCTTATAGTTAAGATGGGCCAGCCTCTTGTGCCATTTAACACAATGAGAGGCTCTCTCATCAGCTACAAGACAAATAGGAGAACCATTATTCTCACACTCAAGGTTAAGACAATAAAGATTTCTCTTTCTATATCCTGTCAATATGACCTTTTGATCACTTGACCTTTTGATATGACATCCATTCTTAATAAATGAAATGTCATATCCTAAATCACTCAACTGACTTATGCTAATAAGGTTGTGTTTCAAACCCTTCACATAGGCCACTTGAGAGATAGTAATCTGGTTATTAGAAATGTTACCAAATCCTTTGATGATTCCTTTTTCTGAAACACCAAAGGTTACTTTAGGGCCATCCATGATAGGTGTGTAGTCCTTCAGCAATCCCCTTATTCCAGTCATGTGCCTGGAACATCCACTGTCCAAGTACCATATAGGGGCATGACCACTTGGACTCACCTACAATAAAGACTACTTAACCTTAGAACCCAAATACATTTTGGGTCCTTAGTTCATGTTAGTCTGAAATTTGAAAAATTTGCCTGTAGCTCTTCTAGCAGACAGATTGCTACTCTCCTTGACACTGGAATTGTGCCAACAATATAAGGCAAAATGGCATATCTTGCCACAACACCAGCACTCAAAATTGTTATACCTTTGTTTAGGTATAACCCCAGCTGAATTGTCTACAGCAGGCTTCTTGTTTTGTGCTGGGGCTTTGCCTTTAGATTTGGACTTAGCAGTCCAGGCAGTTTTCTTAAACCCTAATCCAGCCTTACCCTTTTGAGGTACAAACTCATCAATCAAGGGTAATACAGATTTTGGTTTTGAAAAACTGGCTACTATCTCCTTTTCTTTCTGAAGTCTATTCTCCAGATTTTTAATCTGATCATTCTTAAATGTGATAGTACTCATTTGAATAACAGTTATGTTTTTCAATCTAGAAATCTCATTCAGTTTTTGATCCAGCAACTTCTCTGAATCTAATGCAGCCATCTTAAGATCTGCAATTTCCTTAGCCTGCGATTTGGCCAGGTTTTTGATCTTCTTAAGTGCCTGCAATAAATCTCTATATTCATCTATCAGCTGATGAATATCACCTTCAGACTCAGACCCATCCACATCACTTGATGCAGATGTTGCTGACTCTGACTCAGTACTACAATCTGAAAGACATTGTACCTTACTAGGACCAGGCTGATCCTGGCATTTATCTTCTTCTGACACAGCCATCAGTCCCTTGCACTGATGATCTTCTTGTTCATATATAGAGTTCAGCACCTGGAGAAACTCTTCTTCTTCATCTGCTACATATAGACCAATATAGGCCTCAGCTTCAGATTCTAACTCTGAAGTAGATTTGTCTGACAAGGTCTTCTCCTTCTTAGCAACAAAGGATTTCTCCTTCTTGCTTTGGTGTTGACTCTTCTTCTTATCAGCAGATTCTTTTCTTTTATCTGGACACTCAGCCACTATATGTCCAGGCCTATTACAGCAGTAGCAAACAATCTTTGATGTTGTAGACTTGCTTGGCTTAGACCTGCTCCTGTCCTTCCTGGATGACTTCCTCTTTTGATAGTAATCATCCTTAGGATTTGATGTGGAAGGATTAGACTTCCACTGCTTCTTCTTCAGAAATCTCTGAAACTGCCTTGTGAAGGCAGCAAAATCTTCATCTGAGTCACTGCTTTCTGAACTTTGGTTATCAGAATTATCTGAAGGAATTTCAGAAACTATCTTAGGAGGTGATGGAGACATCCTCCTATTTTTCTTAGTGGCTTCAACCTTAAAGGCCACAGACTTTTCTCTATGCTCCCCTTTTGTACTCTTCTCTTCCTCTTTCCTAGCCATCAGTTGCATCTCATATGACAACAACTTTCCAAACAAGGTTGGAGGAGAAATATCTGCAAGTTTGGCCACTTCTCTAATGGCACAAATCTTAGTGTCCCAATCCTTTGTCAAGGATCTTAGGAATTTATCATTCAGTTCATAGGTACTGAAGATTCTTCCATAGGACATCATCTCATTTACAATTTTATAGAACTTTTTATAGCACTCAGTTATACTGTCAGACTTTCCTTGTCTGAAACTCTCATATTCCTGGTTTAGCATAGATTTTCTATCTTGTCTTACTTCTTCAGAACCCTCCATGTAGACTATTAAAGTATCCCACATTTCCTTGGAGGTATTGCAGTGAATCAAATTCTGGAAGGTTGCATCATCAATGACACTCACTATGATGTTCTGGGCTCTCATATCCATAGTTGCCAAGATGATCTCATCCTTAGTCATCTCTGAGAAGTCCTTGGGAATTCTTTGGTTTGCATCCAGAATTGAAATCTTCATTGGAACATAAGGACCTTCCTTGACTGTAATATAAATCCTTGGATCAGAAGCCTCCATAAACAGCCTGACCCTTTCTTTCCAAATTCCAAATATCTACTTTCTGCATATGGGTAATTTCATAGAACCTAGTTCCTTATGATTTTCACCAGAACCCATTTTCTTGATCTTGAATCTGCCTTAAGGATCTCACTCAGACTGCCAAGTCCTTCTTTGAGTAACCTGCCTCTGATACCACTTGAAAGAATTACTGTCTAACCACCTAGAGGGGGGGTGAATAGGTGTAATTCCTATTTTTCTTTTAAGGCAGAAAAGATGTACAGTTAACTAATAATAAACTGCAAATTCTATTGCTAACACAGCACAACAATCACAGAAATAATCAATCACAGAGTGCACACAGTTTTTATAGTGGTTCCCCAAGGTCTGGGTACATCCACTTTCCCCCTTCGCCTATCTAGCAGTGTACTAGATTCAGCCTAACTTTTGCACTTCACCTCAGATCCTCAGATCTTACAACTCAGAACCCCAAACAAGGCTCCTACAACTCAGGCAAACTGTCCTACCTCAGCCTTCCACAAGGCCTACACTCAGAGATCACAATCTCCTACAACTCAGGCTCACAACCCAACCTCAGCCTTCAACAAGGCCTACCACTCAGAGAATTTATTCTCCTGCACTCAGCCTTTATAAAATAAGCTTACAGTCTCAGATCTATAAAGATCCTACAAAAATTTGATTTAACTAAGTGAATAACCACCACCATGATAGAGAGAGAATTGATGGATGGCTTCTTGATCAGTTCTTAGAAGAACTTGATGGCAGAGATTAACCTCTCTTAGCTTTCTTCAAAGCTTCTTGAATCTGAACTCAGTAGGGTTGAATCTCCTGTGAAGTTGATCTTCAATCAGCTTCTGACTTGAGATTCAGATCTCAATTTGAATCTTTCTTGCCAGCCTGGTTCAGCAACTGCTCTTCTTATATGGAGCTCTCTCTCTCCAACTTCTTCTTAGATCTTCTCACGAAAATCTTCTATATTATTACTTCTATCTGTATTGATCAGAATCTGTATTCTTCAATGATTGATCATCCTTTTCTGTTGAAGTAGAAAACCTTTATATAGTCTTCCTCCATGGTAACCGGCTGATCCGGTTTCTAACAACCTTCTCACAGCTCTGGCAGTAGTAGTTGACTGGTTAGAAATGGCAGCCGTCAAGTCATCCAGTCACATCTTTAAATCACTGTCTCTGTCTGAAAGTGTCGAGACTGAACTTCATAATGTGTCGACACAATTAGACTAAGTGTCGACACAAGTGGACTAAGTGTCGACACAAGCCTTGGTGGTGTCGACACAACTCCTTTGTTGTTGTTTACTGCTTCTCGACACAGCTTCTTTAGAATGTGTCGACACTGATTCTGTGTGTCAACACAAGCCTTCTTTTCTTTAACTTTGTTGAAACTTGCTGTGTGTCGACACATCACCTTTATGTCAACACAAGTACTTCTTTACTTTGACTTTGTTGAAGCTTTGCTGTGTGTCGACACATCTCCATTGTGTCGACAAAGTTGATGTTGACAAATACTTCTGTGTGTCGACACTGGCTCTATGTGTCGACACATTTGATGTCGACTAAGTATTCATGTATGTCGACACTACCTTTTGGTGTCGACACAGTTGATGTCGACTTTGCTTCTCTGTGTGTCGACACTACCTCTGGGTGTCGACACAGTTGATGTCGACAATGCTTCACTGTGTGTCGACTGAGCTTCACTGTGTGTCGACACATTCCTTCTGGTGTCGACACAGTTGATTCTGGTGTCGACACAGCCTTTCCAAGTGGCGACACAATTAACTCCAAGTGTCGACACAGCTTTTCTCCAGTGTCGACACAGGCCTTCATAAGTGTCGACACAGCTTCTCTAGGTGTCGACACATGGACTTAGAATTTTTCTTGCATTTCTGTATTTACTTAACCTGCACATATAAACTCAAAACACATCAAATACACCTTGATGCATATCATTGAGTGGGGTGAGGTTTCTTCAAATCTGGTACACATTTTCTAATGTACCCAACACCTAAAAATAGGGTCAGGGTTCTGAGGCGTCGACCTTACTCCAAGTCCTCTAAGATTCCTTCCAAAAAACTTAGGTTACACTACCTTCAATTCTACTGAGTTTTCAAGGTCATACAAAGGCATTAACGCTCATGTCCTTCACAACCCCCAAAAGTCCTTCCCTAGGGTTTGAGGTTGAACCCTAGGGTAAATCAAGACTAAATCATCCCATTTTTCTTAAGAGGGTGACATTGGCCATACTAAGTCAGTGTCCAAAACCTCAGCCTCTGTTGAGGGGAGGTGGCCACCCTAAGACCATGGTGCACTTTTAATCAAAAATACCTCCTTAAGGTCAAACTAAGGTTTGGTGATTCCCTAACCAAACCCATCCAAATGAGTTGAAATTTTGTACAGATCTAGGTATTGATGCCAGGGACCACTCACCAAACGTTGGGAGGGTTTGGAGGTCATTAGATAACCTAATTAAAATACCCTTGCATTATTAAATAAAAGTAAAAACATTACGCAAACTATCTCCAAAAAATCCCAATTTTGGATAGACCCTAGGTATAGTTAAGACTGATCCCCTGTCCAAATTTCAGCCCATTTGGACAATGTATGAAGGGTGTGCATCCATTTGAATCTCAGGACAGCCTTAGGTATAGGTCCCACAAAAATGGGTGTTGTGGTCTAACCAGGACTCCAAATTGAGTAAAATAAATTTTAAATTAAACTACACATCAAGGAATACATTTGCTATGTTGACCACGTTTTCTGATCGAGCTTCTAAGTATTTTTAATATTTAATTTAAAAACAGCCCAGAAAAGAGGTAGAAATTAAATAAACAGGAATTAATAAAATTTGATCCAGCACGAATCTTAAAGCAAAATCGTGGGGCTCCTGGTCATCTTCTTCCTCCAGCCAAGGGCTGGGATTGGACGAACCTGGAGCCTATTCCAAGCTCATTTCCCGGCCACCCGGCCACCTCCCTGGCCGGCCACCGCCACTACCACCTCCGTTGAGGTGAGGGCGGCCGTCCGACGGTGATTTGACCGCCGGAGGTGGTGGTTTCCGGCGAAGCCGACCACCATTTGTTTTTAGAAAAAACATGGAAATGAAAACTTGGGTCGGCTCAATTGAGTCTGACTCTTGTCCTAAGTGATTCCTACGATCTACCCACGGAAGAAGGAGTAGAGGAGGACCTTTAACCGAGCTTGTCGGCGAGTGTGGTGGTGGTGCGCCATGGCCGGTGGTGGAGCTTTCTGATGCTTTGCAACTTCACTACCAAACAGCCCGATTTCTTTAGGTGAAGGGTGGAAATGATTTCTCTTGGCCCAGGGAAGCTTTTAAAAGCATCAAATGGGGGGAGAGGGAGGGTCATGGCTTCAAAGCCATTAATGGCCATGAAAGGGAATTTCGTCCATGGAGAAAATCCATGGAAATTCACCTCCCCTTAGTCCCAATTCGTTTGGAAACTCCTCAAAACTGATAGGGGAGATGAATACTAATTAATTGGTGAAGAATGGAGGGGTGATTCACCTTCCCCACCATGAATTGCCTTCTCTTTCTTCTTTCTCTCTCTTCCCTATTGGAGGAATTGAATTAAGCCACCTTGGGTGGCTGTCCATGGCTATTAAACTCCTCCAAACTGATGAGGGGGATGTATTCAGCCTTTGGAATCAATTGGAGAGGCCCTTGGTCTCCCTTGGCCATGAATGGCCTCTTTTCTCACTTTCTCTCTCCTCCATTAAAGGGAAAATGGAGCTTTCTCTCTCCTACTCACCATGGACGAATTTTCTCATCTAACTAGCCTATTGGCAGCCCATTAACTCATAATAATAATAAAAATGAGGTTATCCCATGTGGGGGAAATGGGTTTGAGCTTGGGTTAGCCCATTTGGGCTAATTTGACCTAACACTAGAATAGAGTTGACCTTGGTCAACATGATCATTTGAGTTGACCCCAATGGGTCCTTGGTGACCCATTGGACTCCCTTAAGGTCTAGGAAGACTTGAGTAGGGTTGGTTGGGCATCTTGGGGGTCACATGTCCCTTGGTAAGGGCACTTTGACCACTTTAGGGCTAGAGTTGACTTGGGTCAACATGACCATTTTGGTTGACCCCAATGGGTCCTTGGTGACCCATTGGCCTCCCATAAGGTCTAGGAAGGGTTAGGTAGGGTTAACTTGGCACCTTGGAGGTCACTTGACCCTTGGTAAGGGCACTTTGACCACTTTGGGGCTTGAGTTGACTTGGGTCAACTTAGCCACTAGATTTGACTCCAATGGGTCCCTAGTGACCCATTGACCTCACTTTAGGTTTAGGAAGCCTTGAGTAAGGTTGGTTGGGCACATTAGAGGTCAATTGCCCTTGATTAGGGCATCTTGCCCTATTTAGGCATATGGTGGTCCTAGGTCAAATTGGCCACTTGGGATTGACTCCAATGGACCCTTAAGACTCTAGTGGACCATCTAATGGGTTAGTGATGTTGTGGTGGGGTCATGGAGTCATGGTGAAGCCCTAAGGTCAAACCCTGGGTTTTGTGATGAGGTTGTGCCATAGGCAGACCAACGTGATTCTCACCTTAGCCTTCTATCACTTGGCCCTTTTTAGCTTTCCAGGGTTTTGTCATGACCTAGTTATGGCCAAAACCACTCTTAGGGGTCTAGTTGGAAATGGGATGTTACATGGTGATTGCTTCAGCTATCACTTTTCTCAGCTAAGTTTTCTATGCAGAACAACTTCTTCAGGCTTCAATAAGAAAGGCGAGGAAGAAGATTGAAGTTCGGCTGCACTTTCGTACTCCAAAAACCTAGACAAGGATTTGATTGTTTGCTCTGGCCGATTTGCTTCTTTTTATTCTCCGACGACCAATCAAGCAGTGGGCCCACCACCAGGATTGATGGCTGAGATGTAGCCATACAGCACATTCTTTCCATTTACTCTTGATTCAACGACTCTTTACTGTGTATGGGCCCCAACACTTAAAGTTGAAAATATTTCTTTCCAAGTGCAGAGGATGATGATAGCTGGCCGCCAGCGCCTCTAGCAGCATTCCCGCAACATTTGAATTTTGGTTGACTTTTTTACTTTGCTGATGTCAGCATGACTCAGCATCTCTGGACTTGAACAAAATTCAAACATTAGAAGCAAAGGCGATGAGTGAATGACCATCAGTCAGTGCCAAAAGTCTTCGACGAATGCAGAACTCAGTTCAACGAACTTAGAGTTCAACTCGACGAAAAATGAAAGTTTAGTTCAACGAACTTAGAGCTCAGTTCGACGAACTAAGAGCTCAGCTCGACGAAAAATGAAAGCTCAGTTCGACGAACTTAGAGCTCAGTTCGACGAACACAGAGCTCAGTGATGCGTCGGCAAGTGTACCGATCGTAGTCAAGTAATAGAGTTGAGGAGTTGAATCCCCGGATATCGATCTCTCGAGATGTGCAAGTAGGGAGTGTGATTTCACTATTGAAAAAGTGATTGCAACTGTTAACGTAAACAAAGGGGTTTTTGGTTTGGAGTTTCCTATGTTTAACACTAATAAACCTAAGAAACGATAGCTGTTTGAAGAAAGATTCAACTGCCGACTTCATTGTCTTTAACAGCAAAAGCTTGGGATGATATCTGCTCAGTCCAGGAAGAAGTAGACATGGAGTTCTTGCTCTGGTGTCTAATCAAATCACCTTTTAATTCTTTTGTATAAATTCTTTGTGAGTCTGAAGTTGTAAGACTGTGTTATAAAGTCCGAAGTCTTTATGACCTGTGGTTGGCATAGTGCCGAGTGAAAGGTCTTTGTGACATGTGGTTTGGCTTAGTGCCTAAGTGGTAGGTCTGTGTCACCTATGAGGTCCTGCGGGATCTGTGCTGTAAGCTCTTAAGAAGCCGAGTTTTGGGGGAAGAGCCTAGTCTAACACACTGTTAGAAAGGCACAGAGGGACAGTGGATGTACCCAAGATTGGGGAGCCACTATAAAATTGTTTTGTCATTTGTGAGTGTTCTTGATAGCTAAAACTAACCTAATCTCTAAGCACAGAAATAGGATAACAAGTAAGAAGATTGAAATAGAGACAAAAACATATTCACCCCCATTTCTAGGTGTTTAGCTAGCCTTGAAAACAAGACTTTCAATATGTATATATTTATATCATTCCCGTGGTATAGTGGACATTCTTGTAATGTATGTGTTCATAGCTTAAAATGCTTCCGCTAGAATGCTCTGAGGTAGGGTGCGTTTATAATTGAACTTGGGTTTGGTAACAACTTGTAATCTCCTTACCTGTCTGTAGTATATGCCGTCGGGCCCCGACCGAACCTTCTATCATATGCTATACGAAGGATGGGTGCATTACAAAATTGGTATCAGATTCCGTTCTCGGTCTTTCTTATTTGAATTTGTGGTCAAATTCTTTTAAGGGATGGTGAGCATGTGCATGTGCGCTACCATTATAACAATAATGAAACCATGAATGTCCACTTAGGAATGAAAATACACATGTTTTAGGAACTGGTATGTTCTTGTGATTGCTTTTGGCAATAGTTTTAGTTACTAAGTTGTGCATCTCACAATTGTAGGCGACTAGAAGTGGTGTGGAGCAGCAAGAACCCCAGCGCTCGGTGGAGAGTAGTGCACTAAATGAGGTGCCAACACCTCCCCCTTCAGCAAAAACTATACGTTTGGTTGTTGAAGCTGTGTTCGCAATGATCAATGCGCAACCTGGAGGTCAGAGACAACCTTCCATTCCTATGGTGTTCCAGGAAACGGTTGGCGTAGTGGAGCGCGTAGTGGTGAGACAAGTGGTCGTTGAGCCAGTATCCGTAAGGCGAGCGACGGAGAAGCAATTGAAACACATGATGATTTTCAGTCCCACTGTGTTTATGGGTACTGGAACCCCTACACAAGCCGAAGATTGGATCTCAAGAATAAAAAGGGTCTTGATGGAAACGGAAACGAAAGAGTGTCAAAAATTCACTGTGACTACCTTCTTGTTGGATGGTGAGGCAAGAATTTGGTGGGATGAGCTGGAGTTGCACCAATTTGCTGGTTGGCCATTGATTGAGATCTCAATGGAGGAGTTCTCAAGATGTTTTCTGGCAAGATACATTCCATCGACACAGTAAATTGCGATGGATAACCAATTTCAAAGTCTCACTCAAGGCGAGAGATCGGTGGATGACTACTTGTACGAGTTTACGAGATTAGGAAGATATGCAAGCTTTACGTTTGTAGATGAGGAACAAAAAACAAATCGGTTCTATGAAGGGATGAGAGATGACCCGTGGTTGCTCCTCTCAGGATCGATGACGCAGGGTTTTCTTACCTTGGTCAATACGACCCGTTCCCTCGAACTGGACATGAAGCGCGTGCAGTGTAAGAATGATTTCGCAGGGAAGAAGATAGAGTTCAAAGTACCTAGTTCTTCAAAGTCTGGGTTTTGACGGTGAAAAAAGAAGCCTAAAACTTCTGCACCGACTCCTTCTCCTCCGTCTAGAGCAACATCTGGGAGAGGTCCGCTCACATGTTATACATGTGACAAGGTGCGTCATATAGCTCGAGATTGCTGGAGTGGTCTTCCAAAAGGGGAGAAAAAGATGGGTGCGTCTTATGATGAAAAGGGAAAGTCAGTGGTGGAATCGACTGCATCCCAAGCGCAACCCCGAGTCTATAATATTGGCCAACATGAGGCCATAAAATAAAGTGACGTCGTAACAGATATGAGTTAAGATACAGTTTTTACTGCTTTCCATACTTAGTACCTTGTGCGTTTCTTATGCATGATTGGTTTGAATTAAGCTTTGTCCTGATTTAGGAGTGTCCGGCGAGAGCGTTGTTCGATACAAGAGTTTCTCATTCCTTTCTATCAGAAGACTTCATGGGGCGTATTGGAGTGCCTTTGTTTACGCCGATAGATCGAGTGAATGTACTGCTACCTAGCAGGTGCTTGATGAGCTCGGATCGAACCTGATATGTTGACGTGCGAATAGGAAGTCGAGACTTTGGATTGGAAGCATCAGTGCTACCGATATCGGATTTTGATGTAATCTTTGGTATGGACTGACTCTCGGAGCAGCGTGCCTATATAGATTGCAACTCTAAGGAAATCACACTGGGACAGAACACCGAACGAGAGACTAAATTCGTGGTATGCGATGATCGAGCAAGATATTAATGTCTGTTATCCAAGTAGTAAAGGCAGTTCGGAAGGATGCGGAATTGTTCTTCATGATGTTGGAGGTTGTTGAGCCGAGGTCTAGTGTGAGTGATATTCCTATTGTATCAGAGTACGGTGATGCGTTTCCTATAGATCTTCCGGGGTTACCGCCCTAGTGGAAGATTGACTTCGCTATTGAGTTGGTGCCAGGTGCGAAACCTGTGGCCCGCTCACCATATCGTGTTGCGCCAAAGGAGATGGCGGAACTAAAGGTTCAATTGCAAGAGTTGCTGGAGCAAGGCTTAATACGCCTAAGTATGTCACCTTGGAGTGCTCCGGTCCTATTTGTGAAAAAGAAGGAAGGAAGCTTGCGGCTCTGCATTGACTATCGAGAGCTGAACAAGCTGTCGGAAAAGAACAAGTATCTGATTCCACGGATTGATGACTTGTTCGATCAACTAGTGGGATCAACTGTCTACTTGAAGATGGATTTAAAGTATGGCTATTATCAGTTGAGGATTTAGGAGTGTGATATTCCCAAGACAACGTTTGGTACACGCTATGGTCATTACGAGTTCACTATAATGTCGTTTGGACTAACAAATGCGCCATCAGTATTCATGGACCTAATGAACCGAACGTTTCGAGAGTACTTGGACATGTTTGTCATCGTCTTTATTGACGGCATTCTAGTGTACTCTCAGACTGAAGAAGACCATGTGAACCATTTAAGGATGGTGTTGCATACCCTGAGGAGGAGCAAGATCTACGCCAAGTTCTCAAAGTGTTAGTTCTGGCGGATGTCAGTGGCCTTTCTTGGCCACGTAATAAGTGGAGATGACATTGCGGTGGATCCGGCAAAGATGGTTGTGATACGAGAGTGGCCGTATTTGTCTTCTGTGGTCGAAGTCCGGAGTTTTCTTGAACTTGCGGGCTACTATAGGCGCTTCGTAGAGTACTTCTTGCGGATAGCCTTGCCTCTCACCACACTAACGAGAAAAGATCAGAAGTTCGTTTGGACGCTGGAGTGTGCGCGAGCTTTTGAAGAGCTGAAAGGTCGTCTGACTACGGCGCCAATCCTGACGACGCCTTATGGTTCAGACGACTATGAAATTTATAGTGATGCATCAGGGAGCGGCTTAGGCTGCGTTCTTCTTCAGTTTGGTAAAGTGATAGCTTATGGCTCATGCCAGTTGAAAGTGTTTGAGCAAAACTATCCCGTCCACAACTTGAAGTTGGCGGCTAGTGATGGCCCAAGATAGGCAGGCGAAATACTACAATGCCAAACACTGAAATGCGGAGTTTGTGGTGGGCGATTGGTTACACTTAAAGATCAAGTCATTCAAAGGCGTATCCAGGATTCAGCGCTTGAAAAAGTTGAGTCCAAGGTATCTTGGCCCATTTGAAGTGGTAGAATGAGTTGGAGAGGCCGCCTATCGACTAGCTCTGTCAATGGAGCTAAGTGGTTTGCACGATGTGTTTCACATATCAGTGCTAGGAAAAGCTATGAAAGATCCAGCTCAAGTGGTTGCTGCAGATCAAGTACCAGTTGACAGCAGGCTAAAGATGAAAGTTAAGCCCATTCAGATTGAGGATACGAAGATCAAACATCTAGAAAACAAAATAATCTGATGGTCAAGGTCCGGTGGGACAATTGTGGCCGTGAGGAGATGACATGGGAGCGGGAACAAACCATGCGTGCTGAATTTCCCGAGTTGTTTGTATAAATTGTTGTAACATTTTTTTGTGAAGAGAATATATGTTGTAACATATTTGTTGTTGTCTTTCTTATAGTTATATGCAAATTTCGGGACGAAATTTCTCTAAGGAGTAGAGAATTATAACACCCCAAAAGGAGTATGAGGTAACAAGCGAAATCGTCGACCGGAGTTCGACGAATGTCGAGCCGGAGTTCGACGAACGTCGAGCCGGAGTTCGACGAACGTCGAGCCGGAGTTCGACGAACGTCGAGGCGGAGTTCGACGAACGTCGAGGCGGAGTTCGACGAACGTCGAGCCGGAGTTCGACGAACGTCGAGCCGGAGTTCGACGAACGTCGAGCCGGAGTTCGACGAACGTCGAGCCGGAGTTCGACGAACGTCGAGCCGGAGTTCGACGAACGTCGAGCCGGAGTTCGACGAACGTCGAGCCGGAGTTCGACGAACGTCGAGCCGGAGTTCGACGAACGTCGAGCCGGAGTTCGACGAACGTCGAGCCGGAGTTCGACGAACGTCGAGCCGGAGTTCGACGAACGTCGAGCCGGAGTTCGACGAACGTCGAGCCGGAGTTCGACGAACGTCGAGCCGGAGTTCGACGAACGTCGAGCCGGAGTTCGACGAACGTCGAGCCGGAGTTCGACGAACGTCGAGCCGGAGTTCGACGAACGTCGAGCCGGAGTTCGACGAACGTCGAGCCGGAGTTCGACGAACGTCGAACCGAGTTCGATGAATGGGGTTCTGTTCTGTCCGGTCTCCTTTCGACGAATGTCGAACGAAAGGGGGTTCTCGCGTAACAGCGACACATTCTTTCGACAAATGTGTTGCATTATTTCGATGAACGTCGAAAGGATTTCAAAAGTAACTGCGGCGCCTACTAGCTGGTCAAAGGGGTCAGGTTGACTTTCAACTCCACTCCAGGCCAATGCTTCATTTTGATGGATTGATCGTGTGGCTGGGTTTACCCGAGGCCACATATGCATAGGGGTTAGGATGAGGAAATCATTATTTTCTTCTCACTCTCTCTTCAGTTCATCAAAGTTCTGGAGAAGAGAAGTCATGGTTGGAGCTAAGGTTTTTGGCTGACCTTTGTGAAGGTGCTAAAGGAGATTCCCTCATCGGAAGCAGGATCTGAGGCTAGATCTACGAAGGGTAAAGTGAGGCGCTCATTTCCATCCGCGTAGAAAATATTTGCTATGTCTCCAAAGAGAACGACGAGGGTAACGATTTTCTCCGGGACAAGTGAAGTCCTCAATATGCGTACTTGCATGGAACCCCTCACCAAAAGGTGAAAAAGGGTGGATTCCAATGGGTACATCGGTTTGATCCCCCATATATTCCTGCATATAGATCCGGAAATGTAGAGTACGGAATATGCATGCGGTGAGAAGCCCATCTGGACAGCTGGTCTGGATTGGTTATGTTTTATGCTTTGCGTGCTGGAAAAGACTCTATGGATATGCATGTGGCGTACGTGTGAAATCCGGGGTCTAGTGGCATGCAGGATGCTGCATCAAAGTACTGGAAGCATATCCAGGAAAATACGCAGAAAAGATCACAGTTTGGAGAACTGTGGTTGTCGCCGGGCGACAGTGATTGTCACCGGCAATAGCTCCCTGTGAGTTAAAATTTTGTGAGGTCTCTCTCTAAGAGACCTGGAGGCCATTGTATGTAAAGCTGTGAGCTTAAATTGCCCAACAGTGGTGGGTGCCAGCCCGAAATGGACAAAGCCGTGTGGCCTAGGATGAGTTGAGCTGTGGAGTCCACTACAATGTCATCAAGTTAAGTGCCTCTGAACGACTGGATTGTCAAGTTAAGTACCTCTGAATGAGCAGTCAGTTGTCAAATTAAGTACCTCTGAACGACGTGGTCGTCAAGTTAAGTACCTCTGAATGACGAAGTTACCGTTAAGTCATGGACCTCTGAACGGTGGTGATACACAGAGAAGTCTGGTACACCGAAAATATGCCCTGAGTACACGAGGCGTGTGGTCGTTGGCCCAACGTCTGTGGTGAATGGTGCTTAAATGTACTTTGTTGTTGCCACTATATATATATATATATATATATATATATATATATATATATATATATATATATATATATATATATATATATATATATATATATAAATGCGGTTGCTTGCAGGGAAGGAGAACCGGCGCCCCGAGTTAGGGGTGAGATCGTTATAAACGGGTCAGCAAAATGTTGACCGTTACATTGTTTGCCACATTTTGGTGAGCCTTTTGTGCAGGTGCAGGAGAGCCAAATGGGAAGTAGCGGGCTGAAGCCTATGTGCTGCAATTGGCTGGCCCTTGAAGGCCCAAAAGCGAACATTTACTGTTTTCATGTGTTGTTGGTCTGCGTGTCGAAGTATGAAACCAGCTATTGTTAACTGAAATAGTTGTAATAAGGCTACAGCTGAAACATGTGTTATATGTATATATTTATATCATTCATGTGGTGTAGTGGACATTCTTATAATGTATGGGTTCATAACTTAAAATACTTTCGCTAGAATGCTCTGAGGTAGGATGCGTTTATAATTTAACTTGGGTTTGGTAACAACTTGTAATCTTCTTACCTGTCCGTAGTATATGGCGTTGGGCCCCGACCAGACCTTCTGTCATATGCTATACGACGGATGGGGGCGTTACATCATTCCTCGGCCATACTTGACGAGGATGTGTGATACTCGTGTCCGGATTTGGTGTGATACTCGTGATCGGATCTAGTGGGCATACGATGAGGGAGAAAATAAATTTTTTTGTTGGAAAATAAAATTTTGGTGCACAATTGAGACCTTGCGTGAAATTGTGCGAACCGGTGCCAAGTTAAGAAATTGGCCAACCTGCCTCTGATACCAAATTGATGTAATCCTAGGCCTCTCGATTGCGAAGTAAGGCGAACCCTCGCTCTAACCCATCCGAATTACGCTCACAAATTTCACAAGAAAATTAGCCACCAATAATAAATGTTATTTCTTTCACAAGCACAAACGAAGGGAGATCACCCGACTAAAATATGAAGATCAAGTTTAGTCGGATTCTAATCCCAATAC
Organism: Platanthera guangdongensis; assembly: GCA_039583875.1. Taxonomy (NCBI): domain Eukaryota; kingdom Viridiplantae; phylum Streptophyta; class Magnoliopsida; order Asparagales; family Orchidaceae; genus Platanthera; species Platanthera guangdongensis. The sequence goes on from CM077165.1 coordinate 135,352,670, forward strand.
AGCGTTGGCGTAGGATTCACCGGATCATTCAGAAAAAATCATTTAAAATCACAAAGAGATTGGTTTTGGAACATGCAGCGATTAATCCCAAGCTATCCGAAAATCACGCCTTAATCTTCCACCAAACCCTTACGTGGAAGAGGAAACACACAAGGAGAGGTATAGAGATTTGTTACCCAACCAAAAGATAAGTATTGCGGCGAGTCACTTGCCACAGATCTGTTGAAATTTGTTAAGTGGAAGTGGGTGATGGAGCAGGCCGGGCGGTCTAGGCGGCCTGAAATTGCGGCTGGGCAGACTGCTGTGCGGCGTGGGTGCTCTGTGGCCAGGGAAGTCTGGGCGGTCTGGGCGTCTAGTGAAGCGGCCTGAGCGGACTATGTTTGGCGGTCTGTTGGCGGTGCTCAACTTGATCTGTGGCCTTGCAGTTAGCTGGTTCTTGGGGTAACCGGGCGGATTGGTAGTTGTATCCGCGGTATTGTGGCGGACTGGTTTTGCATCCGCGGAGTCCGCTTTTGCGGAGTAGCTTTGGAGATGGGATTTGGCTCTTACCGAGCTCTCTGGTTATGTTGTGGTTTTGTGTCCGCGGAGTCCGCTTTTGCGGACTGGCTTTGGAGGTGGGCTTTGGTTCTTACCGAGCTCTCCGGTGGCAGTGGATGTCATATTCTTGTGGCAGACTGTCCTGATGATTGGCGGTCTGCGTCTTTTGTGTCTGCCATGATCGTGCCAGTTGCTTGATGAGCTGCTGGACTTGGTCATTTTCTGTGACAAGTCCATGGTGTTCGTAGTGTCCGCCGATTCCGCTGTTGACCGGGCGGAATGCCAGTTGGTCGTGGACTCGTGGCGGACTTTGGCGTTGCCCTCGAGCTATGCGGACTGCCTCCTTGTCCGCATATAGTGTGCAGACTGATGCAGGATAGGTTATGGCTGTCTGCATGATGAGGTGAGTGGCGGACTGACACTGTGCTTGCGTGTCGTGTGGACTAGCGTAGTGTCCGTATGGTGGTGGTCTATCCGTGACCTGGTGCCTGGTGGGTTGTTTGAAGTCTGGCCAAGTCCTTTCGAACTTGGCGGACTGGTTTGTGTTAGCGCGCGGGCTGGGGAGGTGACTCTATTCACTAGGGTGGTGACCACACTCCTCACCTCGCCTATAAATAGACCCCCCCGACACATCTACAGTAACTGAGTGAACAGTAAGTTGACGCTTGGTTAATTGTTGCGGCCTCGATTTTCCTGTCTGCGCGGGTTGAGTAGAGATAATTGTTTGTTGTGTGCAGGTCGCGTGACTAGCACTGTGGAGCCAGGAGTTTGGCTTTGACTTCGGTCAGAATCAGTGAAGTTTGCGGTCTCGGCAGTCTCAGCAGGTTGCTTCTGCGGCTTGTCAGTTTTCTCTGCTTCAACATTTCTAAGTTCAATAACCTGTCCGCCGGACTCAGGCTGGTAGGTGATCTGTTCTTCAGTTCAGCAACAGTCAGCGAATAACGGTGTCTGCGCGACCTCGCGGTCTCGGCGGACTCCGTGTTCTATTCGGCTTCTAGCAGCAGCAGTTCGGGCGGCTTCGGTGACCTTGGCGGACTGGGCGGTCTCGATGGTCTCCAGTTCTGTCCGCTTGGATTTTTTTGTTTCTGTTTCTTTCCTGTGTACTGGCGAAATCATGTCTTGCCACGTATACCTCGCCCTGTAAAGAAGTTAATAAATATATGATCTGTTTGTTCCTTCTATTTGCATTTGGTGTTGAGCTTGCTCTGTGGGTTTCCGTATGATCAAGGTGTGATCTTGGTAGTTCTGAGAATATTAATTTGGTGTCATACTATCTCGTTGACCACTTTGAGAAAATTCAACAAAATCCACCGGAGTCACACCGGGGGAGAGTATGCACGTCCTCCAACTTCAGAATCTCATCGACAGAGTTTTCCACACTGTGGAGCGGCCACCAAAGTGGCGGAGGGCCGACCAGGGAGGGAGGCGCTGGGCGGTGGGATGGGGTCGGGCTGGCCAAGAGATCCACAAGGCTTCTCTTTCTTTTAGGGTTCAACAATTCTATTTCATTCTTACAATTGACCTATATATAGGCTTAGTTTGTGCAATCCAAAGCACACATACAAGAGGCTTCATCCTAGCCTTTAAAATAAAGATGAAATAAAAACTATTTAAGATAAAAGCCTAAATAAAGATAAAACTGCAATAATAATAAACTAAAATAAGCGTGCTGCTTAATATGCTGAAATATATTAAGCATTATTTAGCTAAATGCGGTCGCGGACGGAGGTTGTAATGGCGATGACGTGCATCCAAATTGTTGACGCGGCGATGACGTGCATCCAAATTGTTAACGCGGCGATGACGTGCATCCAAATTGTTGTCGCGGCACCGCGAGTATTTGCATGGTATCGGGATGGCATCACCATCATGCTTCACACAATCCTCAACATGATCTCCATCTCCATCATGATCTACATCAACTTAAGTCGCCTTGACCTAAATGGTCCTTTTCATCCATGACATCATCAGAGAGCCCACTTGTCAAATACGGGGTTGTACACAATCCTCGCTCTTTACGAGATAATTACATGCTCGGAAAGAAAAGTCCAACCCCAAGTATTTGGTAAGTGGCAGCTGGTGGCCTAAGAGAATCTTTTTAGTGGGTCCAACAGTCTGCTATATATATATATATATATATATATATATATATATATATATATATATATATATATATATATATATATATATATATATATATATATATATATATATATATGACCCCCCTCCCGGTCGAGCTCACTCTAGTATGACGGAAAATGACTGAATATATTAAAAAAATCATTTAATTTTTTTTCTCGCTCACCCTTTTTCTCCCCTGCCATCGTCATCACCTGCAGAATCCACGGGAGACCTGTTGCAACTTCTCACTGGAGCTTCTTCCACGGGAGACCTGTTGCGGGTTTTCTCAGTTTGATTCTTCTAGCGCCGCAAGCCTGAAGCCCTCGCCTCTCAGTTCCTGCTCGACATCTTCCGGACAGAGGCGAAAATTCCAGGCTATGTGAATCCCGCACGGCATCCTACTACATGTGAAGCTGTGGTCTGCTTGAAAGATATAGTACCTAAACACCTAGAGGGGGGGGGTGAATAGGTGACCAAATTCTTTTTAAACTTTACTGGCAGCAATCAGTTTTTAACACAGAATCTAATCTACTTATGCACAGCAATCACACAACATTCACAGCAAATCACAGTACACAGAAGACACAGAGTTTTATAGTGGTTCCCCAAGCTTTGGGTACATCCACTTTCCCCCTTCGCCTATCTAGCAGTGTACTAGATTCGGCCAAACTCCTTCACTATCTCAGAACCCAAACTGGTTCCTTCACCTCAGACCCAAGGCCCTACAACTCAGCTTTTCCACAAAGCCTACACTCAGCCACAAAGGCCTACACTCAGCCACAAAGGCCTACACTCAGCCACCAAGGCCTACACTCAGAGATTCCAATCTCCTACACTCAGGCTCCCAAAACCCTACACTCAGCCTTTATAATTGCAGGCTTACAAAAACTCAGATCCAAAGGATCCTACAAGATAAAAATGATTATACAATTGTTAACTCAGCAACCCAAAGACAAGAGAGGGGAGTTGTGAGTTTCTTGATGAGTTCTTGGAAGAACTCAGCTGAAATCAATCTGACTTACCTTTCTTCAAAGCTTCTTGAAAGTAGAACTCAATTAGATTGACTCCTTCTGCAGTTGATCCTTGATCTCTGCTTCTTAAGATTCAGACCAATCTGAATCCTTCTTCTCAGCTGGGTTCCAACAGCTGCTTTCTTGGATGGAGCTCTCTCTCTCCAACTTCTTAGATCTGCACTTGAATCTTCAAGGAATAGCTAGATCTTCTTTGTTGAATACTTTGAACTTTGACAACTTCAACAACCTTTTTTATCAATCCTCAACAACTTTATGTAGACAGCATAGGCCTATTTATAGGCCATCTTCATGGTAACTGGCTGGTCCGGTCCATAACTGAATTCTGACAACTCTGACAGGTGCTGTAGACCGGCTGGAATGGCAGCTGTCAAGTCATCCAGTCAGTTCTTGAAATAACTGTAACTGTCTTTAAGTGTCGAGACTTTCTGTCTTTAAGTGTCGACACTTATAGACCAAGTGTCGACACATGTTGTCTAAGTGTCGACACTAGTCTATAAGGTGTCGACACAACTCCTTGTGTTGTTGATTCTTTATCTCGACACTGCTTCTTCTTCATGTGTCGACACTGAAATTGAGTGTCGACACAAGTACTTGTTCTTCAGAATTTTGCTGAATTCTTCTAAGTGTCGACACAACACCTTTGTGTCGACACATCTTCATGTGTTGACTCTGTTAAGTGTCGACACTACTTCTTGGTGTCGACACATGTCTTCAGTGTTGATACTTGTTGAGTGTCGACATATTGCTCTGGGTGTCGACACTTTCTTCTTCAGTCGAGACTCTGGCTGAGTGTCGACACATTCCATTAGTGTCGACACTTGTACTTAGAATATTTTTGAACTTTGCTGTTCTTTGCTAAGTGTCGACACAGCTCTTTGTGTCGACACATTCTTCAAGTGTTGAGTCTTTAGCTAAGTGTCGACACATTGTTCTGGGTGTCGACACATGCTTCCAGTGTTGACTCTTATGTTGAGTGTCGACACATTGTTCTGAGTGTCGACACTTGTACTTAGTCTCTGCTGACTTTTGCTGAGTGTCGACACAGTCTCCAAGTGTCGACACTTTCTGGTGTAGACACAGCTTCACTAGGTGTCGACACAACTGTTAAGTGTCGACACAGCTTCACAGTCTTTTCTTCACTGAGTGTCGACACAGCTCCTTGTGTCGACACTTTCTGTCTGGTGTCGACTCAGCATCCCTGGTGTCGACACAATGACTCCAAGTGTCGACACTGCTTGTCTGGGTGTCGACACAAGTCTTCTTAAGTGTCGACACTTTCTCTCTGGGTGTCGACACATGGACTTAGAAACTTTTTCATCATTTCTGTAAATACTTAGCCTGCACTAATAAACTCAAAGACATCAAATACATTTTGATGTATATCATTGAGTTGGGTGAGGTTTCTTCAAATCAGGTACATTTTGACCAATGTACCCAACAATCTCCCCCTATTTGGAGAAGTCATAACCCTTAGTCAATGATATACACCATTCATAATTAAATTACAAAATGATGTAAAGCAGGATTATATACAGCAGGGTAAACATAAACATGTATTAATTACACATGTATACAAATACATCATCACAGAACAAATATGAAATAGACATAGACATCATCACAGAACAAATATGAAATAGATTTAACATATAACACATTGTTCTAATATCTATCATATTCTTTATCAGAAGTTCACAAAATGTTTTACATCAAAAAGATTACAAAGTAAACTTCAAGAAAATTCTAATTCTATTTCTGTTCTGGCTCCTTAATCACTATGCCTTTTCCAGCTTGAACTTTAGCTTGAACAGGAGCATCAGCAACTTCAGCATCAGCAGGCTTCTTGCCTTTCAGATCTTTCTTCTTAAGCTCTTCTGCTTTAATCTTCTGCCTTTCAAAATAATGGTATGGCTTTGGAAAGTACTTGCTAGGCTCCTGAGCAGTAGGAGGTAGCTTTCCCATCTTGGCCTTCCTTCTGTATTGGACTATTGCCTCCTGCCTGATCTCATGTTTTCTCCATTCAGCCTCAGAAAACCACTTATTCCTGTCAGGCACATTATCTTTGGCAGCTTTCCAGGCAGTTAAAATGATATTCCTTGAGGTAGGGCTCCACTGTTCAAAATCTGGTCTTTGTTCAGCTTGTTCCCTAAACCTCTTCTTAGATAATCTTGTCTCTTCTTCTTTCTGCTGTGCCTCTTCTTCCTTCTGAAGAGCTGCTTACATAGCTTCAGATATAGGCTGAACCATTTTTTCAAGAATAACATTGGACTTCCCTTCAGTTGGGCTATACATGTGATGAATATCAGCTTGCACCATGTCAAAATCTGGTGGAGGATATATAACTTGAGCTACTTCTGGTTGCTCACCTCCAAGATAGGCAGGATTAATTCCAGATTCTGCAACATTATCATCATCACAAAGAGGAGGATAGCCCAGAGTGGATCTAATGGAATTAGAAACCCATTTTGCATGGTCAGAGCCAGCTTTGACTAAGACCCTCTCCCCCTTTATAACTTCTCTAGCCATATGATCTCTAACATCATCCTTCTGAAATCTGATTTGACTATCCAAGTATCGGACTCCATCTTTAAAGAAAGGTTTGAGCTTTGTAAGTTGTTCAGATATGGCCTTCTGGGAGTCTTGAATGGCAGTCTTAATAGCGTTGATTTCTTCTTGAAATACCTTGTCAAATTCAGCTTTAATAGTAGCAGTAAAGGTAGAAGGTCCAACACCTATATTCTTTAATTCTGTGACAATTGCATTATGAGATGCTGTCAGATTGTCATTCATCCTGAGTTGATTTTCAAGTACATAACCTTGCTTCACAGCTATGTCATCCACTTGGGCTTTTATCTTCTCCTGATGAGTTGCAAGATAGACTACTGCATTCCCACCCTTGTGGAAGTAGTCAGTCATTTCCTTCTTGTTAGGATTCATTTCAAATCTTATTGACTTGGTATCTTGGGCCAGATCAAATTGTAGTGATCTGTGCCCTGCATCAACATACTTCTCAATTTATTTCCTGTGTTCATCCAGTTTAATCTGCATAGCAACCATCAGTGCACTATAATCAACTGATGGTGCTTGCTGAACTATAGGTTGTGGAGCTACAGTTTGCAAAGCCTTCTTATAACTTTGGCTCCTTCTTTTGAAGACATAAATTTTCTTTTTCCTAGCCCTTACTGCTTCCTCATCTTCTGAAGCTGAGGAGCTGGCTATATCTACCCTTTCCTTTGGTGGTTCTTCAGCAGTTTGGGGCTTATCAGGATCATGCCTTGCAAGCTCTTCAACAAATAATACTTGCTCCCGCTCAACTGGAGCATTCTCCTTTTCAGCAGCAGTTTCTTTATCAAAATCCTCTTGATCCAGATTTAGAAACAAATCTTCCATTATGTATTCTGTTGGAGACTGAGCAGGAGAAATTCTGGTCTCTTCAACCACTGGATCAGGAACTATTGGAGCTGCAACAGATGTGTCTTCCAAGACAGCATCTGGGACTTGATTATCCAGCTGAGTTTGCTGATGAACATCAGACAAATCAGTATCTTCCATAGGAAAATCTAAAGTATTGATTGCAGTGATTACCTCTAGGATAATGTTGGTAGCTTATTCACTTTCCAGTGTAGTGGGTTCATCTACAACTGGAAGCTCCCCCTGGCTTTGATCCTTGTGTATGGGGCTAGCTTGAGGTAGCTCCCCCTGGATCTCAGCATCATCTTGAGGAGCTGGAGACTTCACAGCAGGCTCTTCCTCATTCTCATCTGCAGTGAAGACAACCTGTTCTTCACTATCTGAGCTGCTAGTGGACTCTTGAGCCACTGGGGCAATCTTCCTCTTCTTCTTTGGTGGAATCTCCTTCTCAGAAACTATCTTCTCAGGGGTTGGCATCTCTTTAGTCAACACCCTGTCCCATCTAGAGAACAACCTCATGTCCATTTTTCTCATATGATTTATTTTGCTTCCAGCAGCTGTACTCATAACTTCAGGTATTACACCTGTAAGGTAGAGACTTAAAATCCTGCCCAGGTTGGGCTTATTCAAGCTTTCTTTAATCTTCTCATAAACTACCATAGACCAGTCAGTTTTTAGAGTGAAGATTATCCTTGTCATTATACTAAACATATGGGCAGACACTCTGTCATGCCCTCCTGGCTTGCTGAGTATGACTTTGCCAACAATCTCAGAGAGGAATTTTCCTTGAGTATTCATGCCTTTTCTAAGAAACACTGATCCAAGCTTCATCTTAGGATCCAGTCCACACCAGGTTAGAGCTTCCCTGGTCTTTGTAGCTGTAACCTCATCTTCCTCTTTAATTCTTGGTAGCTGTAGAATCTTCCTCAGACTTTTAGGTGACACCTTCACCTTCTCACCATGAACCCTAGATTTGATTTTGAATCCAGTTTCGTCTATCTTAGCTCCACTGAGAAATTCTAGTACCTCTTTCTTCCAGATTTTAATAGGTTCAGAAACAAGATATTCTAATCCTGAATTGACTACTAGGGTTACGACAGCCTTAATTTCTTGATCGGCATCCTCAAAAGCATTCCGCACCAGCTCGTATCCTTCGTTGACGTTCTCCTCTAGCTTAGGCGCCATTAGGGTTTGTAGAATTTGTCTTGAGAGAAGAGAGGTGTCGACACAGAAGTTTGGTCTCGAAACTTTGAAAGCGTGTCGACAAACTAAGGCAAAACCCTATTTATACCTTTCTAATTTTGAAGATGAACAGGCGGGACAGCTAACTTAAATTGTGTCGACACTGGCAATAAGTGTCGACACTGACTTATAATGTCGCGACACACATGTGTCGACACAAGTGTAGTCAACAGATTATATGTGTCGACACTTGTCTATGTGTCGACACCACTTAACTCGACATTTAGTCGAGACTTTACTTAGTTTATTCTGAGTAATCTCTATGTGTCGACACCACCTTGGTTGTGTCGACACCAACTTGTCATGTGTCGACACTTATATTCTGAAGTGTCGACACTAACTTTCTAGATGTGTCGACACCTTTTCCCTGAAGTGTCGACACCTACTTACTGTGTCGACACAGAAATCTCTATGTGTTGACACCTTTTTTACTTAGCCAATTTCCAATACTATAAACTTACTCTAAGTTTATCATTCCTAGTTCAATCTTAAACCTATTGAACTTAGCTTCTTTTAGTGGCTTAGTATACATATCAGCTAGTTGTTCATCTGTTTTAACATATTCAAGTAAAATATCTTCTATTTCGACATGCTCCCTAAGAAAATGATATTTAATTTCAATATGTTTTGTTCTACTATGGGATACAGGATTATTAGCTATTGAAATAGCACTAGTAGAATCACAAAAGAGTGGAGTTCTACTTACCTGAAATCCATAGTCCTCTAGCTGATGTTGTATCCACAGAAGTTGAGCACAGCAACTTCCTGCAGCCATATACTCTGATTCTGCAGTGGAGATAGCCACACTTTTCTGTTTTTTGCTATTCCAAGAAATCAGTCTTCCACCTAGGAATTGACAGGTTCCAGTAGTGCTTTTTCTGTCTTCTTTGCATCCTGCAAAGTCTGCATCTGAATAACCTGTTAGTTCAAAATCCCCATTCCTAGGGTACCAGAGGCCTAGATAAGGAGTGCCCTTTAGATATCTCAATATTCTCTTGACTGCAGTCAAATGAGACTCTTTAGGGCAGGCTTGATACCTTGCACAGACACATGTAGCATACATGATATCTGGTCTACTTGCAGTCAAGTATAATAGGGAGCCAACTATCCCTCTATACAAGGTTTCATCTACAGGCTTCCTTGCATCATCCTTGCTAAGAGACATACTTGACCCCATAGGAGTCTTCATGGTGCTGGATGAATCCATACCATACTTCCTTATGAGTTCTAGGGTGAACTTGGACTGGCAAATGGATAAACCACTCTCAGTCTGTTTAACTTGGAGACCCAAGAAAAACTTTAGCTCTCCCATACTACTCATTTCAAATTGACCTTGCATTAGCTTTGCAAACGTTTTGCAAAGGCTACTTTCAGTAGACCCAAATATAATGTCATCTACAAATATTTGGACTAGTATAACTTTGCCTCTAGATTCCGTAAGGAATAGAGTCTTGTCTATTTTCCCCCTTGTGAACTTATTCTCAATGAGGAAACTAGACAGGGTATCATACCAAGCCGTAGGGGCTTGCTTTAACCCATATAAAGCTTTCCTAAGTCTATAGACATGAATAGGTAAAGTAGAATCAACAAAACCTGAGGGTTGTTCCATATAGACTTCTTCTTTAAGATTACCATTTAGAAATGCTGACTTGACATCCATTTGGTAAACTTTGAATCCTTGAAAAGTTGCATAGGCCAGGAACATTCTTATGGCTTCCAGTCTCGCTACTGGAGCAAAGGTTTGATCAAAATCAATACCTTCTTCCTGCCTATATCCTTTAGCAACTAGTCTTGCTTTATTCTTAATGATGACTCCTTGTTCATCCATCTTGTTCCTATAGATCAACTTGGTTCCTATTATATTGTGGTCTTTAGGTTTAGGAACAAGTTCCCAGACCTTGCACCTCTTGAACTGATTCATCTCTTCTTGCATTGTTTCAGTCCATTGTGGATCTTGAATGGCTTCTTCAAACTTCTTAGGTTCAACTTGGGATAGAAAGCTGGAGTAGACTGCTGCATTCAGGTTTCAGCTCCTTGTTTGTACCCCTTGTCTTGGATCTCCAATAATCTGCTCTACTGGATGGTCTCTAAGATGCCTATTGGCTGGAGGCATCCTGACTTCTGGTTGAACCTCTTCAGTTTCATCATCATGCTGTACTTCTTCTGCATTTACCGTTGGTACATGTAGTTCTCCCCCTGGACAACAGCCACTGTCTTCTACTTGTTGTCTTGTAGTAGGTACTTCTTCTATAGTAAGCTTGTCCATCTTCTTTGTTAAACCTGAGGGGCTACATACACTACTAGACAACTCATTGTTAATAAGTTTAGTCTCATCAAATACTACATGTACTGATTCTTCTACAACTTGAGTTGACAAGTTGTAGACTCTATAAGTCTTACTGTTATTGATGTACCCAACTAAAATTCCCTCTTGGGACTTGGCAGCAAACTTAGTTAAGTAAGACTTACCATTGTTAAGTATGAAGCACTTGCAACCAAATATCCTGAAGTAGGATAGGTTTGGTTTCCTGCCTTTCACAACCTCATAGGGGGTCTTGTTGAGGCTTTTAGTTATGGTAGCCCTATTGATAACATGGCATGCAGTATTAACTGCTTCAGCCCAGAAATATTCTGGTAGTGATGTATCACTTAATAGGGTCCTACCAGCCTCAATCAAGGTTCTATTCTTCCTCTCAGCAATGCCATTTTGCTGAGGTGTTCTAGGTGAAGAAAACTCTTGAAATATCCCAAAGTCTTCACATAGTTTTGTCATGCTATCAGACTGAAACTCAGTGCCATGGTCACTTCTAATCTTGACCACTGTACTGTTTAGTTCATTCTGAATTTGCTTGACAAAGCTATAGAAGACACTAGGTGTTTCAGATTTCTGTCTTAAGAAGAACACCCAGGAAAACCTTGAGTAGTCATCTACAACTACAAAGGTATAGACCTTCCTACCTAGGCTGTGAACTGGCATTGGACCAAAGAGATCCATGTGCAAGAGGTATAAACACCTCACAGCATCTTTGTTTTCTATGCTTTTAAAGGTGGATCTTGTCTGCTTGCCCTTTTGACAAGCTGAGCAAATACCATCTTTAACACACTTAACTTGAGGACCATTCCTCACTAACTCTTTGCTAAAGAGTTTGCCAATAGTCTTGTAGTTAAGATGGGCAAGCCTCTTGTGCCATTTGACACAATGAGAGACTGTCTCATCAGCTACAAGACACACTGGAGAACCTTTGTTCTCAACCATAATGTCTAAGCAATAGACATTCTTTTTCCTATAACCAGTCAAAATGATCTCTTGATCAGTTGACCTCTTGATATGACAACCATTTTTAACAAATGAGATGTCATACCCTACATCACTTAATTGACTTATACTTATTAGGTTGTGTTTCAACCCTTTAACATAAGCCACTTGAGTAATGGTAACCAAGTTACTAGAAATGTTACCAAATCCTTTGATGATTCCTTTTTCAGAACCACCAAAGGTTACTTTTGGACCATCTTTGATTGGAATGTAGTCCCTTAGTAGTCCCCTAGTTCCAGTCATATGTCTGGAACATCCACTGTCCAAGTACCATGTTGGGGTATGGCCACTTGGACTCACCTGCAAAACAGATTAATGAACCTTAGAACCCAAAGAATTCTTGGGTCCTTGGTACTTGTTAGTTTGCAACCTAACAAAGCTACCTACTGGTTTTCCAATAGGCAGTTTGCTACTCACTTTGGCACTAGCATTGTGTCAATAATTCATTGCAAAATGGCCAACTTTGCCACAACACCAACATTCAAACTTATTGTACCTTTGCTTAGGTACTGTCTTTGCTGTCTTATCTATAGCTGACTTGTTGAATGTTGGGGCTTTGCCCTTGGACTTGGACTGGACAGTCCTTGCAGGTTTAATAAAACCCATTCCAGCTTTACCCTTGTGATGAACAAATTCATCAATTATGGGTAACACTGACTTAGGTTTGGAAAACTTAGCAACAAGCTCTCTCTCCTTCTGAAGATTGATCTTCAGACTCTTGATTTGATCATTCTTATAAGTGATAGTCCCCATCTGAATCAATGTTATGTGTTTCTGTCTGGTTATCTCATTTAGCTTTTGATCAAATAACTTCTCAGAATCTGTTGTAGCAGCTTTAAGAATAGCAATTTCCTTTGCCTGACTTTTGACTATGGTCTTGCTCTTCTTGTAAGCTTGCAACAGAACCTTGTATTCATCAATCAATTGATGAATATCTGCTTCAGACTCAGATGCACTCTCATCATTTGATGAGGATGAATTTGATTCTGTACTGGCACAAGAAACTGAACTGGAAGTTGAACTTTGTTCCTTACTGGGTCCTGGCTGCTCCAGGATTTTGTCACTTTCAGTCAATGCCATTAGTCCTTGGCACTGACAGTCTTCTTGTTCATAAATAGAATTCATAATCTGCATGAACTCTTCTTCTTCTTCTTCAGCAAACAACCCTATGTATGCCTCAGCATCTGACTTAGTTTCTGAAGAAGAAATATCTGACAGAGTCTTCTCCTTTTTGGCAACAAAAGACTTCTCTTTCTTGCCTTTGAAATGAGTCTTTTTCCTGTCACTAGACTCCTTTCTCTTTTCTGGACAATCTGCAACAACATGGTCTTGTCTATTGCAGCAATAGCACACTATTTTTGAAACAGTTTCCTTGCTAGACTTAGTCCTCTTCCTGTCCTTCTTTGAAGCCTTTTTATTCTGATATAAGTCTTCTTTTCCCTGTGAAGTAGAAGGCCTTGACCTCCACTATTTCTTCTTCAAGAACTTCTGGAAATGTCTAGTGAAGGCAGCAAAGTCCTCATCACTTTCACTGCTTTCAGACTTTGTACTTGCTGATTCATCTGATTCAGATTCAGCTGCTTTTGCTGGAGGAGAAGGTGACTTACTTCTATACTTTCTGGGGGCTTCTGACTTAAAGGCCACTGTTCTTTCCTTATGTTCAATTCTTGTTGCTTTCTCCTCTTCTTTCCTCACTGTCAACTGCATTTCATAAGACAGCAGTTTGCCAAACAGTGTAGGTGGAGGAATTTCTGCAAACTTAGCCATTTCTCTAATGGCACAGATCTTGGTGTCCCAATCTTTAGTTAGGGACCTTAGAAACTTGTCATTAAGTTCATAATTACTGAACTCTCTGCCATAGGACATGAGTTCATTCACTATCCTGTAAAACTTCTTATAGCACTCAGTTATGCTATCACCCTTTCCTTGTCTAAAACTTTCATACTCTTGATTTAGCAAGAATTTTCTGTCTTGCCTAACTTCTTCAGAACCCTCCATATAGACAATAAGAGTATCCCACATCTCTTTGGCTGTCTTACAGTGAATCAGATTCTGAAAAGTTGCATCATCTATGACACTCACAATTATGTTCTGAGCCCTCTTATCCATAGTGGCTAGAACAATTTCATCCTTAGTCATTTCAGAGAAATCTTTTGGTGTTCTCTGATTGGCATCCAAGACCGATATCTTCATGGGCATATATGGCACTTCCTTTACTGTGATGTAAATTCTAGGGTCTGAGGCCTCCATAAACAGCCTTACCCTTTCCTTCCAGATCCCAGAAATCTCTTTCCTACATATAGGTAATTTCATGGATCCCAATTCCTTGTGATTCTCAGAGGAACCCATGGTTCTTGATTTTCTTGAATCTGTAATTTGACTTAGACTGAAACTGCCAATCAGGATCTCCTCAGACTGTTAGTCCTTTTTGAGGAACCTGGCTCTGATACCACTTGAAAGATATAGTACCTAAACACCTAGAGGGGGGGTGAATAGGTGACCAAATTCTTTTTAAACTTTACTGGCAGCAATCAGTTTTTAACACAGAATCTAATCTACTTATGCACAGCAATCACACAGCATTCACAGCAAATCACAGCACACAGAAGACACAGAGTTTTATAGTGGTTCCCCAAGCTTTGGGTACATCCACTTTCCCCCTTTGCCTATCTAGCAGTATACTAGATTCGGCCAAACTCCTTCACTATCTCAGAACCCAAACTGGTTCCTTCACCTCAGGCCCAAGGCCCTACAACTCAGCTTTTCCACAAAGCCTACACTCAGCCACAAAGGCCTACACTCAGCCACAAAGGCCTACACTCAGCCACCAAGGCCTACACTCAGAGATTCCAATCTCCTACACTCAGACTCCCAAAGCCCTACACTCAGCCTTTATAATTACAGGCTTACAAAAACTCAGATCCAAAGGATCCTACAAGATAAAAATGATTATACAATTGTTAACTCAGCAACCCAAAGACAAGAGAGGGGAGTTGTGAGTTTCTTGATGAGTTCTTGGAAGAACTCAGCTGAAATCAATCTGACTTAGCTTTCTTCAAAGCTTCTTGAAAGTAGAACTCAATTAGATTGACTCCTTCTGCAGTTGATCCTTGATCTCTGCTTCTTAAGATTCAGACCAATCTGAATCCTTCTTCTCAGCTGGGTTCCAACAGCTGATTTCTTGGATGAAGCTCTCTCTCTCCAACTTCTTAGATCTACACTTGAATCTTCAAGGAATAGCTAGATCTTCTTTGTTGAATACTTTGAACTTTGACAACTTCAACAACCTTTTTTATCAATCCTCAACAACTTTCTGTAGACAGCATAGGCCTATTTATAGGCCATCTTCATGGTAACCGGCTGGTCCGGTCCATAACTGAATTCTGACAACTCTGACAGGTGCTGTAGACCGGCTGGAATGGCAACTGTCAAGTCATCCAGTCAGTTTTTGAAATAACTGTAACTGTCTTTAAGTGTCGAGACTTTCTGTCTTTAAGTGTCGACACTTATAGACCAAGTGTCGACACATGTTGTCTAAGTGTCGACACTAGTCTACAAGGTGTCGACACAACTCCTTGTGTTGTTGATTCTTTATCTCGACACTGCTTCTTCTTCATGTGTCGACACTGAAATTGAGTGTCGACACAAGTAATTGTTCTTCAGAATTTTGCTGAATTCTTCTAAGTGTCGACACAACACCTTTGTGTCGACACATCTTCATGTGTTGACTCTGTTAAGTGTCAACACTGCTTCTTGGTGTCGACACATGTCTTCAGTGTTGATACTTGTTGAGTGTCGACACATTGCTCTGGGTGTCGACACTTTCTTCTTCAGTCGAGACTCTGGCTGAGTGTCGACACATTCCATTAGTGTCGACACTTGTACTTAGAATATTTTTGAACTTTGCTGTTCTTTGCTAAGTGTCGACACAGCTCCTTGTGTCGACACATTCTTCAAGTGTTGAGTCTTTAGCTAAGTGTCGACGCATTGTTCTGGGTGGCGACACATGCTTCCAGTGTTGACTCTTCTGTTGAGTGTCGACACATTGTTTTGAGTGTCGACACTTGTACTTAGTCTCTGCTGACTTTTGCTGAGTGTCGACACAGTCTCCAAGTGTCGACACTTTCTGGTGTAGACACAGCTTCACTAGGTGTCGACACAACTGTTAAGTGTCGACACAGCTTCACAGTCTTTTCTTCACTGAGTGTCGACACAGCTCCTTGTGTCGACTCTTTCTATCTGGTGTCGACTCAGCATCCCTGGTGTCGACACAATGACTCCAAGTGTCGACACTGCTTGTCTGGGTGTCGACACAAGTCTTCTTAAGTGTCGACACTTTCTCTCTGGGTGTCGACACATGGACTTAGAAACTTTTTCATCATTTCTGTAAATACTTAGCCTGCACAAGTAAACTCAAAAGACATCAAATACATTTTGATGTATATCATTGAGTTGGGTGAGGCTTCTTCAAATCAGGTACATTTTGACCAATGTACCCAACAATGCTTTCCTCGCCTCCTCCACCAATAGCATCGCCGGTCCCCGACGACCCTTTCCCTACGAGTTTCCGTCAAGATCGAGTCGCCGGAGAACCCATCTTCATCAGAGTCGGAATCCATTTTTTGACATTCCCTCAACTGCTCCTGCTCATCTGCTCCTCCACCCCAGAATCCCTTTTCTGCCATCAGCGAACCTCTATTGCCGTCTGCGACAACAATCTCAGCGCGTTGGAGCTCTGTATCGGCGACCTTTGGCGTCAACAATCATCCCCATCGTCGTGCCCCTTCTCTGATAGCATCTTAGTGCGTATCTCCACCTTTCTAATGGTTTGTCGGAAACGTCATCTTCTTAGAAATCCTCATCTCCATCATTCTTACCCCCTTGATTGCTCACTGGTATGTACAGATGGGTGTTATTTCTCCCAATAAGTTGAGGATGAAGCTCATTAAGCATCAGAGACTGTCATTGCGGAAAAACGAAGCTCATTGAAGAGGGAACAGCTGCCTAGATCCAATTCTAACTTGCTCCAGATTTGTGGAAGGCGTGTTTCCTGCAAATCCCATTTCTGCGGGAAACAGTTCCATGAAGGCGACTGTCTTCTGTAAGGGCTCGATGGAGAAGGGAAGAAATGCCAAGAGGGTGGCGCCGGAGAGAGGGAATAATAGAGTGGGAGGGAAGGCCGGGAGATGAGAGTAGAGAAGACAGGGGAACAAGAAAACAACTTCTTTTTATTTCATGCATAAACAATCTATTACAGAAAGATCTATTTAGGTCAAGTAATATGACTGTTACTATTACAATCAAAAACAAATAATATAACCCAAATAAAGCCTAATCTAGTGGTGGAGACAAAGTCTTGGTAAGATAAGAAATTACGAATCACTGCCACCTGTTGCAATCTGGGCAGATACTTCCCAACTTCTGTAAATCCGCTCCATCCACGTGTAAGACTGTAACATTACCATCTCCCTTATTTAAACGATGACCTCATCGTTTCATTCACCTTACTCAAAACTGGTTTAGGGTTTGGCAGAGCTGGGAGCAGTGTTGGCGGCGGGATGCAGATCTGGTGGCGCTACAGTGGGGAAGACTGGCGACCATAGCTGAGGTGGCCGTTCTTCTGTGGTGTCTGTTAGAAACCACGCCGGACCCGAGGCTCCGAATGTATACGGGAATATTGGGATAAATTCGGTTCTATGGTAGACTGCAGTCTAACGGCACAGCATCCCCAACCAAATCTCTCGCAAGGCTCCGAATTTTAATACGGTAATATTGCGGGTAGGTTGTTCGGGCCCGGGGCTTGATCCCAGCACCTGCTTTATAAGAGGTGACTAGCACCGCCTCTCATACCCAACTGTGTTGTAGCGCAGTTGGGTATGAGAGGCGGTGCTAGTCCCCTCTTATAAAGCAGGTGCTGGGATCAAGCCCCGGCCTGAACAACTTACCCACAATATTCCCGTATTAAAATTTGGAGCCTTGAGGGAGATTTGGTTGGGGATGTTGTGTCGTTAGACTGCAGTCTACGATAGAACCGGATTTATCCCGATATTCCCGTATACATTCGGAGCCTCGGGTCCGGCGTGGTTTCTAACAAAAGATGTCCATCTTTTGTTAGAAACCACATCGGACCCGAGGCTCCGAATGTATACGGGAATATCGGGATAAATATGGTTCTATGGTAGACTGCAGTCTAACGACACAACATCCCTAACTAAATCTCCCACAAAGCTCCGAATTTTAATACGGGAATATTGCGGGTAGGTTGTTCAGGCCCGGGGCTTGATCCCAGTACCTGCTAGATAAGAGGGGACTAGCACCGCCTCTATCACCCAATTGTGCTGTTAGAAACCATGCCGGACCCGAGGCTCCAAATGTATACGAGAATATCGGGATAAATCTGGTTCTATGGTAGACTGCAATCTAGCAGCATAGCATCCCCAACCAAATCTCCCGCAAGGCTCTGAATTATAATATGGGAATATTGCGGTTTGGTTGTTCAGGCCCGGTGCTTGATCCCAGCACCTGCTAGAAAAGATGGGACAAGCACCGCTACTATCACCCAACTGTGCTGCCACACAGTTGGGTGATAGAGGTGGTGCTAGTCCCCTCTTATCTAGCAGGTGCTGGGATCAAGCCCCGGGACTGAACAACCTACCCACAATATTCCCATATTAAAATTCGGAGCCTTATGAGAGATTTGGTTGGGGATGCTGTGTCATTAGACTGTAGTCTACCATAGAACCGGATTTATCTCGATATTCCCGTATACATTCGGAGCCTCGGGTCCGGCGTGGTTTCTAACAGTGTCCATCGGCACGGTGTGGTTTGGTTGGTAACTTATATCTGAACATCCTTTGGGTTGATGAGGTAGATCTAGAGTAGTTTTCTTCTGCGAACGTTTGCCCTTCTCAATCCATCTCGGAGTGGGCAGATCTTGTAGATCTGCGTTGTTAGAAGCTTCTAGCTCGCTCTTACTATTTTCTTGAGATCTGGTGTTGGAGTGGTCGATATGCAGTTAGGTACTGTGTTTTGTAATGTTTCGGCTAGATCATCGTAGTCTTCCCATGTACTGTCTTCGGGTGGAAGATCCTTCCACTTGACCAACCCTTGCACCACCGGTTGCTTTTTGCGTACCAGTTGTCGTACCCCGATGATAGCCAGAGGGGTATGTACCGGCATACTCTTGTAATTGATGTCTGGGAGTGGTGTAATTGTTGTCTCGGCCTCTCCTCTGAAAGGCTTGAGTAATGATACATGAAACACGTGGTGTATCTTGCTGCCCTCCGGTAGTTGTAAACGGCATGCTCTCACTCCGACGACTTCCTCAACTTGGAAGGGGCCGTAAAAGCGAAGAGCAAGCTTTTTGCAATGCGAATGTCGAAGAGAAATCTGCCGGAACGGGTGTAACTTAAGTAACACCCAGTCCCCTGTCTGGAATGTGATTTCTGTTCGATGTTTGTCCGCTTGCGTCTTCATGCGTTGTTGAGTTTTGTGCAGGTTTTCCTTAAGTTCATGTAAAATCTCATCTCGTGCCTGTAAAGTGAGTTCCATAGCTTCGTTCTTTGATTGTCCTGCACAATAAGAAAAGTCCCGGTGGGGGCCGACCAAACATGGCTTCGAATGGAGACATGCCGGTCGAGGAATTAATGGTTGTATTGAAATGATATTCAGCTAAGCTAAGATAACTAGGCCATTTCTTTGGGCTATCATGAGTGAACATGCTTAAATATTGCCGAAGGCTACGATTGTTGGAACCAGCGTTCTGGTCCCTACTAAAGTTCGAAACAGGATGCAGCCCACACATACTCCTCTTGAACTATCCTCCTGACGTGAGTCGGAGACCTGAAAACAGACCGAGGGGTCTCAGCTCGGAGGTCCCACCTCTTTCCCGGAAGAACTGAAGATCTTCCCCTCCCTAGCAAATGCTGAGCCAGGTGCCTGTGAGGAAGACAGTAGAAAGGTTCCACCACACTCTCAGGCACCTCTAACGGTCTATTTATAGGCCTCTGAATCTGATATGCAAATATCACTTCTGAAATAACCTGAAATGACCAAAACACCCCGGGCTGGGTCTGCCAACAACCAAACTCCGCTGTTCTGGAGGGCCATATGTAGACCTCCAGGGGTAGACGTGTAAAATTACCTGGGGCAAAAAGGTAAAATCCCCCTTGGGGGTAAAAAGGTTAAAACATCTTTTCTCCCACGTGGCGAGTGGGCAAAAGACTGACGGGCGAGACGACCCTCTCTGTCCGTCTCGCCGCCCTATCGCCTATAGGCCATCTCGCCTCCTAGAGCCATCTCGCACTACCTGGGCGTCTCGCGTAGCTCAGAGAATCCCCCATTTCGCTTCCTACAGGTGGGCCCCCTGGTCTTACTCGCCTGTTTAATTCATCTCGCCAGTCCCTCCTTCTCGCTCATTTAACCACCTCTCGCGAGCCCAAGGTTGTACACAATCCCCGCTCTTTTCGATGTTGCCTTAACCTCGGAAAGATAAGTCTAACTGAGGCTCGCGCATTGAGGTGCTGGAGGGAGAGAACAAGAGATTAAATGCTAAAAATATTCGTCTTCGGAACAACGCGACACCCCCTTCGGACCAATTTCCAGTTCCTTCTCGCTACTCTGTGGACGAGGTAGATGCCCTCTGCCGAGATTCCAATATCAAGACAGCGGAGCTCGTTCTCAAAATGATGAAGGAGCTGGGGGTGGTGCGCGATGATGCCGAGACGGTTACTGTCCGCGACCTGGTCCCCCGCTTATTCGGCGAGACGGACGACAGTTCATCTTCTGACAGTGAGGAGTAGGGAGACACCAGTGCCAGGGAATTCTCTCCCCCCTTTCTTCTTTTTTTTTTATCTTGTCTTGTACTTGTAATCATGATATATAGATTTCCTCAGGGATAGCGAGGTGTTCCTATTTGTGCTGATCTAATGGATATTGTGATTAACTTTACATGTTACTTTATTGCGCTTTCATCTTCCGCTGTTTTGCTTAATAGTTAGCCCAAAAAACGCAAGACCTTGGGTCTCTCTTTGCTTTTTACCACCCGCGAGATCTTCTGACCCTTAGTGCTCGTTTCGCCGTAAGATAAACATGCGCTGAAGACCTTGGAGACCAGTCCACCCCACATGATAGACCCCACCTTTTTTACGTCAGGCCTGTGCCTTGGACAAGGAGGACCCACTCGCTATGGGCGAGAGCACCCATGCCGAGTATCGACCAGATATCCTCCTCCCTGGCCTAATCCCCAATCCTTCCTTTTCCTAGGGATTTTCAACCAATCTCCTGATAAACCTGAACATTTTTCCCTGCGAACTCTCATCGCTTGACTTTCCCTCGAGTGAGCCTACAGCCCTGCCCGCTAGATGAGAGCCTAGTCAGCGGGTCTGCTCGGGGTCTCCTCTCCAAAACCACCTCCAACCACCGAGTGAGCCTACAACCCTGCTAGCTAGATGAGAGCCTAGTCAGCGGGTCTGCACGGCGTTTTCTCTCCAAACCAAACCAACTCCAACCATCAAGTGAGCCTACAACCCTGCCAGCTAGATGAGAGCCTGGTCAGTGGGTCTGCTCGGGGTCTCCTCTCCAAAACCACCTTCAACCACCGAGTGAGCCTACAACCCTGCCAGCTAGATGAGAGCCTGGTCAGCGGGTCTGCTCGGGGTCTCCTCTCCAAAACCACCTCCAACCACCGAGTGAGCCTACAGCCCTGCCAGCTAGATGGGAGCCTGGTCAGTGGGTCTGCTCGGGGTCTCCTCTCCAAAACCACCTTCAACCACCGAGTGAGCCTACAACCCTGCCAGCTAGATGGGAGCCTGGTCAGCAGGTCTGCTCGGGGTCTCCTCTCTAAAACCAAACCAACTCCAACCACCGAGTTAGCCTACAGCCCTGCCAGCTAGATGGGAGCCTGGTCAGCGGGTCTGCTCGGGGTCTCCTCTCCAAAACCACCTTCAACCATCGAGTGAGCCTACAGCCCTACCAGCTAGATGGGAGCCTGGTCAGCGGGTTTGATCGGGGTTTCGTCTCCAAAACAAACCAACTCCAACCACCGAGTGAGCCTACAGCCCTGCCAGCTAGATGGAAACCTTGTCAGCTGGTCTGCTCGGGGTCTCCTCTCCAAAACCACCTTCAACCACCGAGTGAGCCAACAGCCCTACCAGCTAGATGGGAGCCTGGTCAGCGGGTCTGCTCGGGGTCTCCTCTCCAAAACCACCTCCAACCATCGAGTGAGACTACAACCCTGCCAGCTAGAAGGGAGCCTGGTCAGCGGGTCTGCTCGGGGTCTCCTCTCCAAAACCACCTCCAACCACCGAGTGAGCCTATAGCCCTGCCAGCTAGATGGGAGACTGGTCAGCGGGTCTGCTCGGGGTCTCCTCTCCAAACCAAACCAACTCTAACCACCGAGTGAGCCTACAACCCTGCGAGCTAGATGGGAGCCTGGTCAGCTGGTCTGCTCGGGGTCTCCACTCCAAAACCACCTTCAACCACCGAGTGAGCCTACAGACCTGCCAGCTAGATGGGAGCCTGGTCAGCGGGTCTGCTCGGGGCCTCCTCTCCAAAACCACCTCCAACCACCGAGTGAGCCTACAGCCCTGCCAGCTAGATGGGAGCCTGGTCAGCGGGTCTGCTCAGGGTCTCCTCACTTCCATCTCACCTTTGGTTCCATAAAAAAGGACACCCACACTCTCATCACATCAAAAGAGCACATCAAAATTGCAAAAAATGTAATGAGCACGAAAAGTGCTACGGGTAAAATCTCTTTAAATCATCACCACTTCGGGCACGATCGAGGGATACACCGTCCACATCCTGGAGGTGGTACCCTCCCGACTTCAAGACCTCTTTTACTACAAACGGACCCTCCCAATTTGGATTGAGCTTCCTACGTAGGCCCCTCTACCTGCTGCATCTACCTTTTTTAGGACCAAATCTCCCTTCTCGAACTGCCTGATCCTTATATGCTTGTCGAAGTACCTTGTCATCCGCTGCTTGACCTCCTCCTGCCGGACCATCGCCAAATCCCTGAGGTCTTCCACGAGATCCAGAGAGAGTCTCTGCTCTTTCTCTTTCTCCGCTCTCCATCCTTCGCCTCCTTCCCTTGCAACAGCTACTCTTGGTGATGTGACTTCAAACTCGATAGGTATGACAGCCTCCGAGCCATGAGAGAGATTAAATGGGGTCTCTCCCGTGGTGGTGTTTGGTGTGGTCCTCAAGGCCCAGAGGACTGAAGGAAGCTGCTCAACCCAGCTTCCCCTCACATTTTCCACTTTCTTTCTCAAAAGATTGACAATGATCTTGTTGGCTGCTTCCACCTGCCCATTACTTCGTGTATGATGAACCGAGGCAAAGTGGAGATCTATTCCCAAACGGATGCAGAAGTCAACGAACTCTCTACTTGCAAATTATGGTCCATTATCTGTTACAATGGCTAGAGGTAACCCATGCCGGCAGATGATCTCCCCCCATACGAAATTCTTGACCACCTGCGATGTCACCTTAGCCAGCGCCTTCACCTCCAGCCATTTTGAAAAGTAGTCCACCATAACTAGCAGGAATTTCCTCTGGCTACTCGCTTGGGGAAAAGGACCCACCAGATCTAGCCCCCATATAGCAAAAGGCCAGGGAGTTGTGATTGTCCACAACCTCTGGGCCTGAAGGAGCTGGAGGGGGGCGAACTCCTGGCATTTTTGACACTTTTTGCGAACTCCTCCGCATCTTTCCTGAGGGTAGGCCAGAAGTACCCCTGTCTCAGCACCCTCTCCTCTAACGTTCGGCTCCCCGAGTGACTCCCGCATTCTCCTGAGTGCACCTCTTGCAGAACCTTTGTAACCTCTTCCTCCAACACACATCAGGCGAGCAAACCCGACAACGTCTTGCGGTATAAAACTCCATCTTCAGCAGGTAGTACGCTGATTTGTATCTGGTATGCTTCTTGTCGAGTTCTTTCACGGGTAGCTGCCCTGAAGCCAAAAAGGCGTTGAAGGGGTCCATCCAAGACCTATGCTGGCATATCTCCATGAGTTCCCATTCTTCTATAGACGGCCTGAAGAGCTCCGTCATTGTTCCTCCAGCTCGAGGGACATACTTGGCGAGTTGGTCAGCCTGAGTGCTCTCCCCCCTCGGGACGTGCTGAATTGAAAAGCTTCGGAACTGACTGATGATTCCCTTGACCTTTCCTAGATACAGCTGGAGGGTGGGCTCCCTTGCCTCGAACTCCCCTTTGATCTGGCCTGCCACCACCATGGAGTTTGTCGAGGCCTCGATGTCTCGTATGCCCAACTCCCGGGCTAACCTGAGTCCTGCGATGATCGCTTCATATTTCGCTTTGTTGTTGGTGATCGTGAAATGGATCTTCAAGGCCTGTTCAATCCTGGTCCCCTCCGTACTTATCAAGACCATTCCCCCTCCGAAGGAATTTCTTCCCGACGCTCCATATACCAACATCTTCCAGGTTGCTCGAGGGGACACTTCAGTCTCTTGGACCTCAACTACGTATTCTACCAGGAAATCGGCCACCGCCTGTGCCTTAATGGCGAGCCGAGGAATGAAAGCGAGGTCGAATTCACTGAGCTCTATTGACCACTTGGCCAGCCTCCTAGAGTGTTCTACCCCTTCCAAGATGCGACGGAGGGTGTGATCCGTTACCACCTGAATAGAATGAGCCTGAAAATACGGTCTGAGCTTTCGGGCCGAGACGATTAGGGCAAACGCTAACTTTTCAAGGATGGGATACCCGAGCTCCGCTTTCTTTAAGACCATGCTCACGTAGTAGATCGGAAATTGCTTCTTCCCTTCTTCTCGCACAAGAATAGAGCTCACAGCCCCAATCCCTACCCCTAAGTATAAAAATAAGACCTCTCCTTCCCTTGGCCCCTGGAGTAAAGGTGTCTGGGTGAGCTGTTGCTTTAGAGCCTGGAAAGCCTTCTCAGATTCTAGGGTCCATTCAAACTTCTTGCCTCCTCGCAGTGTCCGAAAGAAAGGCGAGCATCTCTCTCCGGCTCGAGAGAGAAACCTGCTTAGCCCGGCCAACTTTCCGGTGAGGCGCTGAACTTCCGTAGCATTTCTAGGGGATTCCAACTCTAGGATTGATTTTACTTTCTCAGGGTTGGCTCCACTCCAGATGGAGTGAGAAGATGTCCGAGGAACTTTCCCCTATTGGCTCCAAATACACATTTCAGGGGGTTGAGTCTCATTTTATATTTTCTCAAGGTTTCAAAGGTTTCCTTGAGGTCCAGGACGTTAGATTTGATGTCCCTGCTTTTGATCATTAAGTCATCCACATACACCTCGAGGTTCCTCCCTTTCTGTTTTCGGAGGATCCGATCCATCATTCTTTGGTAGGTCGCTCCCGCATTTTTCAACCCGAAAGGCATCATATTAAAACAGAAGCACTCATCCTCCGTGACGAAGGTTGTAACGCCCTGAAACTCAAAGGAGCGAAAGGGGGGACGTTTTAGGCCAGTTTGGGTTCTGGCAGCAGGCACACGGCCTGGGACACGGGCGTGTCCCAGGGCGTGTCGAGCCGTGTCGACACTTAGCCATGAAGTCGTCAAGATTGTCTCGACGATTCGTCGAGAGTGGGCACACGGCCTGCGACACGGGCGTGTCGCAGGGCGTGTCGAGCCGTGTCGACACTTAGCCGTGAGTCGTCGAGATATACTCGACGATTCGTCGAGAATGGGCACACGTCCTGCGACACGGGCGTGTCGCAGGGCATGTCGACCCGTGTCGACGATCGTCCCGGGGAGTCGTCGAGATTCACTCGACGATCGTCGAGTCAAGGCACACGGCCTAGGACACGGGCGTGTCCAAGGCCGTGTCATCAAGTCGTCGATCTTCCCTCGACGAAGTGTCCCGTGTACACGGCCTGGGGTCCAGGCATGTCAAGGTGACACGGGCAAGGACACGGGCGTGTCCTAGAACCCGTGCAGTGCTCGGGTTGAAAATGGCGAAAAATCATGGTGAACACGGCCGGCTACACGGCCGTGTTAGGTGGAACACGGGCGTGTCAGCTCGAACACGGGCGTGTTCGATACCCGTGTGAGGTTCCAGGAGATTCGATTTTGACGGCGAATGCGGCACACGGCCCTGGACACGGGCGTGTGCCAGGTCGTGTTCGGTCCAGATTGGGCATTTCAGCCCCGAATCAAAGCCGTTCGTTTTCTGGTTTTGAGATCCAACGGTTGGGGGATGTTCCTGAAGGGATATACCCGTGGGTTGACTTAGAAATCCATCACTTTTCTTACCTTATTCTCTTTCTAAGTGCTTGGAGAGAGAGGAGAGCTAAGGGAAGAAGAAGAGCTAGATCCGCCATTGGAGGAGCTTCGGAGCTCCGAATCGCAAGCCGACTCCGGATCCACGGAGGCAACGCGAGTGCGGTGATTTCTATCTGATTACTTTTCGATGGCGCCAAAGAGGAACTCAAGGGTAACGATCCTCATCTTGAGCACGAATAGCTCTCTTTCCTAGCATAGGAAGCCCGCTCTCGCGAGTTTGCGGAGAGTTGGAGGCGTTCCTTCGGGTAGATATGTAAAGTCCCCGTTGTTTAGAGTCCGTATGCGAGAACGGACATAGGCATGATGTGTGAAGCCTACCCAGACATGTTAGTCTGGATCGGTGATGTTGCATTGCATAAGGCCGGAGAAGACTCTGCGCTATTGGTTGTTTTTCGGGTTTTCTACGCAGTAGATTGCAGCAGGGAGCCTTGGGGACTAACCCAAAGGTGCACCCGGAAAACTGGGCGGATACGAGATCTTGCCAACTTGGTGGCCTGAGAGCCAACTTGAACATAACCGGGTTATGTGACTTGTGATAGAATGGGACTCGGTGAAAGTTTGACCCGCGCAAATGGCTTAAATTGTCGTTGCGATGTGAGCACGGGTTAGATGGAACCGTACCCGCTTTATGTCGTTCGGTTAAAGAGACCTAAGGTTACGTGGCACTTACTGTTGGCATAGATGTGAGTCTTCGGCGGTCAATGGCTTAAATTGTCGTGACCCAGGCCAGGAAGACAATTGCTCATAGGTGTGGCCGTCTAAGTGACGGTGGTGAGTCCGGAATGTTAATGGCTTTAATTGACGTGACATCGACCGGTCACCGAGAATGTGCCCTGAGTGCACGGGACGTGTGGCCGTGCGAGCCAACGTCTGTGATAAAATGGCTATGGTTATATATATGGCTCGCTTATGCTAATGAAATGCAGGGAAGGAGCATCGCCGCCCCGAGTTGGTGGCGGGATCGTTATAATTTGGTCAGCATTGCTGACCGTTGCCTTGTTTTGCCACCGTGCGGTGGTTTGTTGCTTGCAGGTGCAGCTGGACCAAGCGGTCAATAGCGGGCTAAAGCCCTTTTTGCGAAGCTGGCCCTCGAAGGCCCAAGTAGAAGTGTTTACTGCTTTATTCATGTATGACCGGCCTGCGTGCCGTGGTTTGTAAATCATGTAATATTCAAGTGAAATATTTTGTAAGGCCTTAAGGCTTGTTTTGAGTATTTTGTAATAACATTCCTATTTCGTATTAGTGGACATTCGTGCTGTTGCTGGGTTCTTTGTTTACAACCTTTATATAAACTGCTTCCGCTAGAATGCTCTGTGTAGGACGTTGAGATTGGTTGGATGGTTTCCATAAGTAACCACCCGGTCTGTCTATGGCATACGGCGTCGGGCCCCGGCCGGACCTACTGTTATATGCTATGTGACGGATAGGGGGTGTTACAATTTGGTATCAGACTACTGGTTTTTGTTGGGCTTAAACTGAATTCGTGGGCGAATTCTTTTTCAGGGGTGGTGAGCACCTTGTGTGCGTCATCGTAATAACAGTAAAAAGAACCCATGAATGTCCATTTAGGAATGAAAATACTCGTGTTTGAGGAACCTGCGTGTTCCTATAATTGCTGTTTGCAATACAATTTGGTCGCTTAACGGTGTTTTGTACCACTATAGGTGACCAGAAGTGGTGTTGGGCCGTCAGAACGCCGAGTTTCTGAGGCTAGTAGTGCACCGGATGTTGCTCCTGCAACACCTCTGTCGGCTGAGAATATTCGATTGGTGGCTGAAGCGGTGTTGGCCGTGATTAATGCGCAGCCTGGAAGGCAAGCGCAGCAGCCCGCTCCTGTGATGGAGCAAGAACCTCTGCAAGAGGCGGAGCCGAGGAGAGTGGAGCAAGTGGTGTTGGAACCGGTAGTGCCAAGGAGGGCAACTGAGAGGCAGCTAAAGCATGTAATGAGCTTTAACCCTCCGTTATTCTTGGGGTTGGGAACCCCATCTCAGGCTGAAGATTGGCTCTCCAGGGTGAAGAGAGTCATGACAGTAACGGAAACGGAGGAGTGGCAAATGACCACCATTTCTACGTTCCTTTTGGACGGTGAAGCAAGGATGTGGTGGGAAGGATTGGAGCTGCACCATTTGAGAGGTAGACAACTGATAGACGTTCCGATGGAAGAGTTCTCGGGATTGTTCTTAGCAAGATACCTCCCTTCGACGCAGAAGATAGCGTTGGAGAATGAGTTCCTAAAGTTAGTACAAGGTGAGAGGAGCGTGGATGAATATCTCCACGAGTTTACTCGTCTGAGTCGTTATGCTAGCTCCACCATCATGGATGAGGAGAGCAAGACTAATCGCTTCTATGAAGGCCTGAGGGATGAGTTGCGCTTACTACTCTCGGGGCCGATGACGCAGGGTTTCTTAACCTTGGTCAATACTGCCCGGTCCTTGGAGAAGGACATGAAAAATGTACAAGCGAAGAAAAGCTTGGGTGAGAAGAAATCTGAATTCAAAGTGCCGACTACTTCAAAGTCGGCTATCGGAGGTCTTTCAAGAAGCATAGGACTTCGGGTCCAGCTCCTTCTGGTGCTTCTGGGGCGACTACGAGTCGGACCCCGGCTGCGTGCTTTACATGTGGAAAGACGGGGCATTTCGCCCGTGATTGTTGGAGCGGACGTCCTAAGTCCGAGAGAATGCCGGGAGCTACATATGAAGAGAAGGGAAAGGCGGTGGAGTCGACCGCATCCCATTATGCTCCGGCCCAACCAAGGGTCTATAATCTTGGCCAACAGGAGGCCATTAAACAAGCTGATGTGGTGACAGGTACGGTTTAATTTATAGCAAGTCAATTTCGTTAAATACTTGTTATGCACATGTTACCTTACCACTACTTGTTTAGGATTTGTATTGATTTGTGAAAATCCGGCACGAGCACTTTCGATACGGGAGCTTCACACTCCTTCTTGTCCGAAGGATTTATATCACGCATCGGAGTCCCTTCTTCGATGGCGAAGGATAAGTTGGATGTGTTGTTGCCCAATGAGTGTTCGATGCGAGCGGATAGGATCTGCGATGTTAAGACTCGTATTGGGGAGCAGGAGTTCGACCTGCGGGCGTCTTTACTTCCGTTAGTGGAGTTCGACGTCATATTTGGCATGGACTGGCTCTCGGAGCAGCAGGCCCATATAGATTGCGGTAGCAAGGAAGTTAAGCTGGGAGCGAGTCGTGAGACGACTTTTACGGGCTTAAAGGGGTCGAGCAAGACGTTGATGTCTGCTCTTCAGGTGGTGAAGGCGGTTCGTGCTGGAGCAGAACTGTTCTTTACACTAGTGGAGGTTGCAAAGCCGAAGCCCTGCTTGGATTGTATTTCAGTGGTATCGGAATACCCTGATGTGTTCCCCGCAGATCTTCCTGGAGCCCCGCCCTCAGCGGGAGATAGATTTTACGATCGAGCTAGTGCCAGGTGCAAAGCCTGTGTCACGATCTCCGTATCGGCTAGCGCCTAAGGAAATGGCGGAGCTGAAAGTTCAACTGCAAGAGTTGTTGGAGCAAGGTTATGTGCGCCCGAGTTCTTCGCCTTGGAGCGCACCGGTCCTCTTTGTTAAGAAGAAGGACAGAAGCTTGAGGTTATGTATTGATTATCGGGAGCTAAACAAGCTGACTGAGAAGAACAAGTACCCGATCCCCCGGATTGATGATCTCTTTGATCAGTTAGTCGGGTCGACGGTGTACTCGAAGTTGGATCTCAAGGCTGGGTACTATCAGCTGCGGATAAGGGAGAGTGATATCCCGAAGACAGCGTTTAGTACGAGATACGGGCATTATGAGTTTACAGTCATGCCGTTTGGGCTGACTAATGCGCCGTCAGTATTCATGGATTTGATGAACAGGACGTTCAGGGAGTACTTGGACCATTTCGTGATCGTCTTCATCGACGATATTTTGGTGTACTCGCAAAGTGAGGAAGATCACTTCAAGCATCTTCATTTGGTGTTGGAGACGCTAAGGAGAAATCAGTTGTATGCCAAGTTCTCGAAGTGCGAGTTTTGGCTATCCTCAGTAGCGTTCCTCGGGCATATAGTAAGTGGAGAGGGTATTGCTGTGGATCCGGCGAAGATTGTTGCGATACGGGAGTGGCCTGAGCTCGCTATTGTAGCGGAAGTCCGGAGTTTTTGGGGCTTGCCGGCTATTATAGGCGCTTCGTAGAGAACTTCTCGCGGATAGCGTTACCTCTCACTACTTTGACGAGGAAGGAGCATAAGTTCGTTTGGACGCCGGAGTGCGCGCGAGCTTTTGAGGAATTGAAGTGTCGGTTGACCACGGCGCCTGTGCTGAGTTCGCCATGTGGAACCGAAGGCTATGAGATATATAGCGATGCTTCAGGCAGCGGTTTGGGTTGCGTGCTACTGCAGCACGGAAGCGTGATAGCTTATGGCTCGAGACAGCTAAAAGTGCACGAGAGGAATTATCCGGTCCATGACTTGGAGTTAGCGGCCGTGATTTTTGCCTTGAAGCTGTGGAGACACTATTTGTACGGTGTGAAGATTGATATCTACACCGATCACAAGAGCCTGAAATATCTGATTGATCAGAAGGATCTGAATATGCGGCAGCGTAGATGGATGGAGTTCCTGGGGGACTATACATTCAAGATCCACTACGTGCCTGGCAAAGGGAATGCGGTTGCGGACGCGTTGAGTCGCCGAGCCCCAGCTCAAGCCAATTGGCTATCGGTGCATGATGAGCGGTTGGTGCGGGAGTTGGAGGCGTTGGAGATTGTTTGTGTGGATAGACAATCAAGTGCTGAAGCAGTTCTGAATTGGACTGAAGTCCAATATGACCTGGCTGATCGGATTCGGCAGGCTTTGGATATGGATGCTCATATGAAGCAGTTCATGATAGAGGCTCTGGATGGGTCAAATTCCAATTCGTCGTGGAGGACGGATTGCTTTGGAAAGACGGTCGTTTGTGCGTCCCAAGTGTGGGCAATTTACGGGTGGAGTTGTTGTACGAGGCACACCATACCAAGTACTCGATTCACCCGGGGAGCACGAAGATGTACCGCGATGTAAAGAAACTGTTTTGGTGGCCGGGTTTGAAGAAGGATGTGGCGCTATACGTAGCGAAGTGCCAAACCTGCGCCTTGGTAAAGGCGGAGTGCCAAAAGCCGGGAGGATTTCTTAAGTCCTTGCCTATTCCGGAGTGGAAATTCGACGACATCTCTATGGACTTTGTGCACGTTTGCCAAGGTCGCAAAAGGGGAACGACGCCATTTGGGTGGTTGTTGATCGATTAACGAAGGTGTCGCATTTTATTCCGCATAGGAAGGATGATCCGGTGGAGAAGCTGGCAAAGCTTTATGTGGATAACATAGTACGGCTTCATGGTGTGCCCCGCAGCATCGTGAGTGACCGAGATGGGCGGTTCACGTCCAATGATTGGAGGCTGGTGCAGCAAATGTTGGGAACAAAGCTGAAATTCAGCACAGCCTTCCATCCGCAAACGGATGGGCAGACCGAGAGGGTCAATAGAACCATGGAAGACATGCTTCGCATGTGTGTCTTGGATTTCGGAAAGCAATGGGAAGACCACCTTTATTTGGTGGAGTTCGCATACAACAACAGCTACCAAGCGAGTATTCAGATGGCGCCTTTCGAGGCCCTATATGGTAGAAGATGTCGCACGCCGTTGTCTTGGTTAGAAACGGGTGAGTCAAAGTTGTATAAGCGATCGGAAGTGGAGGATGCTACTTCTTTGGTGAGAACCATTCGGGAGAGGTTGCTTATCGCTCAGGACCGGCAAGCAAAGTACTATAATGCCAAGCACAGGAACGTGGAGTTCGCTGTGGGCGATTATGTATACTTAAAGATCAAGCCGTTCAAGGGTGTCTCGCGGGTGCGACGATTGAAAAAGCTAAGCCGAGGTACCTTGGACCGTTTGAGGTTCTGGAGCGAGTTGGTGAAGCGGCCTATCGGTTGAAGCTTTCAGTGGAGCTTAGTGGTTTACATGATGTATTCCATATTTCGGTGCTTCGGAAGGCGGTGCAAGAGCCTACGCAAGTGATCGCGGTCGATCAAGTGCCGGTGGATAGTGGGCTAACGACAAAGGTCAAGCCCGTGCGGATTGAGGACTCGGAGGTCAAGCGGCTACGCAATAAAGAGATCAGGATGGTCAAGTCCGGTGGGACAATTGCGGTCGTGAGGAGCTCTCTTGGGAGCGAGAGCAGACTATGCTTGACGAGTATCCGGAGTTGTTCCGCTCAGGTACAAAATTTGGTTTTTGTACATGTCTTTCCTTTATGTAATTTCGTGGGCGAAATTCTTTTAAGAGGGGAGAGTTGTAACGCCCCGAAACTCAAAGGAGCAAAGGGGGACGTTTTGGGCCAGTTTGGGTTCTGGCAGCAGGCACACGGCCTGGGACACGGGCGTGTCCCAGGGCGTGTCAAGCCGTGTCGACACTAGCCGCGAAGTCGTCAAGTTGTCTCGACGATTCGTCGAGACTGGGCACACGGCCTGCGACACGGGCGTGTCGCAGGGCGTGTCGACCCGTGTCGACACTTAGCCGTGAAGTCGTCAAGATATACTCGACGATTCGTCGAGAATGGGCACACGGCCTGCGACACGGGCGTGTCGCAGGGCGTGTCGACCCGTGTCGACGATCGTCCCGGGGAGTCGTCGAGATTCACTCGACGATCGTCGAGACAAGGCACACGGCCTAGGACACGGGCGTGTCCAAGGCCGTGTCATCAAGTCGTCGATCTTCCCTCGACGAAGTGTCCGTGTACACGGCCTGGGGTCCAGGCGTGTCAAGGTGACACGGGCAAGGACACGGGCGTGTCCTAGAACCCGTGCAGTGCTCGGGTTGAAAATGGAAAAATCATGGGGTACACGGCCGGCTACACGGCCGTGTTAGGTGGAACACGGGCGTGTCAGCTCGAACACGGGCGTGTTCGATACCCGTGTGAGGGTCCAGGAGATTCGATTTTGACGGCGAATGCGGCACACGGCCCTGGACACGGGCGTGTGCCAGGCCGTGTTCGGTCCAGATTGGGCATTTCAGCCCCGAATCAAAGCCGTTCGTTTCCTGGTTTTGAGATCCAACGGCTGGGGATGTTCCTGAAGGGATATACCCGTGGTTGACTTAGAAATCCATCACTTTTCTTACCTTGTTCTCTTTCAAGTCCTTGGAGAGAGAGGAGAGCAGGGAAGAAGAAGAGCTAGATCCGCCATTGGAGGAGCTTCGGAGCTCCGAATCGCAAGCCGACTCCGGATCCACGGAGGCAACGCTAGTGCGGTGATTTCATCCGATTACTTTTCGATGGCGCCAAAGAGGAACTCAAGGGTAACGATCCTCATCTTGAGCATGAATAGCTCTCTTTCCTAGCATAGGAAGCCCGCTCTCGCGAGTTTGCGGAGAGTTGGAGGCGTTCCTTCGGGTAGATATGTAAAGTCCCCGTTGTTTAGAGTCCGTATGCGAGAACGGACATAGGCATGATGTGTGAAGCCTACCCGGACATGTTAGTCTGGATCGGTGATGTTGCATTGCATAAGGCCGGAGAAGACTGCTATTGGTTGTTTTTCGGGTTTTCTACGCGGTAGATTGCAGCAGGGAGCCTTGGGGACTAACCCAAAGGTGCACCCGGAAAACTGGGCGGATACGAGATCTTGCCAACTTGGTGGCCTGAGAGCCAACTTGAACATAACGGGTTATGTGACTTGTGATAGAATGGGACTCGGTGAAAGTTTGACCCGCGCAAATGGCTTAAATTGTCGTTGCGATGTGAGCACGGGTTAGATGGAACCGTACCCGCTTTATGTCGTTCGGTTAAGAGAGACCTAAGGTTACGTGGCACTTACGTTGGCATAGATGGGTCTTCGGCGGTCATGGCTTAAATTGTCGTGACCCAGGCCAGGAAGACAATTGCTCATAGGTGTGGCCGTCTAAGTGGCGGTGGTGAGTCCGGAATGTTAATGGCTTTAATTGACGTGACATCGACCGGTTCACCGAGAATGTGCCCTGAGTGCACGGACGTGTGGCCGTGCGAGCCAACGTCTGTGATGAAATGGCTATGGTTATATATATTGCTCGCTTATGCTAATGAAATGCAGGGAAGGAGCATCGCCGCCCCGAGTTGGGGGCGGGATCGTTATAATTTGGTCAGCATTGCTGACCGTTGCCTTGTTTTGCCACCGTGCGGTGGTTTGTTGCTTGCAGGTGCAGCTGGACCAAGCGGTCAATAGCGGGCTAAAGCCCTTTTTGCGAAGCTGGCCCTCGAAGGCCCAAGTAGAAGTGTTTACTGCTTTATTCATGTATGACCGGCCTGCGTGCCGTGGTTTGTAAATCATGTAATATTCAAGTGAAACATTTTGTAAGGCCTTAAGGTTTTGAGTATTCTGTAATAACATTCCTGTTTCGTATTAGTGGACATTCGTGCTGTGCTGGGTTCTTTGTTTACAACTTTAATAAACTGCTTCCGCTAGAATGCTCTGTGTAGGACGTTGAGATTGGTTGGATGGTTTCCATAAGTAACCACCCGGTCTGTCTGTGGCATACGGCGTCGGGCCCCGGCCGGACCTACTGCTATATGCTATGTGACGGATAGGGGTGTTACAAAGGTGACGTCCTAATGTCCGGAGGATGCATGCGTATTTGGTGATATCCGAAAAATGCATCCAAGAAACTCATAAAAGGAAAACCGACGGCTGAGTCAACCAGCGCGTCGATTCGTGGCAGCGGGTAACAATCCTTGGGGTAGCTTTATTTAAAAGAGAGAAATCCATACATTCTCCATCTACCCTCCCCCTTTTTGAACCATTACAACATTGCTCACCCACCCCGGATAATTACAGGCAGACACAAACCCTGCCTAAGTAACTTCTCTACCTCCTCTCTAATAGGCCCGGCATCTTGGAGGCGATGGACCTCTTCTTCTTCTGTATGGGGCGGGTGTTGGGATCGAGATTGAGGCGGTGACAAGCGACGTCCGCATCGACCCCGGGCATGTCTGCGGCACTCCACGCGAAGACGTCAATATTTTTTTTGCACGCAGGCCTTGATCTTCTCTCGGTCTTCCGGGCTGAGTTCGCCACTGATCTTTACCTTCTCCTTTCTCCCTTCCTTGGTGCGGATCTCTACCTCGAGTACCTCCACGGCCGCCTTCAGCCTTGATGGCTCTTCTCTCCTTCCCGCTCTTCTAGCGCGTCCTGTTCTCTGACTTCGTCTCCGCGACAGCCATCACCATTTCTTCCCCAAGATTTGCCATCTCCCACTTGCTTGCGCCCTCTCCTTCCTGCAGTGAGGCTCTTCTTTTTTCCAGCCGGGCCCCCTCCTGGGCGACCCTCCCGCTTCCTCCATCTTCCTCTTCTATTCTCCTTTCATCTTCCTTTGGCTCCCCTTCCTCTTCCGCCTCCATCTCTCCCTCCTCCTTTCCAGCCATTTCTAGCTCCCTCGCAATGCCACCAACCATCACTACTTCTCCCTCTCCACCATCTTCTTCCTCCCTTTCTTCTACTTTCCCAATCTCTCCGTGCTTCTCTCCCGCCATTTCTGGCTCCCCCGCAATGCGACCAACCATCACTACTTCTCCCTCTCCACCAACATCTTCTCCTCCCTTTCTTCTACTTTCCCCATCTCTCCGTGATTCTCTCCCGCCATTTCTGGCTCCCCCGCAATGCCACCAACCATCACTACTTCTCCCTCTCCACCAACATTTTCTTCCTCCCTTTCTTCTACTTTCCCCGTCTCTCCGTGCTTCTCTCCCGCCATTTCTGGCTCCCCCGCAATGCCACCAACCATCACTACTTCTCCCTCTCCACCAACATCTTCTTCCTCCCTCTCTTCTACTTTGCCCCCAAGCTCCTGTTGGCATCGTTCCATCCTCTTTTCCATCTCTTCAGCATCCCCCCGCCAGGAGACGGTGTTCACTGCCGTCACGTAGCATTCCCTTGCAGCCTTTGGATCACCCCGCACCCTGATTTGGGTACCTCCTGAGTTCAACTTCAAGAACTGGTGAAACAATGAGGGAACGCATCTGAAAGCACTGATCCAGGGGCGCCCAAAAATGGCGTTGTAACTAATGGGGGCATCCAATATGACGAAGCAGCAATTTCGGGATAGCCCTCCTAGGGTTACTTGGAGTCCCACTCCCCCCTCGACTTCTTTCCTCTCTCCTGAGAACCCAAACAATGGTCCATCCGCCGCCAGCACCCTCCGGGCCTCCACCCTCATCTCATTGAATGCTTTCTTGAAAATCACGTTCACTGAGCTCCCATTGTCTACTAGGATCCGTGACACCGTAAAGTTTCGATGGCGGTTCGTATCACCAGCGCGTCACAGAAAGGGTCTTCATGATCTGACATATCCTTCCTTGAAAAGGTGATCTTTTCATCTGGGGAGGGGATTGCGACGTCGAGGCTACGCTTCGGCGATACATAGTGTGAAGGCTCGCCTTTCGGGCTGCCTCTATTCCTACTCCCCCGTGGATTACTCTGATTCCCCCTCGATCTCCTACATCCGTTCGATCTACGCATTGATCCTCCTCTCCTGTACCTGTCACTTCCACCATCCACACAGGTCTCTCTTGCTCTCCTGCTCCTCTAGTTCTTCTCATTTCCAAGAAATCTGGGCAGATAGCAGTTGTGTGACCTTCCTGCTCGTGGAAGTCGCAATATGACAACGCCACCTCCCCCTTGCCTTCCTTCCTGAGGGTTTCTCCTTCTCCCAGCTCCTGCTCCTCTTCCTCTCTCCCGGCCTCTACCTCTACCTCGGTCGATCGCCATAGCCTGCTGCGGTGGGGGTAGGGGTGGTCTATGACCATACCCCCACCCTTGCTGGTGAAATCTTCCCGGTCCTCCTTGTTGATTCCTCCCCCCCGTGGGGAAATCCTCTCCCTTGTCCGGGGGCAGGGCCTCCCTGTTGCCTCCAAACCAACTCTTGATATGTCAGCGCCCTCGACTCTTCTCTCTTCTTGCTTCCTGCTGTCTCCCCCCTGGCTCCCTCGACTCCACCTCCGTAAGTCTTGCCAACTTTTTTGCAAACACAGGATTTGCCGCCTCCATCGCTATTTCCTTCGCCGCCTTCTCCAAGCCCTCAAAAGACAGCGGCGCCTTCCGGGTGAGGATCATTTTGAAGAAACCTTCCCGTAGTCCCACGGTAAAGGCCATCTGGAGGGCAAAACCCCGACACCTCCTGTATATCCAAGATCTCCTCTTGGAACCTATCCACGTACTGAGCCAGGGATTCATCTGCCCTCTGCTTAATCAAAAAGATCGACTCTGGGTTCTTCTTTCTCTTCTTAGAAGTTGAGAACCGTAGCTGGAAGCTCCTGCTTAGGTCCTTGAAGCAGTATATCGAGCCTGTCGGGAGCTGGTGAAACCAATCTCTACCCTTGTCTTTTAGGGTGATGGCAAAAAGACGACACTTAAACGCGTCCGTCATGGGCCTGATCGAAATCGCGTCCTCGAACCATTGCAAGTGATGAAGGGGATCATCTTTCCCCACATAGTAGTTCATTTCAGGTTCCTGAAACCCTTCCGGGACGGGGGCTAACAGGATCAGCTCACAAAAAGGCGACCCTCTCGCCACCGGTCTCGCTGCCCCTACTAGCGCGACAACCTCTCCTGGCGAGATGGTACTCGCCGGGCTTGGGAATAGCTCCCTTCCTGCCATGTCTCTCCCACTCCCTTCCGCCATCACCTCCTTCCCCGGTCTTCTCTCCGGGGCATCTTCTCCCACTCGCGCCGAGACGAGCTCTTCTTACGGAATGAGAGCAGGCACCTGAGGCAGTGGGGTTGAACAATCTCCCTGTCACGAGATCCCTTGCAGCAAGTCCATGATCCCCTTGATTGAAGCCATAAACTCTTCTCTTCCGACAAATCCTCTCGGGTTATCTGACCCCTCTCCTTCTCCTTCTTTGTGACCTCCCGCCATGTGGTTGCTCAAGGTTCTTCTCTATGGGTTGCGGTCCACGCTCACCGCACCAAAAAATGTTGGAAACAACGTTCTGGTCCCTCTAAAGTTCGAAACAGGATGCAGCCCACACATAATCCTCTTGAACTATCCTCCTGACGTGAGTCGAGACCTGAAAATAGACCGAGGGGTCTCAGCTCGAAGGTCCCACCTCTTTCCCAGAAGAACTGAAGATCTTCCCCTCCCTAGCCAATGCTGAGCTAGGTGCCTGTGAGGAAGACAGTAGAAAGGTTCCACCACGCTCTCAGGCACCTCTATCGGTCTATTTATATGCCTCTGAATCTGATCTGCAAATATCACTTCTGAAATAACATGAAATGACCAAAACACCCTGGGCTGGGTCTGCCAACAGCCAAACTCTGCTGTTCTGGAGGGTCATACTCAGACCTCCAGGGGTAGACGTGTAAAATTACCTGGGGCAAAAAGGTTAAAATCCCCCTTGGGGTAAAAAAGGTGAAAACATCTTTTCTCCCACGTGGGAGTGGGGAAAAGACTAACGGGAGAGACGACCCTCTCTGTCCGTCTTGCCGCCGTCTCGCCCTATAGGCCATCTCGCCTCCTAGTGCCATCTCGCACTACCTGGGTGTCTCGCCTAGCTCAGAGAATCCCCTATCCCGCTTCTGCAGGTGGGCCCCCTGGTCTTACTTACTCGCCTGTTTAATTCATCTCGCCAGTCCCTCCTTCTCGCTCATTGAACCACCTCTCGCGAGCCCAAGGTTGTACAACGATTTGTTCGTTCCGTGAGTCCATCAGTTTGTGGGTGGTAAGCGGTGCTATAGTGAAATGTTGTGCCTTGTAGTTTGAATAGGTCCTTCCAAAAATTACTTAAGAATATGGTGTCACGGTCAGAAATGATAGATGATGGTAACCCGTGAATTTTCCCCCAGAGTCCCAGAAAGCTGCGGCTGCCTTAGGGCCAGTGTGTGGCGAAGTTAATGGGGAAAAATGAGCAGCTCTAGAGAGGCGGTCAACCATAACCATAATATTGGTATAATGGTTTGAGGAAGGTAGTTGAGTAATAAAGTCCATGGTTAAGTCTGTCCACAGTTGGTCTGAGATTGGAAGAGGTTGCAATAACCCATAGGAAAGGTGGTTTGAGGGTTTTGCCATTTGGCATAGCTCACATTGTGTGATATGTGTGGCGATATCAGTTTTCATTTGTGGCCAATGAAATTGCTGTTGAATACGGTGCAGTGTGGCGTTGATTCCCGAATGGCCGCCATAGCAGCTGTTATGTGATTCAGTGATTATTTGTTTTGTAATTGGAGAATTCCTAGGGATATATAGTCTATGTTTATAAAAAATGTAGGCCCCTTTCCGTACCTAATTGGGTTTGGATTGCGTTTTCTTGTGAGATCCTCCGACAATTGTTGGGTATAAGGATCTGAAGCATAGTCTTGCAGCAAGCCTGCGAGCAGTGTTGACTGTGGGCAAAAATGGTGAGTTGGTTGAGTTGTGGTGTGTGAAGTGGTTTGTGCTGTGTTTTCATTTTGTCATTTTTAGGTATGAGTCTTGATAAAGGTGTAGGCTTCGTACATGTTTGCGGTCTACCGACAATTTTGTATTTATCGTAGCATAGTCTGCCTATTAGTTTTTCTAAAAAAACTTGCTGGCTCTGGGTATGTAGGTCCTTGCTTAAGAGTAAAATTGGGCAAACTTTGGTGAGTCCCTTATAGAATTTGGAATGGATGGCCAAGCAAGTATTGTCGCCACTTAGCGACAACTGATGTAGCCGCGTACATTTCTCATACGTAGAAGTTGATTTTCATTGTATAAGTGGTGATAGCTTTTTGCTATAAAATGCAATTGGATTAGAATTTTGTATTAATACTGACCTATGCCACTCCCGGAGGCATTAGTTTCGATCTTAAACAGTTCATCAAAGTTTGGTAATGAAAATACTGGTTTGGAAATAAACAATTATTTTAAAGTCTCAAATGCTTCTTGAGCCGCAGTGCTCCAAACAAAATTGTTTTTACGCAATAAATCTGATAAAGGAGCCGCAATAACTGAATTTGTTTTGATAAATTTTCTATAAAATCCAGTTAGTCCGAAGAAAGCTCGAACTTTTTTTTTGCGTAGTGGGAACCGAGTATTGCTAGATGGCCTTAGTATTTGTGTTGTTGGGAAACACCGTACCATTAGTGATACAATGGCCTAAAAATTCCACCTCTTTTTGGAGAAAAAAACATTTTGAAAGTTTAATGTGTAAAAACATGTTTACGTAAGATATCAAAGGCTATGGACATATGTTTGAGATGATTTTCTACTGTATTGCTAAAAATCAGTATATCGTCAAACAAAACCACAATGAATTTTCGTAAATATGGTCGGAAAATTGTATTCATCAAGGATTGAAAAGTGGAAGGTGCGTTCGTAAGGCCAAATGGAATTACTGTGAATTCATAGTGACCATGGTGTGTGCGAAAAGCCGTTTTATGTATGTCCCCCTCCGCCATTCGTATTTGGGGTAACCGGCCCTAAGATCTAATTTGGTAAAATAACGGGCATGGAAGAGTTCATCTATTGTCGGAATGGGATATCGATCCTTAATGGTATGTTTGTTTAGCATGCGATAGTCCATGCAAAATCGCCACGATCCATCTTTTTTTAACCAAAATTACTGGGGAACTGAATCTTGATGTGCTGGGGCGTATATGTCCTGATTGCAGCATTTCAATAAGAAGCGCTCATTTCATTCTTCTAGTAGTGTGGGTAACGATAAGGTTTAACACTTATAGGGGTTGAATGAGGTTCAAGAGGGATGGTGTGATCTATGGCGCGTTGTGGGGGGAAGGAGTGTGTTCTGTTGGAACTGTGCGAACAGAAAGAGAGTCTGGAAATTGGAATAACTGAAATCTTTATAATCCAAAAAATGTGTATTACATGGTATGACCTCCCTTTTATAGAATGGAGGAGATGGGAGAGATTAAAATTAAACAATGTGGGACTAAAAAATTACATGTACAAGCGGTTTAACCTAAATACAAGCCAACCAAGCCGCGCGGTTTGACGAATGTGCAAACCGTCCGGCACCGACCAGAGAGAGACACCAAGCCGCCACAAGAGCCCGCCAGGTCGCCCAGTCTCCAAGTCGCCAGGGACAGATCAGCAGACCGCCAGGCACCAACACAACAGCCCTGCTACCAAACCGCTGGAGGAAACGACAGACCTCCCGGACTGTAATCCGCTAGAGTCAGACCGCCAGACCGCCGTGTCTCTATTCTGTAACACTCTCCCTCAAGCTGGAGCATATATGTCAAACATGCCTAGCTTGTCGCAATTGTGATGAAAAAGGCGGATACCAGCTTGGTGAAGATATCAGCCAATTCTTTTCATAGTTGGCAAACATCGTACAAATTTGTTCCTTCAGAATCTCTTCCAGAATAAAATGACAGTCAACTTCAATGTGTTTAGTTCTCTCATGGAAGACAGGATTTTTAGAGACGTATATAGAGGCTTTGTTGTCACAAATATAGGTAGAGGATGGTTGTAGACCTCTCCTAAGTCAAGCATGAAAGCCCGTAAAACTTCAACTCACACGTGGTCGACGCCATACTTTGATATTCTGCTTTTGCACTAGACCTAGAGATGACTGATTGTTTCTTATTTTTCGAACTCACAGTCCCCCCCCCCCCCCACAAAGGTGTAAAACCTATGTTGACTTGCGGTCTCCTTTGTCATCTGCATAGCTTGAATCAGAGTACGCTTCAACCCTCAAATGTCCATGTTTTATCTTCTCCAGTCGCCATAGGACATCGAGCAGGTTTAGCCCCAGTCATCCCTGCCTCTTTTAACAGTCAAGAGTGTACTTCTGTTGGGAGAGGACAAGTGAATCGGGCTTCCGAGAAATTTCTATCCCCAGGAAGTATTTTGGAGAGACCACATCCTTTGTAACCAGGTGTTGCCGAAGATGCTTTCTTTGTCAAGATTATCCGTTTGATCATCTCCAGTGAGAAGTATATCATCCATATATACCGCAAGCACCACTAGACCCAGAGAAGTTTTACGAGTAAGTAAGGAGTGATCGACAGAACTTCTCGTAAAACCTACGGCCACCACAATCCCGCTAAACTTGTCAAACCAAGCGTGAGGACTTTGGTTTAGGCCATAGATAGCCTTATTGAGCCGGCAAACCTGTGTCTCCCCCTGAGCAATATACCCTGGAGGTTGCTCCATGTAGACATCTTCCTGAATATCCCATAAAGAAAGACATTCTTGACATCCAGCTGTGAAATGGGTCAATCCCTGTTGACGACCACAGAGAGAAGGACCCTGTTAGTGCTGAGACGAGCAACTGGAGAGAAAGTATCAAAGTAGTCAACTTCATAAGTCTGGGTAAAGCCCTTGGCAACAAGCCGAGCCTTGTAACGATCCACACTGCCATCGGGGCGGAACTTCACCACAAAGACCCAGCGACAGCCAACAACATCAGTGCCGAAAGGAGGAGGAACTAGGGTCCAGTACCCCGTTCAATGAGAGTAGCAGTCTCTTCATCCATGGCAGCCTTCCAATGTGGAATGGTAAGGGCCAGCTGATAGGAACAGGGGGTGGAAGTGGAAGAGATAGCCAACACAAACTTCCTGCGAGCAGAGGTTAGACGATCATAGGAAACAACAACATCAAGCGGTGCTGGGTACATGCCTGAACCCCTTTGCAAAGGGCAATAGGGAGGTCCAGGTCAGTAGGTTCCTCAGTATCCGAGCATCCGTGGTGGAGAGAGCTGGCCCGAGAGAGAGAGCGACAAACGGTTAATAGGAGGAGATTGCGGAGGTTAAGAGGAGGAGAAGACGACGGAGATGGTGGAGGAGGAAATACTCTCGTAGGAGGGGATGGAATGGAGGAAGGGGAGGGAAACTAGAGTCCATATGGAGAGGAGAGGAGTCATAAGAGAAATATGGAGCATTCTCGAAGAAGGTAACGTCCCACATAGATAAACAATAGACTTTCTGAGTGATAGAGTAACCCAAAAAACAAATTTGGTGGAGCGAGGAGAGAGATTGTTGCGGGTGCGGAGGGAGCATGCACAAAGGCTGCACCAAGATGCATAGAGGGAGGAGGACGGGATCCTTGCCCGGATAGAGAATGGAGAAAGGGGTTTGAACCGCGGAGAATGGTGGGGGAATGAATGCGATTGATGAGATAGCAGAGATGAAACAACATATCACCAGTAGGAGCGCGGGACATGCATTTGCGTTAACAGATTGCGAGCGACATCAATGAGGTGATGGTTTTTGCGTTCTGCCACTCCATTTTGTTGTGAGGTATAACGCAACTTGTTTGATGAACAATCTCATATTGTATCCAAAAGAGGAAAAAGTTTGACTAACCATACTCTTTTGCATATCAGAGCGTAAGATTTTAATGGAAACATCAAACTGATTTCTAATTAAATGATAAAAAGAAGTTCATACTCAAAAGTTCAGAGTGTTCTCGTAAGAGAGATACACCCAAGTACATCGAGAGAAGTCATCATGAAAGTAGCAGAATGCACTACCCCGACCAACGATAAAGGTAGGAGTAGGACCCAGATGTCGTAGTGAACAAGATCAAATAGACGGGTAGAAACCACGATCTTGCTTCGGCGGGAAGGAGGAACGACGATGCTTGCCAAGCTGACAGGCGTCACAGTTGAGAGGAGAACTATGAGGAGGGGAGGTAAGGCAGAAACTGATGAAGAAGTCGTGGAGAGGATGCCCAAGGCGGAGATGCCATTGTAGAAGATCTGTAGAGGAGGAGGAGAAGCCGACAAAGCGGAACGTTGTCGAGAAAGTGGAGTCGCCGCTCTCAGTCCCAGTAGCAATCGTCCTTTGGGAGCTCGGATCCTAAAAAAGCAAGAATTGGAGTAAATTGACGGAGCATTGAAGTTCTTCCACAAAGAAGTAACCGACAATAAATTGCATGGAAACTTGGGCACATAGAGAGTGTTAGCCAGGCGAAGAGACGGAGTGACATGAACTACTCCTGTCCCATGAACCGGGAGGGAGTCCGTCTGCACAAGGATCGGGGGCAACCGATTGTGTTTCAAGGAGAGAAAAGCATTGAGGATTGCCCGTCATGTGATCAGTTGCATCAGAGTCGATGAGCCATTTACCTTGAATAACCACGTGAGCACTACTTGAGGAAGTGACCACCGAAGCGGACGGCTTGGAAGAGTCACTAAGGGGCGAAGATGTGGATGTTTCATCCAGCCGATCCACAAGATGCCCGGTTGCGGCCACAATGATAGCAGAGGAAGTGCAGGACTACGACCACCTGATTGGTGGTTGTGACTATCAGAGCCACTCCGTTGAGTCTAGTGAGCATATTGGTCAGGA
This sequence comes from Platanthera guangdongensis, assembly GCA_039583875.1. NCBI lineage: Eukaryota > Viridiplantae > Streptophyta > Magnoliopsida > Asparagales > Orchidaceae > Platanthera > Platanthera guangdongensis. The sequence continues at coordinate 135,396,869 of CM077165.1, forward strand.
GGAGAGAAGATAGAAGCAGACGCTGAAGTAGAGATGTAACTGCGGCAATACGTGCAGCAGTTGTATCCAAGTTGGGAGAGTCCGCTTCATCCAAGATTTGTTGGCGGATCATGTCGTAGGACTTAGGAAGCCGTAGAAGGTATCACACACAAGAAGTTCTTGGAAGTGCTTGTGATGTTTCAACTAATCCACAGATAAGGGCGATGTTGACAATCTCAGCCCCGAGAGCTTGGACCTGTTGATAACGGCAGCAGGAGACATAAGAGACGGTCAAAGAGGTCTGTATATAAAGTATAGATACAGGACGTCTGAGCCCCCTTCGAGTACAGGCAGCAAGATGAATCCATGCCTTATTAACCATCTCATCATGACGGATGACAAGAAGAATTCATCGGAAAGACTGTTAGCGAGCCATTTGCGCACAAGCACTTCGCTAGCATCCCAGTCGTCAAACTCAGTGAAAGTGGGAGGAGGAGGTTCATCAGTGAGGTGGTGGCATTTGCATTGTGAGCGAAGGAGGAAGTGAAGGAGACACTCCAATCCGGTAGTTGGAACCAACAAGCTTGGAGACGGTGCAAGATTCCCGGAAGGAATGAGAGGAGGAGGCGGAGTTGCCATAGGAGTAGCGGTGGTGGTGGAAGAGCCAGAAAGAACCATGGAAGATAAGCCGCGCGGGTAGAGAAAAGAGAGAAAGGCCGCGCGGGTTAAAAGAAGTCGAGGTAGAAAGACAAGGTGGTAAAAGAAACGGTCGCGGGTAGAGAGAAGACGCAGCGGGCATAAGGAAAGGTTCAGCATCAGCGGATAGATAAGAACTGCAGCGGACAAGAGAAGAACCGCGGTGGACACAGGGAAAGAAGTCGCGCGGAAGATAACAGGCCGCGCGAACAGGAGAACCGAGAAGCCGTGTAAGCAGACCGCGAGAGAGAGTGAAAGAAGGTCGCGCAAACAAAGGCGCAACAAAGGAGGGAATGTAGGAAGAACATGTTGACAAGCGACAAGAAAGAGATCAAGCCGCGTGGATAGGAGAAGGCACTGAATCAGGCGGACAAGATCGCGTGCTCTGACACCTGTGCGAATAGAAAAAGAGAGTCCGGAAATTGGAATATAACTGAAATCTTTATAATTCAAAAAGGTGATAATTACATGGTATAGCCTCCTTTTCTAGAATGAAGGACATGAGATAGATTACAATTAAATAATGTGGGACTAAAAAATTACATGTACAAGCGGTTTAACCTAAATACAAGCCGACCAAGCCGCACAGTTTGACGAATGGGCAAACCGCCCTGCAACCACCAGAGGGAGACACCAAGCCGCCACAAGAGCCCGCCAGGTCACCAACAGCAACAGACCTGCTACCAAACCATTGGAGAGAAACCGACAGACCGCCCGGACTGCAATCCGCTAGAGTCATCCGACTGCCAGACACCCACCGCGCGGTCTCTATTATGCAACAAATCTTGGTACTGCTGTAATAAATCTATAAATTATGGGGGTAACGAGGGATCGGTTTTAAGTGTCGTATCCTGAAGTTGGGTTTCCATAATGATATCTGAAACCATAAATAATGTCGAGGCCTGAAGTGTCATTAAACATGCAATCTGCGATGATGAAACCGCTAGATTCGTATTGGATGAGTGTCCTTGCAAAGTGATTGGTACCTGATCTGAATTATATGACATTGTAAGGGTTAAGTAATCGATGGTGACCGGTCCTAAAGACCGTAGCCATTGTACTCCCAGTACGATGTCCGTCCCTTGGAGTGCAAGGACATATAATGATAATGTATATATTTGTGTGTTTGGATGAGCAGAGTAATGTTTACACACTTGCCTTGACATGTTATGGACATGCCATTATCCATGAAGACCTTGAATGGGTGGATGGCAAGAATCGGAAGTTGTAAGTAGGATGCTAAGCGGTCGGATATGAAATCATGAGAACTACCACTATCAATCAACGTCTAAAGTGGATGGTGTCCAATAAACGAGGTGACGCGGAGTCAATGGTCGGGTGAGTCCCCTGTCAGAGCGTAAAAACAAATGGATCCTGTGTGATCCACTGCTTCCTGTATAGGGTCATTGTTATCGTCGGGGTCGTTGGGTTCGTCTGTTCCTTGGAAATAAAGAAAATTCCTGAGCCCTTACAACGGTGGCCATACGAGTATTCATTATTACAATTGTAACACAAACCCTGTTCATGTCGTCTTTGCCTCTCAACTGCCGACAGTCCTTGAATGGGATACTTAGGTTGTTGGGGTTGTGGCGGTGGGGTTGCGGTGTTTGTTGGGGGGCGCCATTGAAGTTGGGTGGGAGAATGGATTGTGCGTTGGCTAATATCCAATAATCGTGGTATGTGGTGGTAGTCATTTTTGGTGCCGGTGTTAAAGTTAGTGTGTGTTTCTAGTTCCTGGTCTTCTACCAAGAGGGCTAATGCGTATGCATCGTGTAAATCAGTGGGGCATTGCATTTTGACTGTTCCGCGTATACTAGGTTTTAAGCGGGAAATGAAAATACTAGTGGTGATTCCCGGGGGTTAGCCAGGCACTCGTGTTACAAGGTCCTCAAACTGTGTTTTGTAGTCAATAACTGTGTGTGTTTGCTGTAATTTTGTGAGCAATCCTGCTGCGTCTTGTAGGCGGAGGAGCCAAAATGCTTGTTAATTGCTTCAACAAAGAAAGGAAAAGAGAGGTGCGGATTATCTCTTAACGTCGCTTGATACCAACGGACGCTGGTGTGTCAACATGGCAAGCGGCTATTAACAGAAAATCTTGAGGATTAGTGTTGTTATATTGGAAGTATAATTGTAAGTTATATAACCAATCGGTCGGATCGCCCTCATTAAACAGGGGACATTGAAATTTGTTATCAGAATGTAAAGAAACGACCTGGTGGGAACTCGCTGAAGGTGAATGTCTAAGAATGCCAGTTGAAGTAGTAGGGTGTCCGAAATCTGTAGGAGCAACGCGGGGCCTGCAAACAGTCCATCGACTACTAGAGACTCCGGAATACGGCCATCATGTCCGCGCAGAGGCAATCGATTCGTTCGATAGCGTCGGTTCGTGTTTCCACAATTTGATGGGCCAAGAACGTCTCCTTGGCCTAACATTCTTCCCATAATTCTGCAAGCTATGATGCGAGGGCTCCGCGGTCTGCATGGAATGTCTTTTGCAAGTCAAGAAATTGATTTTGAAGGTCCTTTCTCTGTGTATTGTGGTCTGCCATCGGAGGGGTTGAGAACAAGGACGAGAGAACCAATTGTAAGGGCTCGCTGGAGAAGGGAAGAAACGCCAAGAGGGTGGCGCCAGAGAGAGGAAGAATAGAGTGTGAGGGAAGGCCGGGAGATGAGAGCAGAGAAGACAGGGAACAGGAAAACAACTTCTTTTTTATTTCATGCATAAACAATCTATTACAGAAAGAGCTATTTATAGGTCAAGTAATATGACCGTTACTATTACAATCAAAAACAAATAATACAACCCAAATAAAGCCTAATCAAGCGGTGGAGATAAAGTCTCTGTAAGATAAGAAATTACAGATCACTGCCACCTGTTGCAATCTAGGCAGATATTTCCCAACTTCTGTATATCCGCTCCATCCACATGTAAGACTGTAACATCCTCCCTGCTCAGTCTATGTCCAGAGATGCCAGTGTAGCTGGTAGCTCCGCTTTATCGAGTCCCACCAGCTATTCGATATAAACTTCATCTTTATTTGTGAGTGAATTTGTAGCCAGAAGGACTACGGCCGACACCGTTGCCAGTTCTATGCGGCACGCTGCCGCTCAGCCTCCAACTCCCAGCAGCAGTGATGTTCCAAATGACAGCAGCATAACCACGCTCCTCCCAAACAAAGCCTTTGGTATTCTGCCTCCTTCTAGCCTACAACATGGCAGCAAGTTCAGTGAAGTCACTCTTATCCCTGCAACATACAGCCATTACATAAGCTAATGAATTAAGTGCAAAAAAACTTGTATACACTATTAGTTATGAAAAATGCTTGCAGAACAACAATAAAAATGAGGTGTCTTACTATATATATGTTTAAAACAATGAAGACATTGATTATGCCAGCGATAAATGGCCTCAAGGGTCTCTTTGTCATGACAGTTACAGTGGTGGTGATGAAAATGGTGGTTACAAACCGTTATGCGTTTGTTGCGATATTTTTGCATGAGTGGGTTTGGACAAACACACCCCAGTCATGAAATGTGTTTGTCATGACAACGGTCATGACTGCCACCAAGAAAAACAACTACTTCCAAACATAAAAAATGGATGGAGTCCGTTAGGTGAGGTCGGACGTTCACAACAATGGTTCGCAATCACTACGTTCACGACTGCCACCACTATGCCAAACAGATCCCGAGTATTTTTGATCAAATATTCAGAAGATAGGGTTTAGGGTAAGAGCACTATCTGTTAGAGTAAGCCTCCATAATTAAGTCTAGATGATTAAAATGAAGAAGAGCCATGAAAGCACTATCTGATAGAGGTAAATTTTTTAAACTACAATTTAAAAGTCTAGATCAGTGAATTCTCTGAATGGCAGGCGCAGACTTGCACATGAGTGGAACTCTGGTGAGATCGGTATGCCCCTTCATATGCCATATGGCTCGTCATAGAAAAGACTCGAGCTCACATGATCAGTAGGCCTTCAATGGGTTCCTTAGTCAAGCTGTCATGAATCCATGCATGACTGGCATCACGTTGATTCAATTCTTTTCCTTATTTGGGATGTCAATATGTGTAGTTGTACTCATTTTCCATTGATTTCACAGATCACCTTTAACATTTTTGACTGAATCAAACAGAAAGCATTTTTCTTATTAATTTTATGTTCTCTTTCAGTTTCTGGATCGACCAAGAACATCATAATCATTATTGAGCTATTGAATAAATATTCTACAGGTAGAGTATTGATTGGCTTAACGATCATGAAAAGAGCTTTCTCGTGGGAGATCATAAATAGAAACAAAGTCAAGACAAATGAATAAAAATACATAAAACAAAACCATCATACCTCTCTATTGACTACTATGAGACGAAAAGTGATAATTCAATATGACTTCTTAGCTGAATTGAATCCAAACAATTACAGTAAAACAAACTGAACCTAATAAAACAAACTAAGTAGCCGCATGAAGCATACCTAGAAGCCCAACAAAAGCAAGAGGAACAACAGGTACACCCACACCTTCGACGACATTCAGTAACAGATTTCCAAGTTCGTTAGCATACGAACCTATGACAACTTGAATGAAAGAAAATAGGGGATTGTTGTGGAAGAATTGGGGCATTATAAATCTATAAATTGATCAACACTAAACTTTGTTTAGCTAAAAGCACCATACACTTGCATCAAATTATCGTTCGAACCCCATTAAAACTTACAGTACGTTGTCTCCTCCATTTAATCTTCCATCTGTGATAAAAGCCAAGACGGCGAGCGCCAGTGAAGTCATATAAGCACTGGTTGTGCGTGCAAATGGAATATCAAATAGTGCTTTCTTGTTGGGAAGCAATTTGTTGTCGGTCCATGTTATTATGATAAATCTAATGATGAAGCTATGATGATGATTTTCTTAGTTTCATCAAATAGAGGCAAAGAACTGGTCAGGTTGATGTAGATATTGCGACCAAGATTGCAGCTTTGCCTTGGAAATTTGGCCGAGGAAGTGTTATCTCTTCTCTTAAAGCCTCTTTGCCTCGCCTTGGTCATTCATCAGTTGAACTATATCAACTTCATTGGTCTGCTTTCTCATCTCATTCTATCGATTTAATAAAATTTCTCATCTCATTCTGGACATGTTTGCTTCATCAATGTCAAACATCTCTTGTTTGTTTGAAGTTGAAACTTGGATCAATAGAGTTCGTTATGATGAGCCTGCATTTCATCCATTTACATATGTTGAAATTGCTAGCTAGGTAACTATTATAGAGACGGTAAGCCTAAAAATCATTCATTGCAACTGTAATAAACAAATTTTTACCTTATTGGCAGAAAACTGGTGGTATTATAGCACCTCTTGATGAAGCCCGGTACATGTTTTCTATATTTCATGCACTGATTTTACAATTGTGAATTTTGATGGGGAGCTGCATATCAATTTTTTCACTGTTATTCTTTGCGCCAAATTTCTTGCATAATCTTCAAGGAGCTTAAATATATGTAGGTAAAATAACAAGCTCATCATTTCATAAACAAGAACAAAGACTATGTGGTGGCAGAATGCCATGATTTTCTAAGTCCTTTAAAATGTCTTTTTGTTGTGAGGTTATTTCCACCTCTTTCTGAGAAAACATCTAAATCCTAAAAAATTCCATTGGATTACGTTTTAAGGTAAAATACTAACTTAATATGTTATTTTGCGTAATTTCATCTAATATAGTCATGTTTTTGCTAATTAGAGTTGTTTATACTTACTAAAGTATACTGACTTTTCTAGACTTTGGTTATTCATCTATCAATTCAACACCTGACATTGTTCTAATAATAAATTGAAGAATATTTCTTAAATTGTGCAAAAATTGTATACAAATGATAAATACATCTAAATGAGCAAAAAATCTATGACAAAATATGAAATAAACAAACTTTGATGATATACCTACACGCGCGTGTTGTTCGAACTTTGATGATGACTTCATGTGACTCCAATGCAAATATTTTTCTCTTTTTTGCCATTATAGTTTTTTTATATGCTAAGTTTAATTAAAGATGATATATCTATTGGTCTGTATTGAGGGTATTGGGCTATCTCCCACCCTCTTATTACTATATTAATAAAATCAAAATAAAAACTTATATATGTTAATTTAATTTTTATTTCTTGTATTTTTGGATGTGCAATTTGTATTTCTTGTTTTTCATCTTTCTAGGAGCTCTGAATTACTTTTGTGGTATGCTTTTACATTAACCAGTTTAAAAAAATCCATCTGTTTTTTGGCAACAATTTTAAAGTATTGCCTTTGTACCTTTTGACAACAGTTTTTAACTGTAATGTTATAAGTAACATTTCTAAAACATTGCAATAAGTCCACCGAAAAAATGTTGCCTATTCTAAGGGTATAGACAACAGTTTTTGTGTAGTGTTGCATAAATGTATGAAAACCGTTATTATAGAATTTTGGTAATACGCGTATAGGCAAACACCCCTATGACAATAGTTTTCAATATTTTGGCAACACTTGACAGTTTTAGGTAACAGTTTTGAAGTGTTGCCACAAGCCAAAAATGTTGTAGCTAATTCAAAACAAACTTCATATTTGGAGAATTTCTTAAAAATTAGCCAATCACTTTGTTTCTTCATTTTAATAATGAAAGTAAAAAAGTTACCTTAGCCTTAACAATTGGCTCATGCACAATCTCATCACTTTATGTTATGAATACTTTAGATCTCAATCTCTGTGTTATGCTCAATAAATGATTCAGTTATTATTGATTTATTATCATCTAATTTATTTGCAGGATTATGATCATCACAAATGTAATTTTCATAATGTATAATGATATGTCATCAAGTTAAGATAGTTTTAGCGCAATAGATGACATACCATTATAAGATATGTACTAACGATGTCCATATTCTATGAGTCACTTGATCATCATATGAGAATACAAAATTATCACATGCATTAATGTTTTAAGTCTTGAGGGTCGTTTTTATATTTATGCGAGATGTGACTGATGATGGTTAGAACGATAGCTGATATTACAACTTTTAATCATGATATTTGTAGTATGACACGTGTTGTTTATATTCGCAAGAATAATAAAATATGGCCATATATGTATTCGTAAGTAGATTGTCAAGTGAGGGTTATTGTATCTGGAACTGGATTCATAAATCGCATAGTAATTGCATAGTTGAATGTTAAATTTTATTTTATTTTGTTGTAAGCTATATGTATCATTTTCTTTTTTTTCCTTTGAGTTTTGTAATAATTTCTTTAACTATTTATATAGTTTTTTATTATTATTTTAGTAATTGCAAAGGCTTCCCTAAGTCATTTAGGAACAATGCTTGGGTTTTATCCTATAAGAGTTCTCCTGTCAAAAACTGCAATTGCAGTTGTTGATCTGATGTACATAAAAAACAAAAATTTATGTACTTGCCGAGGCTTACCTCCCTTACTTTTTTTTCTCTTTCCCTCTTCTCTCTCTCCCTCCCCCCTTTTTCTCCTCCCCCTCTTTTTCTCTCTTCCGCCCCCCCCTTTCCCCCCTCATACCAGAGAGGAACCCGACGCCCCCTCTCCCCATAGGTGGGCGGGGGGGGGGGGGGGGGGGGTGGCGGAATACCTACCCACCCTCTTACTTCTTTCCATCCTTTCGACCATCGTGCTGAGATGTCTCTTTCCAAGGAACTTCAAGAGCGACTTGCCGCCGCCCGGGATAAGAACAAGTCTTTCTTTGTCACGATGTTGTCGCTATCGCCTCCCAACCTGCGGGCTCCCCCTCCAATAGAAAGGTGGCAGACAAGTGAATGAAGCGCGATGCGGCCACCAACGATCCTGCCCCCACTAGCTTGGTTGCTTCTGCATCTCAGCAGGTTGTGCATTCCGAGAGATCGCAGGTTCTTTCGATGAAATCCCTCACACTTAGCCTTGTTATTATACCGTAATTCTTTTAAGCACTCGCGGGAGGGTCGTCCTCAAGAAATCGTCCTGGAAGGCATTACTGTGGATACCAGCGCACCTCCTTCTATAAGCATGAGCCATCTAGAAGCTCGACATACCACTCCCACTGATGTAGCGAGTCATGACGCCACACCGGGCAACCTTCGACAAATGCCTGGTGAGTTGCTTGCCCTGGTTTTGTCGCTTCTCACCTCCCTCTCTATTGTGCTGATTTTTCACCTTCATTTTTAGCACCACCATTCGGGACTACCAAACTGGGGACGACGTCATCTAAGTCACCAACTCGCGGGACCGGATACATTCTCGCCTTTATCGATACCCTAGGTCTAAGGGTGCCCTCGCCATTCAAATCCCTTCCGTAACACAACTACGTGAGCAAATATCCTTCCTTCCTGGTCTCAAAAAGTCGCTCTCGCTATCCCACGGCAATCTCTTTCAAGGGCGATCAAGCTCATCTCGTCATCTCCTTGGCGGAGAAGTTTGTCCTTCACAGGGTTAGTCGTAGCACTCGCTTCTGCTTTATGATGTGCCGACTTTGACATTCACTCCCTCGTCTCGCGGGAAGCCGGGATGTCTCGGTTACAGAGTCTTCGGAAGAGGGTGCTTACTCGCCGCCCCCTCGCCTTCAGATATGGACAACTTTCATGGTGTCACGGGTGACCTCGGGGAGAAGATAAGGCGGCTCGCCGAGGTTCTTCGAAAGTACGGACAAATGATCCGCAAGATCCAGGCAGATCGATCCGTCAGCAAACAATGGCTGAGCACCCTGGAGAGGGATTATGTACTTCTGGCGGAGGTGATGAGGCAGGGGGAAAGGAGCGAGCCTACTTCTCCCGGGGTGAATATTGGGAGAATTGAGGAACATCTTCGCATTGTACAACAATCCTTGCCATCCTCCTGCGGCGGGGGTGCGAGGCCGGGAACGGTGGAAATGGCTCCAGTACTAAGCCTACCGGCACTCGCCCCCAACCCCTCTTGCTCTTCATACTTTTTATCTTTGGACTTATTTTTGCCATGTCCCTCTTCTATTTTTAAATTTTCACTGTGTTAACGAACTCCGGCTCACTCTGAGAGTGTTAATAATCTAAGTTTTATGTGATGTTGTATTGTGATTATTTTGCGAATGTTGCCATGTGGAACGATTTTCAATGGACTTGTGCAAAGGCATGCGGGGGGGGGGGGGGGGGTGGCAGGACTGCGGGCGAGGTCGCGGAGTGGCGGGTCATCTATCCGCACCTACACCATGCTTCTCCCCAACCGCTTAATCATTTCCCCGTCCCCTATAAATACTGCCTTTCTTTTCATCGTACACCCCCAACTACCGCATTTATTGCTCCTATGGTCTCATCTTCTTTTTCTTCTTGCACTCGTCCCTCTACTTCTTACCATGACAAGTGTTGCTACAATGGGGGGAGATGCCGACCCCACGGATGGCCAGTCCAAGTGCGCACAATGGTTTTTGGACCACTCCTTCCTAGGCAACCTCATCGAGCAAGAGTACTTGTCCTGCGTCGCCGAGTATATCCCCCCAGGCATCGTCGCGCACGCTCCCGCCAAATATGAAGTGATTAACTCTATATATAACGACGAGCTCGCGATCCCCATCTCGCACTTCGAGGTGGGGTTGTGTCTTCCTCTGTGGCCCGAAATCCGCCAGGCCCTGAAATACTTCGGCACTATCCCGACCCATCTCAATACCAACGTGATTGTTATGCTTGTGGCATTCGCCTGCTACACACATGAGGAGCGGATAGAGTTCAACCTCACCATCTTCTGCAAGCTTTTCATCTTCTGAGCGACAAATGATGACATCTGCTTCTTCTCCGACTAGCAGTTCAAAGTGTGCGAGACCGCCAACAAACACCACCACTGGATCACGAAGTTCATCTTCGTCAAAGGTAATCTAGGGGGTATCCCCTACTTGCCAATCCAGCTGGAAGAAGCGACCTACCACGCGCTGCAGGTGAGTGGCATGGATGCGAAGCTTCATCAGATCTTCCTCCAAAAGAACTTCTAAATCGCCTACCTCAGACGCCACGTCTACTAACTACCCCCGGTGCTTCCCGACGATGGTATGAATCAACTTACGCCCTGTACTTTCCCCACATCTCGCGACTTCCCTGCTCTTCTTTTAGAAAGTTTTACCCTCGCGTGAGTGATTCATTCCTGAGACCCCCCCCCCCCCAATGTGAGTGCCCGAACCCATACATTTGAGATCGTGCGAGCTGAAAAAGCAGCGGCTGCCCACCGCGAGATGTCGGGTTCAACCTCTCTTTCCAGCAGCAAGAAAAGGTCGGCACCCGCCAGCAATGACTCCCCCCCACCCAGCTGTCCCGCCCAAAGAAATGAAGAAAACAACGACGTCCAAGGTCAAGGGGGGTTGGGTCAGAATGTCAAAGACAGCTTCGGCAAGTCTATGGTCCTTTGGGACGAGAAATTGGGCAGAGCCTCCATCTCCACCCCCTTCCCTTCTTGGTCAGATCGAAGCCCCCTTAGCGGACACGCTTATGACCTTTGCTACGGGTTCTACGGGCGGCGAGACGCAACGAGATATCACGACCTCAACTCCCAAACTCTGACCACGTAGTTAGATACCAAATACTCTACAAACTTAGCTAAGATGCTTGTTGGATTTTATTCATAAGTATATATATATATATATATATATATATATATATATATATATATATATATATATATTTGGTATCAATCAAATAAATAAAATATGTTTTCTACTATTGAAAATAGTATTTTTAAAAACCAGTGTGGGTGGCCGCCCACACTAGGCCCTTTGTGTGTCTGCCTCTGTCACTAAGTATAGCTAACTTCTTTCAAATACCAAATGTTGGTTCTATCACGCTAGAAGTAAGGAATGAGCCTGACTAAATATTTCACGCCTTTCCTATACAAGCTGACTTCCCTTGACAAAATCTGGTAAATGATACCATGCATCTGAATACGGTTTTAGAAAGCCACGTTGCAATGGATATCTAGCATCCACCAAGTAATCTTTTCCTATAAAATTTTTACGTATATTGATAAGTATATTTTCATGAGAAGAATAAAATTATTCAAATAGAAGAATTAAAATATTACTAGGAGGTGGATATGGGAAATTGTAACTTGGGTCCATAAGGGCTCGCTGAAAAATACAACTATCGCGATTCAAACCCTCCCACATAGCCATCATAAATGTGAAAATATTGAAGTCATAAATTGCCATAACATTCTTTGTTTAACCCTGGATTATTCACTTGATTATTCACCGGACATAACACATATATACACAATCAAACATAAGACATATAATACACACAACACGCATATAGACAACATACACACACATATAAGCACATACAAGCACATAACCCAACATACACAAGTAGGACAGAAAACAAATATCTGATATTTAGAACATGTAATTGAAGAACAAAAATTCTGTATATTTAGAACCAAACATACATAAGTCGGACAAAAAACAAATATTTGTATATTTAGAACATGTAATTGAAGTACAGAAATTCTGTACATTTAGAACCAAATATCCACAAGTGGGATAGAAAACCAATATCTGTATATTTAGAACCATATAAAATTCTATATCTATTTCTGTTAGAACCAAACAGACTTCACAAAAACCTGCATTTGCGGAAAATGAGTATTGATCTTGCAGAAAAACATGAATACATACCAGAAAATATAAATCAAAATCATGAAGTTGTAATGATCTTGCATTCACCGAAAATTTGTATTCAAACTGACAACGCTCTCTCAGACAGAGCCAAAATATATATTACCTCACAGAAAATGAATCCAGAAATTGCAGAGAAATCCAATTGATTCAAATACAGGTGGTAGACGGGCAAAGCAGATCTATCTAAATCCCGAACTGGTGAGGGGGGAAGGTCGAAGGAGAACATAGATCCAACCGTTTCCATCGATATGAAGCTCCCTGAGCTCTGCTGTCATTGACGTTGGAGAACCGGGAAGAAGAATGAGATCGGCTTTTCAAGTGGAGGCCACAACATTGAAAATATCAAGTGCCCATTTTGATATCCCTTATGTTATGCACTTACGCAGCCCCATAAAGGGCTGCAATGTCGCCTCGTATCAACAATCCAACTCTTCAAACTCCGATACAAAGGCCACTGGAAATTGGTTTATTAGATCAAACTCCATTTTTGAATTCTGGATGAGTGGAAAAAACCAAAAACTCTATTTTGAGTTTCATTTCGCACCGAAGGGTGAGAGCTCAATTTCTCACCGGAGCTCCATTTCCACCAGAACCACTGACACCGCTCTCCCAAACGGAGCCAAAATCACCATTAATCCCCACAAGAACAGAACCCACCAGTGAAATGATGAAACCTATGAGAGTCCCTGGCTGTAATTTTCCTTCCAGATACTTTTGAAATAAATTTGGTTGCTTCTTGGCAATTACCACACACCCTGAGATTCTTTTGAATTAGGATCTCAATCTCAGGATCCAACTTCAAAATTCCAAAGACTATTGCAAGCTTCTCACTGTGCACATACAAAGACTGTTCCTTGGATTCCTCTTCCACATCATGCAATGAGAAATTGATATTTGGCACATAACCTATTTCCTTGATTCTTTTCATCAATCTATCTAACTCTTCATAGATCAAATCTGACTCCAAATTTGATCGATCCCCGACTAAAAACTATTGAGGTATATTGGAATAAGTGTGATGGGTGCTTAATGGGTTGCGGTTTAGGATCTGATAGGAATCCAACAACCCGTAGTCGGGTATTTAGGGCTTGCCTATAAATACCCAAGCTAAGGGCAACGAGTAGACCGTTCCAAACTTGATGGTCACGCGGATGCTTCGAGCGCCTCATCATTCTCGAAGGTTTCGTTTGCCCTAGCCTCTCCCCGCTCCCGTGACCTAGCCGCCACTCCCGTTTTTCCTCTCTCGCTCAAGAGTTTTCGGCGATCGTAGCCATTCCTTCCCGTTTTTTGGTCGCCGAAGACCAGGAAGAAAAGACCGTTTGCGATTCTCCTGCATCGTGATAGCCGCTCCTGCGGGATTTCTCAATCGGGAAGAAGATTCCCGCCGATCGCGAAGAGGGAACTGTAGATCATCCTCCCTGTGCGAAATCGAGGAATAACATGCTTGTGATCCTCTCACACCGCTTCTCGGGATTTCTTCTACCGTAGAAATCTCTCTCGATTTCGGCGCCACTCAGATCGTGAAAGTGCGTAATCAGGAGCTGCCGCCTCATCCCACCGCTGATTCAGATCGTGATTTTACAAGCGGTGCCTGTCGCCGCCTGGATCCAGATCCCGTTTTCCTGGTTGGCTTCTAGCATCGCTTGTGTTTCTTCAACAGCTGTTCTAATCCCGCCGGACGGAGGCAGCTCTACTCCAAATCGTGATACCAGTCCCCTTCCAGATCTTTGTTTTGCTGTTGTTTCCAGGTGGTTCTCGGTTTTTCTGCGCCCAGAGAACAGAAAAATTCCATTGAAGCACACTTTTGTTCCTTGGTGTTTTTCCAATTGCCTCATGGTGGAGGAATTAATCCAGCTCTGTTGATTGAAAGGAAAATAGATCTAAGTATAGATCTAGGAAGGATCATCATCCTCCATCCCCTAAAGGGAGGCCATTGATCTCCTGTCGTTGATCGACAAGAAGATCTAGAGAAGGTGAAATCTTTGTCTTGGTCGTTGGAAGCACAAATCCAGCGCGATTTGTATCAGCCGAAGAGGAGCAATCAAACAATTTTTTTTCGGATTGGATCCGAAGACTGTCGCCGGCTCGCTCAGGTGATTTATTTCTTGTTTTACTGCTGTTGTTCTAGGTTGCTAGTGGCGCTCCAAGTATTCAATAGGAACCCACAATGTCGAAAGCAAATAATCTGTCGTCTCCTATGCCAATGATTAAGCTGGAAAAATTCTCCAACTCTGAGTTTAGCGATTGGAAGCGGAACACGCAGTTCGACATGAAGTACATGAACATTTTCTACACAGTGCATACCGACTTCGAATCCTTTAAAGGAGGAGAAGATGAAGATCAGTGGATCAATGACGAAGACTTCTGCTGTGATTACATCCTGAATTGTCTTTCTAACAGGCTGGCAGAAACGTATAGCAAGTTGAAAACTGCAAAAGAGATCTGGGAAGCCTTGGAGGAGCAGTTCAAGGAAGAGGAGAACATGTCCAAGACGCACCTGGTGGACAAATTTATGGCTTTCACCTTCACTGAGGAAAGGGAAATCCAAGGTAGCTGATTTTGAAAATCTGGTGGACAAGCTGAACAGTGAGAGCATACCTCTGCCAGATGCTTTTGTTGCAGGAGCGATAACTTTTAAATTAACCTCGACATGGTATTCTTTCAAAAATGAAATGTATCGAAAGAAGTCGCAGGTGACCCTGAAAGACCTCAAGCGCTTCATATGCATTGAGGACAAGAACCGGACTAGGCACGCCTTAGAGACGGTTAGCAAGCAGACCTCTGCTACTAACATGCTCACATATCCTAAGCGCAAGCCTAAGCCTGGAAAGAACAGACCAAGGACCAGTGCACCCGCAGTTGTTGCCACCAGCAGGAAGATTAAAAAGTTCAAAGGCAAGTGCTACAACTGCAATAAGTGGGGTCACTGCGCTTCCGAGTGCAAGCAGCCCAAACGGGGCGAATCCAGCACACCCAGGACTGATAATAAAGCCAATATGGTTTATTAGACTGTGCCTACCGACTTTGTTTTCATGGTCGGAAAGGGGAAGGCCAGTTCAGAGTGGTGGCTCAATTCAGGTGCTACCTGCCACGTCTACAACAACTCTGCGCTTCTAGAGGATGCTAAAGATATTAAGGAATCTGTAACTGTTGCAAATGGCGCAATAGCTGATGTTCTGAGGGTGGGAAATGCTACTTTGACGCTCTCTTCAGGTACGCGTTTATTTTTGAAGAATATTAAATTTATACCCTCGTTAGCTGCTATTTTAATTTCTATTAGTTTGTTATGCGATGCAGGTATGTCGTTTAATATTAGTAGTGGTCGAGTAACCCTTATGGTTCACTCCCAGTATTTTGGCTGTGCTTATGTAGTTAATGGAATGTATAGGCTGAGTCTAGCAATCGAGATAGTCAATCAGGTTAGTTCAAATTTGATAGATCCTAAGACTTTACATGCAAGACTAGGACGCGTGAACTATAGGAAACTACTTCTACTATCTAGAACTCATAACATTCCCTTAGACACAACCATTAAGTTTGACAAATGTGAAATTTGTGCTCAGATTAAGATCACTAGAACACCTTTTGGTCAGGTTTCTATGAGCACATGATTGCTAGAGTTAATACATTCCGATATTTGTGATTACAAAAGTTTTGTCACCCGAAGAGGTCGGAACTATCTGATAACATTTATTGATGACTACTCTAGATTCAGTCACATTTACCTGCTTAAATCCAAAGATGAAGCTTTTGAAAAATTTCGTATTTTCAAAAATAGGGTTGAAAATCAACTAGACATGAAAATTAAAAGGCTAAGGAGTGATAGAGGAGGTGAATACGTCTCGGGGGAGTTCAGAGATTTTCTTGCCAGCAATGGCATAATTTCTGAAACCACTGCCCCGTATTCTCCACAATCCAATGGTATCGCTGAGCGGAAAAATAGGACTTTAACAGAAATGTTGAACTCCATGTTATTGACTGCTGGCATGCCTGCGGCCTACTGGGGTGAAGCCGTACTCACGTCACATTCTTAATAAAGTACCACATGCAAAGTTGACTAAAACACCCTATGAGCTTTGGTTTAAGAGACCTCCTAGATTTGACAATCTTAAGACCTGGGGCTGTATCGCTTATGTTAGGATACCAGACTCTAGAAGAGCAAAGATTGGACCTAGGACGAACACCTGCGTCTATCTAGGATGTGTAGAGGATAGTGCTGCAGACAGATTTCTAGATCTCTCAACTAATACTGTCATAGAATCTAGAGATACGGTTTTCTTTGAGGATAAGTTTCTTAAGGATAAAAACCTAACACTTTCTGGTCTGCCAGCTACTACTACTGAGCCCATTGTTGAGCCAGTAATAAGAAACCCTGACACTGAGCCCATAGACACTAGTGAGTTAGCATCTAAAATGTTATCTAATAAAGAACGAGTGCTTAAAAGCTTCAGTATAGACTTTGTGACTTACCAAGTTGAAGCTGATCCATCGACTTATAAGGAGGCGATGCGATCCAGGGATTCTCTGTTATGGAAAGAAGTCATAGATGATGAGATGAACTCTCTCCTGCAAAACCACACTTGGACTTTGGTCGACTTGCCCTAAGGGGCTAGAACAATTGGAAGTAAGTGGGTTCTAAAGAAGAAGCTTAATCCTGATGGGAGTATCTCTAAATACAAAACACGTCTAGTTGCCAAGGGCTACACTCAAGTGAGTGGTATAAACTACTTTGATATATACTCACCTGTTTGTCACATTGCAACAATTAGGATACTTCTCGTGTTAGCATCTAGTGAACATTTTATTGTTCATCAGATGTATGTCAAGACTGTATTTCTTAATGGAGATCTGACTGAGGAGATCTCTATGCACCAACCTGAAGGGTTTGTCATAGAAGGTCTAGAGAATAAGGTGCGGGAAGGTCAATGACTCATAACAATAGTGAGATGACACCATGGGTGACCAGCGGTTTTATTTTTCTCGTTAGATTCCCTCCACTTGTCAGCTAAATTTTTAGAATTTGCCGGATGCCGCTCATATCCAAGAGTACACTTGGTTGTACGCTAGAGTCTGGGTAGTACGGTATGACCACCTCCAGAAGTGGCAGGACTGACCACTATCACCGACAGCCACATGGGTGAGGCCAACAGGGTTCACTACCCTGCTTGAAGAGAAGCGATCCATACTATGTCGTTATAGCCGGTGTGTGTGAGTTTGAACACCTGTGGCATGCGCGGGTTTGAACATCTGTAGTGTGCGCGGGTTTGAATATTTGTGGTGTGCGCGGGTTTGAACACCTGCGTTGTGTTGGCGAGTTTTGAATACCTGCAGTGTAAATATATGTTGTGTGCACCTATCATGCTATATTAGCTAGTTGAGTGCCTATTATATAACTAACGATTAAGCTATTATTTTCTAGTTACATTATATTGCACTTTTTTTAATTAGTTTCTCCTAGCTTATATATGAAATGTTGTTGCTAACTCTCTCTTATTTCAACTATTTACTTATTTTTGGGTGTGTAAGCTCGTCCCCAGAATATGGATCCGGGGAGGAGATGTATTTCCACTTAACTCTATGACTAATAGTTATTTTAATAACCAATTACAGGATATGGAGCACCATGAAGTCCAACTACTGTGGGACGGTATGCCAGCAGACATGATTACCCGAGTAGAGGCACCTCCAACGTCTCCAGACTTCTGAGACATGAGTTTCTAGAGCACAAACTTGAGAGAGAGTGGGAGATAGTAGTAGTCCTTTTGAAGCTTACATGCTCGTTATATAAATAATGGCTATGGCATATGCTTTTACTCTGTTAAATATATATTTCTATATATATTTGATTGGCTTTCTGTTATTACTTCCACATATATTTTATGTATTGTGAATGGTTGTGATTCAAGCTAGGTAATGAAGCCAACTAGAGCTTAGTAGACTGGGTCGTTGCCACTTAGGAAGCACTGGGTGGATGCCTTGGGTAGTAAGGCACGTCTATAACCCGAACCGGGCACGTGTTAGGGAGTGGGTCTTACAGAGCGCTCCTAGCGAGGAGATTCACGATGAGGAGGACTCCCCGGGAGAGCAAAGTCGCAACGAGGAGTGGTATGTACTCTATAAGGAGACGAAGCACAATGATGACAAGCTCTCCTCCCTGAGATTAGGCCTCTGTAGTGTCCTCTGTGTAGGTGCACTAGGTGATGTTGTTGTGAGGTCCCCGGGCGCCGAGAAGTGTTGGTCGGTTGGTTGGCGAGAGCATTCCCGCATTCATCGCGAGGGTGGGTCCTCTCGTTCCCCTCACTATGAGAGGGTGGATGTAGTGGGACTTTTGGGGCAGCTGTAACGACCCTGGGAAAGTACCAGGCACTGCCAGGCCCACCACACAGCCCAGGAAGACCATGCCATCGCAGGTGGTACTGCCAGAATATACAAGGCCTGCAGGTCGTGCACTCTAAAGCATCTCGCGCTTGTTTATCAGTAGCTCGCATTGTTGCCATGGGGTTTCGAACGCGAAACCTTGACAAGGAGCCTTTAATACCACTCATCATCACCAGCTGCAGCTGGTGATGAGGAGTGGTATTAAAGGCTCCTTGTCAAGGTTGCGGGTTCGAAACCCCGTGGCCACAATGCGCGCGACCGATAAACAGGCGCGAGATGCTTTGGGTGTACGCCCTGCAGGCCTTGTATATTCCGACTGTACCTCCCGCGATGCCATGGTCTTCCTGCACTGCGTGGTGGGCCGGGCGGCGCCTGGGCCTTTCCCAGGGTCGTTACAAAAAGTGCACTTTTTTGTAATGACCCTGGGAAAGGCTGTAACGCCGCCGATTTTTTGATATTTGGTTTAATTCATTATATGACTTGTTTATGATGTCAGGGCGTTACGTTGACGCGTTTTCGACATATACCATTGTTAGAGCGTGGTTTTAGCTCTTAAGATTTTTTGTGTGTGGCTGGGCTTAACCTGTTTGCAAGATTCCCTAGCGAGTCGAGTCTGTTTTGGTGACTCGGTGATGCCTCTTTGGTAATGCTTGTGTTTTGGCTTTGGGAGGTGTTTGCCCGAGTTTGGTTCATCGAATCTTAATTTCGACCACGTCATTGGGTTCGTAGCGTCGGTATTTTATTATGGTGTGATTTTCGTAGAAATCCGTGTTGGCCCGAATTTTGGGTCGTTTGGACCATTATTTAATAATAAACTATTATTATAATACTTATATTTCTAAGTATAAATAGCCCTGTGAATAGACAAACCCTATTCATCATCTCCTTCTTAAAACCGTCGGTTGTTACGGGGAGAGAGAGAGAGAGAGAGAGAGAGAGAGAGAGCGACGGTCTCTTCTAAGTCTTCGACCATCAATTTCTGGAGTGTTGGTGCTCGAAATCATCTTTGGAGAGTAGATCCGGAAGGCTCTCACCTAGATCTACGTTTCTGCGGTAAGTATTTCCCGTTTCGTGAAATTTTGGTATTAAGGATTTTTTTTTGACCCTCTTTCGCTCTGAAAAGTTTCAGGAATTGTTGCTTAGGTGGTTTTTGTCCAGATCCGTGAGGAGGAGTGCTGGTGTTGCTAAGTTCGGCAAGGTTAAAGGCAAGTGGTGGTTTTCCATTTGCTTGTTCTCTATTCCTTTTATTTTGATTCTCTCCCTATACGGAAATTGGGGATTTGGGTAGAGTATGAACATCACAACCTGTTGAACAATAGAAGATAGTTGAGAAAATTTAGTTGAATGTGGGATCAGTCTGGTTAGGGAAATCTTATCGGGTTTGACATTTTGCTTAAGTCAAATGTGTCTTATATGGCTGATTAGGCTAAGTCAGAAATTAATCCTTGATGACAGTAGGTTAATTCGTCGCATGTGAGACTTAGACTTAGTCAATTTTGTCGAGCAGGTTTATGTGTTGAGTGTAACCTTAGCACTGAAAGCCAGTTTTTATCCTAAGTCCAAAAGCATTGAGTGAGCTGACTTCACTCAACGTGGTGTTGAGTGTGTTGAATGCACTCAACGTCATGCTAAGTGTTTGAGCGGCTGTGTAAAAGCGTTGAGTGAGCTGACTTCACTCAATGCGGTGTTGAGTGTGTTGAATGCACTCAATGCCATGCTAAGTGTCTGAGCGGCTGTGTAAAAGCGCTGAGTGAGCTGACTTCACTCAATGCGGCATTGAGTGTGTTGAATGCACTCAACGCCATGTTAAGTGTGTGGCTAAGTAAGAAAGTTTTGAGTGAGCTGACTTCACTCAATACGGAATTGACTGTGTTGAAGACACTCAATGCCATGGATTAATTTGTTGTCTAAGTAAGAAAGTGTTGAGTGAGTGGTATTCACTCAACCCGCGTTGAGTGAAGCCTCGCCATGTAGGAATTCTGAGTCTAAGTCAAAAAGAGTCGACAACATTGCGTGGACTCAACGTGGCGTTGAGTGGACTCAACGCAACATTGAGTGGACTCAACATGGCAATGAGAGGTTTGGTTTTGGGCTGAGTTTAGCTGGATGGCATCGAGTGCATTGACTGCACTCGACGCGGCATCGAGTGTACTCGACGCTTTTACATGAACTTAGAATTATTTATGTAACGCCCCGAAACTCAAAAGAGCGACGGGTGACGAATCTGTACCAAATTTGGAATTTGGCAGGGGTACACGTCCTGGGACACGGGCATGTCCCAGGGCGTGTTGGGGTAGTTCAAAGATCTGGCAAAACGATCAGGCAGAAATCTGGGTTCGATGATCGTCGAGCAGCGGTCGACGATCTGGTCACAATGCTGCGGTCGACGATCGGGCCAGCTATCTGTGTTCGATGATCAGACCAGCTATCAATGTTCGACAATCGGGCCAGCTATTTTGTGTTCGACGATCGGGCCAGCTTTCTGGGTTCGACGATCGGGCCGCGTGTTCGTCGATCAGGCAGTTTTCTGGGTTCGACGAACGGGCTGTGGGTTCGACGATCGGGCCGTGCGTTCGATGATTTGGCTAGAGTTTTGCGTTCGACGATCGGGCTAGAGATCTCCGTTCGATGATCTGACAGCGGTCGATGATCTTGGTTCGACGATCGTCGAGCGCGGGGCGCTTTGTGGCATGTTTAACTCTGTCGATACGGAGTGTCGACATAGGCGTTTTGGCGGGAGTTGACTAGATGTCCTGACACAATTTAATTGGTCGCGGACGTGTCTTGCTCTGGATTGGTGTACCATGCGGTGCTTAGCCCCATTCGTCCAGGTCAGACCTAGATCGTGCCGTGCATTTCCCTTTTCTGGGATCCGACGGCTATGGTTATTTCCCGATGGGGTTATACCCGTATGCAGGGTTTCAAAACCATTATTTTCTGTCGTGAGTTCTCTGTCTAAATCCTAGAGAGAGGGGAGAGCAAAGGAGGAAGAAGAAGTCTTGATCCAGTCTTTGGAGGAGTTTTAGAGCTCCAAATCGCGAACCGACTTCGAATCTACGAAGGCAAGGAGATTGCGGTGCTTTTCATCCGCTTACATTTCCATGGTGCCAAGGAAGAATGCTAGGGTAACGATTCTCTACTTGAGCATGCGAAGCTCTACTTCTTTTGCATAGGGAAGCCCGCTCTCGCGAGTTTGCGGTGAGTTTGAGGCGTTCCTTCGGGTAGACATGAATAGTCCCCGTTGTGTAGAGTCCGTAAACGAGAACGGACATAGGCATGATGTGTGAAGCCTATCCGAACATGTTTGTCTGGATCGATGATGTTGCATTGCATAAATGCCGGAGAAGACTCCGTGCGAATGTTTGTTTTTCGGGTTTTCTACATGGTAGATTGCAACAGGGAGCCTTGGGGATTAACCCTAAGGTGCACCCGGAAAACTGGGCGGATGTGTGATCTTGCCAACTTGGTGGCCTGGGAGCCAACTTGAACATAGTCGGGTTATGTGAAGTATGTGATGGAAACGGGACTCGGGAGAAGTTTGACCTGCGCATATGTTTTAAATTAACGTTGCGATGTGAGCACGGGTTAGATGGAACCGTACCCGTTCTATATCGTTCGGTTAGAGCCGTTGGCATAGATGAGGGTCTTCGGCGGTCTATGGTTTAAATTACCGTGACCCATGCTAGGAAGACAAATTGCTCATTGTTTGGCTGTCCAAAGGGATGGTGGTGAGTCGGCGGGCTTTGACCGTGTTCACCGAAAATGTGCCCTGAGTGCACGGGGTGTGTGGCCGTGTGAGCCTACGCCTGTGATGAAATGTATATTTATACACTGCTTGGTTATGCTAATAAGTGCAGGGAAAGAGCATCGTCATCCCAAATTGGGGGCGGGATCGTTATAATTTGGTCAGCATTGTTGGCCGTTGCTTTTGTTTGCCATCGTGCGGTGGATTGTGCTTGCAGGTGTTGCTGGACCAAGCAGTCAATAGCGGGCTAAAGCCCAAATTGCGAAGCCGACCCTCGAAGGCCTAATTGGAGTGTTTACTTGCTTTTGTTCATGTATGACCGGCCTGTGTGCCGTGGTATGGAAAACATGTAATAATAGTAAACCGTTTGTAAGGACTTAAGGCCAGTACTTGTGTATGTACTTCATTCCTATTTGGCTTGTTAGTGGACATTCATGCTTGTTGCTGGATTCTTTTAATTGCAACTATTTAAACTGCTTCCGCTAGAATGCTCTGTGTAGGATGTTGTGATTGGTTGGATGGTTTCCATTGAGTAACCACCCGGTCTGTCTGTGGTATATGGTGTCGGGCCCCGACCGGACCTACTGCTATATGCTATGCGACGGATAGGGGGTGTTACAATTTAGCCGATTCTTGCCTGATTCCCTGGGAATGGGCCTTAGGGTGAATTTGGAGTTTTCTTCCTCATTTTAGAAGAATAAACCAGTGTTGGTTGAAGTTTTGCCGGTTCATGGATGTTAGGGCCTTTGGTGCCCGATTTTGTGCATGTTTACCCTATATGGGTTGGTGGTTGCTGGTGTGTTGGGAAGGTCCCTTCCACTGTGGGTTTGTGACTGTTGGTATGTTGGGTAGGTCCCTTCCACCCCAGGTACCGGTTTTTCCCCGATTTTGGGTGTGTCGAGGCATGAGACCACCTTTTATTAGGCCCGGTGAAGTTTTACTATTGGTGTGTTTGGTAGGTCCCTTCCACTGTGGTGTATTGGGTAGGTCCCTTCCACTGCTTGTGCTGAACTTTGTCGGTGTTTGTTTTTGCTCTCTAATGGTGAATTTACCAATTTTTCTTTCATTTATGCACGTATTTATGCTTATGTTATTTAAGCTTTGATCTTTATAGCACTTGGTGCAATTTGGGGTGTTTTACCCTTGTGTGTTCCTTCTTCCTTTTTCCTTGGGCTTAAATGTTTATGATTCCTTATAATCATCTAGTCATGAGTTGGTAACCCTTTTGACATTTTGTTGTCTATTGATTGAATTTTATTGCCACTTGTATTTTCTTGTTGTGGTGTTCTTTTTTTTGAATGCCTCAGATTCAGGGCAGTAGTCGGGTGAGCGGCTAGGTTTGGAAGTTTGCTAGTGGACTGTTGTTTTGCAGAAGTTTTCCTCACAGTAGTGAGGTAATGTTTTGTTGTTTTCATGTTAGTACAGACATACATGCACTGCAGTTGGTTAGTGTCAGGTTGTTGACTCCCACTGCGGGTTTTCTTTTGAAATGTTATTTACTTTACTAAGCTGCCTAGTTGGCTTGTTTTGTGGTTGTATTTACTTGCTCTCTAGGAATGTTTATGCTAGGTTTCATGTTAGATATTTTAACTTATAAAAGAATTACTACTAGTATTTCTTGCATGCCATCTTTCTGAAACTAAAATTTTATTTTCTAACTAACGTAAAGACTATTTCTATACTTATAATAAATCTAGAGTCTTGCATACCACGAGTTATCCTTAGGGGATGTTTATGCTCGTGTAGGATGTTAATCCAACATAATCTAAGTATTTCTGCAGCGTGTAACTATACTTTTACTCGTGCACTAGCTGATCCACTTTGTCAAGGGATACTACTATCTAAACTTAAACTGGTTTTTACTTAATAACTTACGGATTTCATATAAACTATAGAGTTTGGAGTCTTGTCTGTACGCCTGCAGTCATCCCCTACACGGTGTGGCATCACGGCGCGTATTTTCTCTTACTTTAACATAACTTACATGTTGAGAAAATGCGGGTTGTGACAGTTGGTATCAGAGGGATGGGCTATTAGATAATTGGTCGAACAACCGTCTCTAGTTAGTGTTAGTTGTCTAATATCATTTCATACACACACCAATGTGTCATCAGTATGTCCTGGTTGAAGCATGAACACTACACTCATAGCATGATAAGAAGTATACATGACATATTATGTGGTATGTGATGCATAATATGTGTTTGCATATGGATCCACCATAGGTTCCAACATGTGATGGTTATGTAGTATGTGATGCATGACCACCATCGCATGGGTGCCCATTAGCACGTTTTCTCTTTTCGTTGCATGCGATGTTATGTAATATGGGATACATAACATTTCATGTGTACGCCACTCATAACATGCATTAAGGCATTTTATAGAATGCATAACACAATATCAATAACATAACATAACATCAGCACATGTGTGAAAGCTAACGATTTACATAATGACACATGTACACACATGATTTTTGAGTCAAAAAGAATAAGAATTCATGCATTCATGGTATATGCACATGAGTTAATAAGATGATGGTATATAATCCTAGGTTTAAGCATTTCATCATTTATAAAAATTTCAGAGCAAGTTAGCAGCATGAGCAAGTACTTATGTATCTTTTGTCTATACTAGGTTGTTTGGTTCTAGCGATTATGCTAGGTTTTGACTAGTTGTTTGTTGTGATTATTAGAATGTCGAGACATCCCCAGTCAGAGGGCGAGTCGTCTGGTGCGCAGAATGAGGTCGTGATAGAAGGACTTCAGCAAAGCAAAGAAGCTTTGTCTAGGCAAATGTTGGAGATGTAGTCGCATATCCATGCCTTGTTGACTGTCGTTGCAGGACAACCGCTTAGAGTTCAGAACCTGGTTGAGGTTCAAGGTGTCCCAGTTCCTCCCGCTCCTCTAGTGCCCCCAATTATGCTGCCACCAGAGATGAATTTCATCTCGTATTTCAGCGATTAGGACCCCTACCTATGATGGTAGGGCAGACTTCATGGTGTTGTATGACTGGATTATAGCCATCGAGGAGATGTTCTCTTACTCTGAATTTCAGCGGACCAGAGAGTGATGGTCACTGTTTACCAGCTCAAGGGACTTGCAAAGAGTTGGTGGTTGAGAGAAAAGGAAAACTTGAAGGATGGATGCTCATGGGAAGCCTTCATGGAGATTTTGCTGAAGACGTTTTTGTCGTCGGTCGAACGAGACCGTTTGTTAAATGATTTCCTGCACTTAAAGCAAAGACAACTCACAGTTAGTGAGTATGAGGTGGAGTTTAGCAAGTTGAACTGATTGGCCCTGAATTTAGTTGTTTCTGAAGCCAGCAGAGTTAAACGCTTTCTGGGTGGTTTGAGGAGTGACATCCAGCAATTTGCAAGTGCTTATAGATTGGAGAGTTATGCTGAGGCAGTTGAAGCAGCTCTTAAGGTCGAGGCGATCAACAATGTCAAGAATCGAGGAGAACAAATGAGAAAAGATTAGAGGAAGACTGGTGAGAGGAAGAGTTCTTAGGAATCCGGTGTCGCCTCAAGAAAGAGAAGCAAAGAAATATGCAGTTTATGTGGCTGGCCGGGCCATCCGTTCGAGAAATATTTCAAAAGAATAGGAGCTCAGAAGCAGGAGCGGGTTCATGCGATTTAGGGTGCTCCTAAGGGAGATTTGGTTTGTACTTCGTACAGACGAAGGGGGCACGATGCTGCTCACTGTTGTGGTAAGGAACTGGGCTGCTTTCTGTGCGGACAGAAAGGATATTTCAAGTCAAAGTGCCCACAGGCTCAGCCCCTGTTGCAACCAGTTCGACTTCAGGCTTTGCCACCGCCGCAGCATTTAGACAAGGGAGAGGGGAAGTTGAACGTGTTGTCTCTTGAGGAAGCCCAGACATCTACTCAGGTTATTTCAGGTTAGATCCAAATATATTTTTAGCTTTTAGTTTATAGTTATAGGTTTAATGTTCGTCCTCTTAGTCGTGTATGTGATTATGTTTATAGGAAGTTTTAAGGTAAAGAAACATTGGGCACGCGTTCTTTTTGATTCTAGTGCGACCCACTCATTTGTGGATAGGACCTTTGTTGAGCGTCATCGTCTGACTCCGGATCAAGTTGGCGATGCATTTCATGTCAAGTTTCCCTCTGGTGATTCAATGGTATCAGGCCAAGGCATTTAGAGTTGTCCGATTCTGTTATGTGATTTTCTAGCGGTTGCTGATTTGAAGGTGATAGACCTGGAAGATTTTGATGTGATATTGGGCATGGACTGGTTGTCCAGATATGATACTATTATCCAGTGCAAGGTTAAGCGCTTGGACTTCAAGATGGAAAACGGTCAACCCAGAAGTGTTTATGGTCATTCACGTCAGAAATCTCTGATTATTTCTACGGTATGTGCATTGAAGCTTTTAGATTCCGGATGTTTTGCTTGTTTGGTTTCAGTTTTGGAAACCAAGGTTGGTTTGCCGTGTTTAAAGGAGATCCCTGTGGTGTGTGAGTTTCCTGATGTATTTACTAATAAACTTCCTGGTCTTACACTTGAGAGAGATGTAGAGTTTGTGATAGATTTGGGGTCGGGTACTCGTCCTATTGCTAAGGAACCGTACCGAATGGCCCCTCGTGAGCTGGAGGAGTTGCGTACCCGGCTGGATGATTTGTTGCAAAGAGGATTTATTAGGCCAAGTTCTTCACCTTGGGGAGCCCCCATGCTGTTTGTGAAGAAAAACGATGGATCAATGAGGCTTTGCATTGACTTTAGAGAATTGAATAAGGTCACCATCAAGAACAGGTATCCTTTACCAAGAAT
The DNA here is from genome assembly GCA_039583875.1 of Platanthera guangdongensis. Classification (NCBI taxonomy): domain Eukaryota; kingdom Viridiplantae; phylum Streptophyta; class Magnoliopsida; order Asparagales; family Orchidaceae; genus Platanthera; species Platanthera guangdongensis. The sequence continues at coordinate 135,424,120 of CM077165.1, forward strand.
TGATGATTTGTTTGATCAGTTGCATGGTTGTTCTGTGTTTTCGAAGATTGAACTTCATTCAGGCTACCATCAGTTGAGGATCCGTGAATCAGATATTCCACGGACTGTCTTCTGTTCCCGACACGGACATTTTGAATTCCTGGTGATGTCTTTTGGTTTGACGAATGCACCCTCTGCTTTTATGGATATGATGAAAAAAGTGTTTAAGGATTTCCTGGACCGTTTTTGTGATCGTATTTATAGACGATGTTCTAGTTTATTCCCGCAGTGTTGTTAAACATGCACAACACTTGCGTTTAGTTTTGTCTGCTTTGAGGGACCATAAGCTGTTTGCTAAGCTGAGCAAGTGTGAGTTTTGGTTGCCTCAGGTTTCTTTCTTGGGTCATGTGGTAAGTAAAGATGAAATTTCAGTTGACCGTGAGAAGATAGTTGATGTTATGGATTGGAATAGGCCAACCACACCCAAGGAGATAAGGAGCTTCCTAGGGTTGGCTGGCTATTATAGAAGGTTTGTAGAGGGTTTCTCTACGTTGTATGCGCCACTGACTAAACTGACGCAGAAGAATGCAGCTTTTGTCTAGAGCGGTAAGTGTGAGGAAGATTTTCTGTAATTGAAGATGATACTGTGCACTGCTCCAGTGTTGACCTTAACTACGGAAGGAATATAGTATGTCATATATGTAGATGCATCACACGTTGTACTTGGTTGTTTGCTGATGCAGGAAGGAAAGGTAATTGCGTATGGGTGTAGGCATTTAAAGATTCATGAAAGAAATTACCCTGCGCATGATCTAGAGTTTGCTGCAGTGATATATGCCTTGAAGCTGTGGAGGCACTTGTTGTATGGCGCATTATGCAAGATTTACACGAATCATAAAAGTTTAAAATATGTTTTCACTCAAATGGAGTTGAATATGCGCCAGCGGAGATGGTTAGAGCATATACGCATGAATTTCTACATGAGTGCATTTTCTTGTTATTACGCTACCTAAATCCTCATACATACTTAGAGGCATATCAACATACATTATCTTGTCTAGTCGCACTCAGTAGCTCAGTCAGTATAGATACGACACATCATGGCATAATCAAACAATGTTAGCAGGGATTACCACTCCTAAATCAAACATTGCACGTAATTGTTATGCTCTAGGTTCTATTCATGCGTGCCGTAGGAATGAACGATCCAAAGTTTTTTTATTTTATTTTGGGGTTTTATAAATTTTTTTTGTTTTAAAGGAAAATATTAAACAAATCAAACTAAAATAAAGATAAAAACAATCCACAATTGACAAAAAAAGATGAAAAAAACAAAGAACAAGAGGACACATAAAAGCACGATATAACATTATGCATGACATTAATGAACATGAGACGTGAAATAATGAGAATGCTTAAGACAGAAGTTGCCCAAGCAATACGACGCCACCCTAGCCTCGTACTAAAAGACAGATGGGCATGAGGGGCTGCATAAGTGTCGTAGGGTGGGGTGTTAATCTCATATACATACAGAAGAACCCGCCTAACCTAACACTCTTTCCCCCAGTGCCTCACATGGGCCTGCTGGAACCCTCCCCTGTTAAGGACAGGACGTGGTTTACAGGTTATCAGTTCTAAGTCACACACACCAACGCCCCTGCTATTATGAGACACATCACCTGTGGGCTTGAGATATTGTTCACATCAAATAAGAAGCGGAGGTTACCCACAATGAGCATCAACAATCAGAACGAAACTGTATTACCGCCGGCGACAGAGATATTGCGGCTCAATTGCTTGATTTAATAGATCTGGCGCTAAGCCGAACCCCTCACTTCTCGTTTTCATTCTCTCTCTCTCTCTCTCATGCTCAGTTCTTCCGCCGGCACAACCTCAGATCCATGTAAAACTTCCTCCTTTTCTCCTTTATTTCCATGTATGTTGAGATTAAAGTGTAGTTCATGAAGATTTTGTCATTTTGGGCACGATCCATGGTGGTTTCACCGTGTTTTGAGTTTGATTTGAGGATTTTTTTCATGCATCGAGTTAGATTTCTCGAATCTGAGTTATTTATGCTTAGATCTCCTTCCTCTCCAGGCTTTATGAAAAAAATTTGTGAAAATGGGTGGAGATCCATCGAAGGGGAACAAAGTCCAGTCTGTCACGCTACCTCATGGCGGTAGCAGATTACCGTGTCGCGGTACCCCCCAGAAATACCTTTTCCTGGATTTTTAAAAAAAATGGAATTTTGTTTTTTTTTCAAGCTATGGATTCTTGCAGCTCCCAGCCACCTCGATAGAGTTTCTCCAAGCGATGCAGACTACCTTTATCGACATTCCCTGTGGTGGACGAGGCGACTATGAATGTGTCGATGGTTGTCGACATCGATGACCGATACACCCACATTTATAGCTATTTGGATCATGCAGGTGTTTTCTCTGTAATTTCAACAGGTGACCCATTATCCTCAGTGCTCGTTCGGGAGTTTTACAATAACCTCCAGGATCCAGCTCATACACAGCTGGACGGAGGGGTCCAGTCGTTCATAGGTACCCAAATTATGACTATACTATATGAAGATCTGGCGAGGAATTGAAGTACGTCTGGTTCGTAGGTGGGGAGCGACTCGATATCATTGAGTCATTCAGATCTTTTAGGGACTGTAGAGAAATGAATGAAGTTCTTTATGGTGTAGAGGGTATTCAAGATCTTATCACATCTGTGGATACTCTCGACCCGGATGCCCGTATTATCCAAGACATTCTGCGCCACTCGTTGATGTTCAAGTCTCGGGACACAAAGAAGATAACGGCCGAGCTCTCTATAGTAACATACTACATCCTAACAGATAAGCCATTTTGTGTATCTGTTTCAATGTTACGTTATACGTTTCATCTTAAGTCTACCGAGCATCAACGACTGAACACCCTACCATTGGGCGGGATGATTCCGAGTTTCTTGATGGGGAAGTACGTAGCCATTGATTGGTCGTAGTACCTGATAGATAGCTGTCCTCAAATCTATAAAGTAGAGGAAATTACGACTTTGTCACGAGCATGCCCCCTGGTCCACAACCTCCTCTATGCCATGGAGGTCCTTACGGGAGACCAGTTAGGATATCTATGGGATCGTGGGGGAACAAGGATCAGAGATCCGACAGATTGCTAAGGAGGTGAAAGGGGTGAATAAGATTCTGAAGAAGATGATGAGAAAGCTTATCATTTCACCGACTTCTTTGGAAGAATAACATCTACGATTTATCTCTTAGTATTTTGGTGCTTGAAGGCACTACCCCTTCTATTATTATTATTATTATTCATGTTGTACTAAGACAGGTTAAATATTGTTCTATCTGTGGTAAAATCTCTCATCGGTAGTGGTACTACTGGTAATATTTATTTTGCTTTTATATTTGCCAATTGTGATTAGTTGTGTGACATTAACCCGCTAACCCTGATTTTTTACGGTCTTCTAATTTTGTGGCTGGATATGCATATCGTGCTGGATCAAACACATATGGTGTAGTTCATAGAACAAATAGCGTGATATTCCTAGATTAAAAAAATAAGAAAGAAACGGAACAAAGGAAACACAAATAAAACTAATAATCATATCGTTAAGTAAGAATAGTGTAGTTCGTTTTGAACCTACTTCACGTAATTTGTGGATGTTATTGAATAGGAGATTTAGGTATCCAAGTTAGACCGTGTGAGTCGATTCTCTTAGGTACCCAAACACTGTATGTTAGCTTATGGGGAGGTAATGATGAATGTGCCCTATCGAGAAGTGTAGGTGCGTCGTTTTTAACTATGGGCCTCCATTCATACTTTGGTTTAAGGTTATGTTTATATTGCAAATTTCCATTAGGATTTTTACGAGTCTTTATGTGTTGATATTTATTTGAACAATATTGTGTTGGACGTTTAGATATATTGAAATTATTCTCCAAATTAAAATTATTTCGTTTAGCGTAGGGACTCATAACATAGTGATTCTTTAAAAGAAATTTACATTAAGGTGTTTTTAAATTGGGAATGATTTTAGTTTGCACATGAAGATGATTTTTATGTTTTTGAATTTCATTTACATGTGCATGACGGTTTCTACTCCCGTTTGTTGCAGTATGGAGGTCAGACGGCCGGTTGTTGTTCGGAGGCCGGACGGTCTGGCGGTTTATCCTAGCCAGCTTGTCTGCCGGGCTATTGCTATTTGGTATCCCAGCGGTCTGGCAGTTTGTCTCAGGCGTCTTGGAGACCGGGCGGTCTAGCGGTCTCCGGTGGCGACTTATTCTCTGTGGCGCTTGTTCTCTCCTACTGTTGGTTGTCGGGCGGTTAGCCGGCTTGTCTAACCGCATGACTTGTCCGGTTTGTCTATTTGTAAAGCCGCATATACTTGTAATTTTTTAGTCTCACATTGCTTATTTGTAATCTCTCTCATCTCCTGCATTCTATAAAGGGAGGCTATACCTTTGTAATAGATACCTTTTTTGGATAATAAAGATTTTGTTACTCCAAATTTTCGGTCTACTTTTTTAATTTGCACATGGTATCAGAGCACTCGATCTTTTTCTCCTGATTCTGTGGGCCCTCTTTGTCCGCGCGGCTTATTTCTTCTTCTCGCGCCCTGTCTTCGCGGCTTGTTTCTTCCTCTAGCTTTCGCCCTGTTCACACGATTTCTTTCTCTCCTTGTCACTGCCCTTTGTGTGCGTGATCTCTTGATTCCTCTTTCTTCTTGACGTGCACTTTGCCTAGTCACTAATCCTACTTTTCTAGCCGCTCCTCTTCTTTGTCGCTGCGACTAGTTCTTAAGTCACCGTGACCTATGCATAGTCGACGTGCCCTCCCTCTCTAGCCGTGACCTATTCTTTGTCGTCGTGACTTCTCCTTCTAGCCGCGACGTGCTCTTTGTCGCTGCGACTTCTCCTTCTAGTCACGACTTGTTCTTCTCGCTGCTCTCCTCTATGGCCAACTCTGATATCTCTACCACCACTACTCCCATTGCCGCTCATCCTCCTACACCTCCCACTCCTTCTAGTAACCTTGGCACTGCTTCCAAACTAATCGGTCCCAACTACCCGGATTGGAGTGTCTCCTTCACCTTCCTTCTCTGCTCTCAACACAAACGTCATCATTTCACAGATGACCCTCCTCCGCATGATTCCCCTCTCTTTAATGATTGGGATGCTAACAATGTTCTTGTCCGCACATGGCTGGCTAACAGCCTCTCTGATGAATGCCTCCCTGTCATCCGTCATGATGAAACAGTCAAGGCTGCTTGACTACATCTTGCCACTCTCTACTCCAAGGGGGCTCAGACGTCTCGCGTCTATACTCTGTATGAGGACCTCTTTGTCTGTCCCTCCATGTCTCCATCTTATGCTTAACAACAAGTTCAGGCTCTCGGAGCCGAAATTCTCCAAAATCGCCCTTCTCTATTGATCTCGCTGAGCAACACAAACACTTTCAGGAGCTTCTGGTTGTGTGTTATCTTCTACGACTTCCTGAGTCGTATGACATGATACGCCAACAAATCCTTGGCGTGGCGGAGTCTCCCACCCTAGATGCCACTGCAGCTGCATAGCCACTGTAACATCCCTGCTCTAACGTCCGCTGTTATCCTCCCCTACTCAACCAGACAACTCCGCTGACCATACTTAGTGAAGTGGCTCTGGTGGCCGCCACCTCCCATCGAGCGACCGTGATGCTTCCCGCTTTCTTTGCTCTCACGGTGGCCGCACCGGCCACATAGTTGATCGTTGCTGGAAGAAGCCTCCTCATCTTCGACCATCTGGGAACGCTTCCACTTCTTCTTCAAAACCGTCCGCCTCCGCGGTCACGTATTTAGGTAGTTCCCACGTCGCTACTCAAGGTACATGGCTGATCGACTCTAGTGCTATCAATCATATGACCGACAATCTGTAATGTTTTTATCTCCTAGAACATCATGATTGGTTGCCCCCGGTCCTTATTGCGGATGACTCTCCCTCACCGGTCAATGGAACGGGTGCGGTTCAAGTCACTCCGTCTCTTCGCCTGACGGACACCCTCTTTGTGCCCAAGTTCCCTTGCAACTTATTATCTGTTACTTCGCTTTGCAAGAAACTACAATGCTCTGTCATATTTATTTCTACTACTTGTTCTTTTCAGGATCCGGGCACCAAGCGGACGATTACTACTGGGACTGAGAGCGGCGGCTTCTACTCGGCAACGTTTCCGCACTCTCCGCCTTCTCCACATCTTCTACCGATCTTATCCAGTGGTACCTTCGTCTTGGTCATGCTCCTCCACGTCTTCTTCGTCAGCTTCTACCGCATCTTCCTCCGCAAAGTCCACCTCTCAACTGTGACGCATGTCAGCTTGACAAGCATCACCGCTCCTCCTTCCCTCCGAAGCAAGGTCGTGGATCTTCCTGGCCGTTTGAACTTGTTCACTCCGACATCTGGGTTCCTGCTCCTACCCTCACCATAGGTCGAGGTAGTTCATATTTTGTAACATTTATTGATGATTTCTCTAGATGTCTGAGGGTGTATCTTTTAAAGGATCGCTCCGAACTCTTTTCTGTATGGACATCATTTTATAATATGATTAAGAATCAGTTTGATATGTCTATTAAAATATTTTGTTCTGACAACGCTAAGGAATATTTTAGCACTGCTTTCTCTTCTTTTTTGTATGCAACATGGTATTATTCATCAAACTACCTGTGTCTATACCTCCCAATAAAATGGTGTGGCAAAACGCAAGAACTGTCACCTCCTCGATGTCGCTCCCACTCTGATGAAACAGATGCAAGTTCCTCGCTCCTATTGGGGCTACGCTGTCCTCATCTCTTGTTACCTCATTAATCTCATTCTGTCAACGGTTCTCCGCAGACAAACCCAATTCTCTATTATATATCCAGGCAAGGATTTTTTTCCTCTCCCTCTGCGTATCTTTGGGTGCACGGCTTTTGTGTACAATCCTTTCGCCACTCATGACAAACTCAACTCACGTGTCACCAAATGTGTCTTTTTGGGTTACTCAACTACTCAAAAGGGCTACTGTTGCTTTGATCCCATTCTTCGTAAACAATATGTATCCGCAGATGTGACATTCTTCGAGAATGTTTCCTATTTATCTTTTGACCCCTCTCCCTCTACAGTTCTTTTGCCTTTTCCCACCGTCCACTCCACCACGTCTACTCCCATTGAATTTTTCCCACCATCGCCTCTACCGTCTCCTCCTTCCCTCTCCTCCTCCTCACCACCGCTCTCCCCCCCCTCTCCATGGCTGTCTCTCTGCTCTCTCGGGTCAGCACTCTCCGCCACAGATGCTCTGGTTATTGAGGAACACGCCGACTGAATTTTCCCATTGCTCTTCATAAAGGGGTGCGGACGTGTATCCAGCACTTGCTGGATGTTGTTGTTTCATATGATCGTCTCACTCCATCTTGCATGGAGTTTTCATTGGTTATCTCTGCAACTGCCACTCCCCGTACCTACTAGGAAGCTCTTGTTGTTCCTCATTGGAAGGCTGTCATGGCTGATGAAATTGTTACCCTCACTGAACGGGGTACCTGGACCCTGTCCCCCCCCCTTTGGGCACTGATGTGGTTGGCTGTCACTGGGTCTTTGTTGTAAAGTTCCATCCGGATGGCAGTGTGGATCGATACAAGGCCCGCCTGGTTGCCAAATGCTTCACTCAGACATATGGTGTTGATTACTTTGACACCTTCTCTCCCATTGCTCGTCTCAGCACTATTCATGTCATTCTCTCTATCACTGTCAACAGGAATTGGCCCATTTCACAGCTGGATGTTAAGAATGCTTTTCTCTACGGTGATCTTCAGGAAGATGTTTATATGAAGTAACCTCCTGGGTATGTTGCTCAGGGGGAGACACGAGTATGTCGGCTAAAGAAGGCTATCTATGGCGTAAAGCAAATCACTCGTGCTTGGTTTGACAAGTTTAATGACATTGTTACGGCCATTGGTTTTGCAAGAAGTTTAGCCGATCACTCCTTGTTCGTTCAGAAAACCGCCTCGGATCTGGTAGTTCTTGCGATATATGTGGATGACATTCTTCTTACTGGCGATGACCAGGATGAGGTAACTTTGACAAAGAAACACCTCCGTCAACACTTGGTCATAAATAATATGGGCTCCCTGAAATACTTTCTGGGGATTGAAATCTCTTGGAAGCCCAACTCCATGGTCCTTTCCCAACGGAAGTATGCTATTGATCTTCTAAAGGAGGCAGGTCTAACTGGTGCTAAACTTGCCCGATGTCTCATGACTATTGGAGAAGACAAAACTTGGACAGATGACTCGCCCCTTCTATCCGATCTTACGAGGTACCTGCGTCTGGTTGGCAAACTCATTTATCTCACGGTAACCAGACCCAACATCTCTTATGTTGTGGTCAAGGTGATTCAGTTCATGCAAGCTCATAATGAGTGTCATCTACAATCTGCTCTGAGGATATTAGAGTATGTTAAAGCAGCGCTAGGGAAAGGACTCCTTTTTTCAGAAGAATGGACACTTAAGGGTTGAAGCGTACTCAGATTCGAGCTATGCTGACGACAAAGTTGATCGTAAGTCAACTTCAGGTTTTTCCACATTTGTTGGAGGAAATCTTGTGAGCTGGAAGAGCAAGAAACAGTCTGTGGTCTCCAGGTCTAGTGCAGAAGCAGAATATTATAATATGACATCGACCACATATGAGTTGAAATGGTTACGAGCTCTCATGCTTGACTTAGGAGAGGTCTACAACTATCATCTTCCTATGTTCTGTGACAACAAAGCCGTGATATACATCTCCAAAAATCCTGTCTTCCATGAAAGAACAAAACATATAGAAGTCGGCTGTCACTCTATTCGGGAAGAGATCTTGAAGAAACAGATTTGTACTGCATTAATTCATCACTTCCGACAACGAGTTGGCAGATGTCTTCACTAAGTCAGTGTTCGCTTCCTTTTTCCACATTTGCGATGAGTTGGGCATGATTGATATCTATGCTCCAGCTTGAGGGCGAGTGTTGCAGTATGGAGGCTGAGCGGTCTGTTGCTGTTCGGAGGTCGGGCGGTCTGGCGGTTTATCCTAGCCGGCTTGTCTGCTGGGCTGTTGTTGTTTGGTATCCCAGCGGTCTGGCAGTTTATCTCAGGCGACTTGGAGACCGGGCGGTCTAGCGGTCTCTTGTGGCGGCTTGTTCTCTGTGACGCTTGTTCTCTCCTACTGTTGGTTGTCGGGCGGTTAGCCATCTTGTCTAACCACGCGACTTGTCTGATTTGTCTATTTGTAAAGCCGCATATACTTGTAATTTTTTAGTACCACATTGCTTATTTGTAATCTCTCTCATCTAATCCATTCTATAAAAGGGAGGCTATACTTTGTAATATATACTTTTTTGGATAATAAAGATTTTGTTACTCCAAATTTTTGGTCTACTTTTTTTGTTCGCACATCGTTGATTGACTTATTTGTTATGTGACAATTCATATTCAACATGCTTTCGGGTTTTGTATGAAACTTGGGAGTTATGTTTTGTGAGTTTTAATCATAATTTCCTTAAGCATGTTGATTTTTGTAATCAATTCTTTATTTTTGATTTTGAGATTATGATCAGCTTTATTGTATGCAATTGTGCTATTTTTAAGAGTGAAGACTACATACTCAATATGAGATTCAAATTTACACATGAATTCGTCAAAACTCTCATTCATCTCCTTAATTTCAATTTTATAATCATTGCATCTAGCACAATCCCTTGAGCTATCGCTGCATGGTACGTACCTATCGTCTGGCAGTAGCATGCTGACTCGATGCTCGTTGAGAGAGCTAGCGCTCTGCGGTAAGGAGGTATCGGCCGACGGTAGGTCACAGGGCGCTTGTCCTGAATTAATCCCAAAGGCTAGCGCGAGTGGTAGTGCTAGCGCTCGACGGTAGATTCTAGAGATTGATTTTCTCGATCTTTCGTACCTGTAAACCTGCACACTATACCCAAACCTCGTGCGATCAAATACAACATAGTACTTGATATTATTAAACTAAAGAGATGCGAACCATAGACTGCAACAAAGAAATTTAGGTTCAAACCCCAATAATGTTGTCTTTAATTCAGGCCAATAAGCACCATAAACAAGAGGATGAGGTGTACATGATATGTTTTGAGCTCAAAGACATGGGGACTAAGATGAAGGACGTACCACTGGTGCCGAATATTTTATCATAATGTTGAGCTAAATTGAACAAGAAGAATTATCAAATCTATAGTTGGTGGACATCGGTAAGGATCTCTGTCTGAGCCCTTACAAATGTGCTCAGATTATCTGCAATTCCAGAAGGAGACAATGAAGAAGTAAGTTCAGTTGATTCTGAGAAAGCACTGGAATGGTGTGGATATCCCAAGATGCCTTTTGGGTCTTTATATAGGAACAAATTGAACACACTAGGAAAACTCTTGGCTGACATCATCGACAAAGTTCTCATCTACAAACCTGTGTCATATGACAGACTTTCCAGGTTGATGTTTGACCTAATGACCATGGTCTTTATAAACAATAGAACATATCGGGGAAAAGTTTTGTTTGGCAAAATAAAGGATTCCCTACAGGCCCCAAATTTTGGAAGGTTTTAGTCCTTGTTTCTCTACAGCTCTTCTGAAGATCAACATCTGGACCAATCCTTGGGTGCCTCTATGCATTATCTGAAAAAGATTGATCTTAAGTCTATGGTCAAGTTGGGAGGAAGCACTACCAAAGGCTGGAAATAAGATTAATGGGAATACTTCTGGTGTGAAAAAGGAGGTTGAGCAAGAAAGTACAAAGAGAACTAGCAGTTCAAAGTGCTGAAGATGTTGTTGTACAAACACCTGCACATATTGAGGGGAAACAATAAGAGAGCTAGCAGCAGAGACTAATAAATGTTAGAATTGAAGATCAGGTTATACAAGAGGTGGACTCTGGTGAGGTGGAGACGCATTCTGAGTGCTCTACCCAAGAGCCTGCTGCAGGTGAGGGGAGACTAATGAGGAGTCCTCTGCCTATGAAATCATTTCTGAAGTGCTTGCTGATATGGGGTGGGGGAGACTCATTATGAGTGCTCTGCCCAAGAAGAGCAGGTGGAGAAAGAAATGGAAGTGGTTAAGTAACATACTCCTTTATATTTTTATATTTCTATGATCTACTATATGATTATTAATCTTTCGCTAATATTCTACTATTGTGTGCTTATAACTTACTTTGTTTGTGGAGTGATGGCTATTCTCTTAACACCATCGTTGGTTCGTAGCGTCAAAAGAAAATGACGAGAGTGTATTGAGACGTTCATACCTTAACTCTTTTTGTATTTCCCTCTTTGCTGCTGAATAGCAGTGGTGTGAGATAATATCCCTGCATCGATGCTTATTTCTGAGAGGGGATCTTACATGATCTTCCTTCTTAAGATCTTTAAGAGTTGAGCGAGATGGTCGTCGATCAATAGTCGACGGTCAACGATCACTGATCGTTGAGCTTGCATCTTCAGATTAGGATTTATGAGCTTCATGGTCACTGATCAAAGGTCAGTGCTCAATGATGATTGTTCATTGAGCTATCTTTGAGATCAACAATCGTTGAATGAGTCAATCATCGGTCAACGATCGTAGACTTCAGAGTTTCCTTTGAGAATTCTTTTCTTTAGCTTTGCTTGTCTTCAAGAATTCCTTTTAACTAATGCTACAAGTGTCCTTACCTAAGATATTGAGGAGTACTAAGGGACTTTTCTTACTTATTTTTATTTCATTAAATCATATGGGACTTTTCCCAACATAATATCTTAGTATGACTCTTCTCCATGTGCTTGCTGCAGATTTGGGAAAATAGGATTCTAGCTCAATATTTTTTTTCATCCTAACGACTATTGTCATGAACTTCACTCTTTTTTGAAGATGGAACTCTAGACCCACTTCTTTGATGAAATCCACGACAACTCAAAACTTTTGATTGGAACCAAAGAAAGATCAGAGATCATCCTCAAAACTAAGGTTGTTTCCCTCCATTGCAATGTAAATGGATTGCTAGCATGAAAGTTCAAAGAGAAGGAAGGATGAAATGAAATGGAGGAGTTGCGTGAGAGCAAGTTAGTCACAGAGCATTGAAAGTTATAAATAGGGGCGAAGTCAAAACAATGAAAATCATTCTGCAAGCGAAAGGAAATATTCGATCGAGGAGTGAGCACTCAACGAAAGGGAATCAACCAGCATTAATTCAAATAGTTGTCATTGATATATGGTTAGATACTATGAGTTAGAGTTATCATTGATGTATTTTCTTCTATCAATGCATTAGTTGTCATTAATTGATGTATTACCTTCTCTTTTATGTACATTGAAATGCTCATTTATTATGTAAACAATCAAGTGCACTTTTATTTTGTCAATAAAACATATTTTTGTCAAATAGATGAAGATTGTTGAGAAATATTCTGTCAATTTTGTGAATCTTGTTAATCTTAAATGTACGTAGATTGTTTTGCGCATATTTCTATGTAGTTGTCTAGTTGACAATTACTTACTCTGTAGAAGCAAGATTCATGCAGAGTTCTTGGGCAGAGTTCTTCGGTCTCCACCAGAGAAGATTCTCTCCTTGAGTTCTATGGCCCCTTGTGAAAAAAAACTATATGCACTCTACAGGTTGGAATTATTTTTACAACAACTTATTTTTTGTGATTCACAATTAAACTTTCTGCGTGATAATTTGTGATTTTTTCGAGATATTCAGATTTAGAGATGACTTTTTAGCATTTTTTTTTGTTTTCTGGAAAATGCTACCACACTGAAGAAGTCGTTTGGATTATCTACCGGGAAAAAGCTACAGCAGAAAACTCCATTTTCTCATCTTTTTGAAAAGTCATTTGTCAGCTACTTTTCAACATTTTTGAAATGCACTTACTCATCCCAAAAACATTTATCTCTTAAAAAAATCTTCAACTTGATTTTTTGTAAAGACGTGATTTTTTTCTCATGCGTGTTTTTTTTTTGCCTGGGTGTGTTTTTTTGCCAGGGCGCGAATTTTCTCCTGTGCGTGAATTTTTCGCCCGAGCGCGAATTTTTTTCCGGGTGAGAATTTTTCGCCTGGGGGCGCATTTTTCTCCCTGGCTGGCATTTTCGCCCGGGCTGGCTTTTTTCGCTCAGGTGCGGGTTTTTTTCGCTCGGGTGCGGTTTTTTCACACGCACATGATTTTTTTTCGCCCGAGCGCGTTTTTTTCGCCCGAGCCCAATTTTCGTCCGAGCGTGATTTTTTCGCTCGGGTGCGTTTTTTCCGTCCTGGTACAATTTTTTTGCCCGTGCACGATTTTATTTCTCCCGGGTCTATTTTTTTGTTTGAACTCGTTTTTTTGTCCGGGCCCGATTTTTTCGCCCGGGCGCGAATTTTTGTCCGGGCCCAATTTTTTGTCCGGGCACGGAGTTTTTCGCCCGGTGCGTTTTTTTCGCCCGAGTTTGGTATTTTCGCCCTTGCATATTTTTTTCACCCGAATGTGTTTTTTCACCTGAACCGATTTTTTCGTCCGGACGCGATTTTTTCGCTCATAGACAATTTTTTTGCACCGCAACGATTTTTTCGCCTGGGCGCGATTTTTTCGCTCAGGCGCGACTTTTTTGCCCAGGCGCAGTTTTTCCCCTGGGCACTATTTTTTCGAGCAGGAGCGAATTTTTCATCAGAGCTTATTTTTTTCGCCGGTGAGCGGTTTTTTCGCTCATGCGTAATTTTTTCATCCGTGCGCGATTTTTTTCGCCTGAGAGCTAATTTTTGGCCTGGACGCTGTTGTTTTCACCCGGTCGCTAATTTTTCGACCGTGCGTGAATTTTTCGCCCATGAGGGATATTATTTTTCCCGGACGCATTTTTTTCGTTCGATCGTGATTTTGTCGTCTAAGCGCTCCTGGGGGCGAATTTTTCCATCAGACGCGAATTTTTTGCCTTGACATGATATTTTGAGCTCGTTCGTGATTTTTTTGGCCAGCCGTGTATTTCTTTTGCTCACATGCTATTTATTTTTCGCTATAATGCATTATATTGCTTTCCTGTGAAAATATCAAGTTCGTGAAAAAATATTGTGTCCGAGCTAAACATTTACGCTTGTTCAAAAAAAATCACGCCCGGAAGAAAAATCCGTGCCCGGCCAAAAAATTCGCTCATGGCCGAAAAATTCGCGTCCGACAGAAAAACCGGCTCTCGGGCGAAAATATAATGCCCGCCCCAAAAATTTGCGCCCGGGCGGAAAATATCGCACAAGAGCGGAAAATTCGTGGTCAGGCAAAAAATTCCTAGTCGGGCAAAAAAACCGTGTCCTGGCGAAAAAATCGCGTTCGGATGAAAAAACCGTGTCCGATCAAAAAAAATCGCGGTCGAGCGAAAAAATTACCTCAAGGCGAAAAATAGCGCCGCAGTGAAAAAATCAAGCCCGGACGAAAAAACTGCGCCCGAACGAAAAAAATAGCGCCCGCCCTCCCGCGCTCATTTTTTGGTCGGGTGCGCATTTCCCGCCTGGACACGCATTTTTCTCCTGTCCGCGCATTTTCACCCCGAGAGCTCATTTTCCAATGGATGCAAATTTTTAATAAAAAAAAAGTTACTTCAACGAAGATTTGTCAAACAGTTTATAAATTAATTTTCCTTTCTGAAATTTTTTGAAAAATGAGTTTACCCAAACAAATTTTGTTTTTTCAATATACATTTTTCAAAAGCTCATTTTCTTATCTTATTTTTGTCATCACTAATTTTCTTTCTAAAAAGTCCTCCCAAACAGAGCCTTATTCCCACACTTTCAATGTTTACGATAACATACAGTCCTCAAGCTCTAATACAATGTGATATTGAAAGAGAAATCCGGACAAATATATTGAAAATTTGTTCTTATTTTTCAGTAATCAAATGGTGCGGATGTATCACTATTTTATTTATACACATACAGACGAGCATATTTGAAAATCAAGAAATGCCAAACTATTACACAGAAGAAAAAGAAATACATAAGCAGAAAAGTAGCAGTCATACAAATGATATTACGGCCATAATTAATATTTTCATTTTTTCCCCCAATAACTACGGCCTATACGACGCTGGCACTGGCTACTTTACAAAAGAAACCATCAACACTAGAGTCGGTATTACATACATATGGCGGATAACTAAAATTGGGACTTGCCATATTAGTCCAAAAGTGGCCGGGTTTCGTATCAAAAGTTTTTTCCTTTACTGCAAAATGTACATCTGCAGGTCCACATCGCTGTACAGAAAGCTTCAGCTAAGTAGGCAAAATGTGTAATATGGGCATTACATGCATTTGTGCAACTTGCATGATTGCATATTACAGTATCCAAGAATGACAATAATCCTTGAAAACAGCGGTGCCTCGCCCTCATCAGCTTTCGCCGTGCCATCACCGCTCAAGGAAAGAAATCATCAACAGTACTACTCGAGTAAGTTAAACATTTATTTGTATTCATAACATCAACATGCAAGCTTATCTACAACCACATAGCTTGTTCTGAACTTAAGATGAAGCCGAGGCAAGAATATTTAGCTTCTGTTTCATCTTGAGGGGAGTGAGAGAGAGAGAGAGGGCAGAGAAAAGAGAATCATCACCTAAGTTTGGGAGGATTAGAAGGAGAAGGCCGAAAACAACTATTTTCCTGGAGAACCCCATGCCTTAGTTAATGGCAAGAGTAAAAGATAGAATTGTGCATACACAGATTGAATTCCATATTAAAGACATGTCTCATTTATTTTCCCGATTCTGAATCAGACAAATGAAAGACTGCATAAAGAGTGTGTATGATTAATGTCAAATGGCACAAATGACAGAGTAAAAGATAAATAAAAGCAAAATAGAAAAATAAGACCCTAAATTGTTCTATTTTATGAAAAAATTTTGCTGATTTTGGTCTTAAACTTTACATTTCTATTAAAATGGAGGGTCCATTTTAATATAATATGATTTAAATGATGATTGATCACGTATAGAATTGTCATTCCTTGCCATAAATGATATAATGGAGCCGGCTAGAAATAAGTTGGAAATTACGAATAAGGGAATAAAACTGTCAACTGATCAGTAACATAATCATCACTTAAATCAAATTTTCATTAATTAGATTTCTAACAAACGGGACTAATTTAAATAAAAGTAGAAAATTTAAGAACTAAAATCAACATACAAAAAATGTTAAGGGTAGACTTCATAAAATATAAAAATTAAGGGATTTATTGTACTATTTTGCCGAGAAAAATAATATGAATAGCTTTGGAAGTTGCTGACAAAGATAAATTTATTTATAAAAAAGTTCACGATTTTAATAAAGGAATGGACTCGATGGCAATATTTTTGTTGGTTTTATTATGAATAATTATTAGGGGGAAATAAATACAAAACAAGGAGCCAGGGTTACCCTTGAGACTTCGTCCTCATGGATCATAAACCTTATTATCTCCGATGTATTAAAATGAAAAAAATTGATGTTCATGATTCTCATATAAAATCATGAAATAAATCTTGATAATTCAATCTCAAATCAACTTTATTTAGAGTTAATTTAATTTGAATCTTGTTGCGGACTAATTCGGCGTCCCGGCCGAACCGGAATAAACTGGACCGTCTTAGCTCTCGGGACAGTCGAGCGCGCACACAATCAAAGAAAAGAGAGAGTTTACACAAAAAGTTTTAACGTGAAAAAACTTCTCAACTGTGTAAAAAACTACGTGACCGGATCTGTACCGGTCAAAGTCCCCTATCAGGTTGGGTTACAATGTGTTTAGAGAATCGAGGGCGATAGACCGCTCCTCGTTACGGGCAACAGGCTGCGCCGAGGGAGTGCTAGATGCTAACTTGGTGGTTGGTGCGCTTGAGCGCTGGTGATGGTCGTCTTCTTCCTTTCTCTTCGCACTTGGAGACTTGGACGTTCCTCCGGCTCGTAGGCGGCGTGAAGATGACCCGAGAGAGCAGTTCGACAGAGCTCTGGCCCGAGAAATAAGAAGACTCCGCCGGCGAAAAGGTGAGAAATGAGGAGTCCAGAGGCTCCTTTGATAACCTCCAAGAGGTGGTCATGGTGGCCCCCCCCCATAACTTGGTGGTTAGTGGGTGGTTACCTGCAGATCAGACGGCGATGGATGCTCTGTAGAGATCAGACGGTGGCCAACCTGCTAGCGGCTACGGCGAGCGGCGGCGGCCGGCGTCGTAGGGCGATGGAGGGCGTCGGCGGCCGACGGCGGCGGTAGTTGTTGAATGGGAGGCCTCCATGATTTCTCCTATTGTGATGGAGATCATGGGAGTGGGTTGACCGGTCAAACCCATGATCTCCTTAATAGGCGAAATAATGAGGGAAGTGGTTAAGTGCACACCCAAGGCTTTATATAGAGCTTCATCCCCATCGATTGCCCCCCAAATCCTTTTTTAGAGGTTGTCACAAGCGAGAACAAGGATGTTCTATATTCTCCTCGACAATGACGACGACCAGCGAAAGGCCAGAAACATCAGAGAGCGATGCCCGACGAGCCCAGATAACGATATGTTAAAAGATTTCTTTTTTAGAGAGGGGACGTCGATAGGAAGAGCCAGCAATCTTATTCGCCTGGTTTCTTTATGGGAACAACTGCCTGCTGACCACAAGCTGACATGTCTAGCAGCAACCTCTGTCCGCATAGGCCGCACGGACAGACCGCCTAGATCGCCAGCGAACAAGCCTACTGCAGCAGAAAAATCGACATGGCTAACCACCAGTCCTGTCCGCACAGGCCGCGCGGACAGGTCGCCCAAGTTTCCCTAGTTGCCCAGTCCACCACTTTCACTTCATCATTTTCAACACTCCCCCTTGAAGTGAGAAGTTGTGACCAGCTCCAGCAGTCCCCGTAACCGTAACCATGGCCTCTCCGATAGCACCTTCGAGGAGATGTCCGTGACATAGTCCTCACTCTGCATATCCTAGACCATATGGGATCCCTCCAGCACTTCCCGAATGGAGTCATGCATCCCTCCGCCTTCTTCTCCAACTTATACACCCACTTGAACGTCATAGGAGTAACACCAACCTTGGGCACAAGGTCGCAAGCCTCGTCTCTCCTGAGGACAGTCACCTCCTCATCTTTGGCATTAACCAGCTCCACGACTCTAGTGGTGTCATCACAGCTAGAAGGCATCCGCTCGACCAGAGGGCTTGTGAGGAAACAAGAGAACTAGCACATCGCGTTTCCTTCGCAAAAATGAGCTGATGGGTTGATAATCCTCTTCGACCTTTAAAGAGTCTGATCACGTCTAACAACCTCCGCTGCTCCTTCTGAACCATCTCCGTTCCTGGGAAAACTCGGAGCATTGCTGCCCTTGCTTTTTGAACAAGACTCCACCGCTCTAGAACTAGAAACACCTGGAGCATCGCTCCCCCTGCTTCCAGAACCAGAAGCCTCTGCTCATGAACTAGAAACACTTGGAATATCTCTCCTCCTGCTTCCTGAACCAGAAGCTTCTGCCCCAGAGATAGAACAACCTGGAGCTCCTGGTGACACAAGCACCTTCATAAAAGGATCTTTAGCAGCAGCCTCCTTTAGCCTGTCATCTGACCTGCTCTCCTTTAGCTCCACGAATGAGCTACCTTCATATGACGTCAGTTCATCGAAGACAACGTCTCTGGACACAATGAACTTTTTCATCATAGGATCCATACACTTCCATCCCTTCTTCTGCTCATCATATCCCACAAAAACAAACTTCCTCATCTTCACATCTAGCTCTGTCCTATGCGCATCTGGGACATATACGTAGCAGGTCAATCCAAACACCCGAAGGTGTTCCACGCGGGGCTTTAACTTGAATATCAGCTCAATCGGAGAATTAATGTTGATCGGACTCAAAGGCATCCGATTAATGGCATACGCCGTGCAGGCCATCCCTTCCGCCCAGAAGTCCTTAGGAATGCCTTTTCTATGAAGCCAACACTTGCAGATCTCCGTCAGATGACGAATATTCCGATTTGTTACTTTAGTTTTGTTAAAATTCAACAAACCCCAGACGCCCCCTTGGAAACCCTGTTGAAAACTCAACAAACCGAAGGAGAATACGCCCACTTATAATGTTGAAAGTTTTCCCGGATCGTGGAGTTCGCAGGGGTTATCTCAACAAAGCAGTAACAACCAGCAACACATGCAGCACAAGCTTCTTTATTGATCAAGAGCAAACTTCTTTACAAGGCGAGACATACATGGCGAGACATGCATCACCAAAACCCAACACCGGGAGAGCAGAGACAGTTACAAAGACAAGAACAAAAACCAAGCCACGCGGACTCAATCAACAAGCCGCCGACCTACTGCTGTGGAGTCCGCTCAGTCCGCCAGGTCGCCAGACCGCAACCCAAGCCGCGCGGACTCACCCTTATTCTAATGCTTAGCTCTTCACCGCCGGTCTGCACGCCGCCAGACCGCACAAGCTGCGTCACCGAATGGAACAGTCCGCCTGAAGCAGGCGACTTCCTGAACCCCGAACCAAGTCGCCAAAGAGGAGACTGCCTGGTCGCAATCCGCGACCTGCTGTTTACCGCCTGTTGCTTAACCGCAGAGTCCGCACTATCCCTGACCGTAATCAGAGCCAAGTCCTGGCTTTCCAGCGCTATCCGCACAACCTGCACAGCACAACCGGGTCAACTCTCAAACCGCGCGGACACCAAAGTCCAGACCGCAGCAACTTACGCGAGCTCAATTTCTGTTCACTTACTTCGGTCTTGGTTCCATGTTCCTGATGTGACATGGGTCCTATTTATAGGCACGACGATGAGTATGGTCACCGCCCTAGCCGATAGGATCACCGCCACAACCCGCAGCTAGGACAAGTGTGTCCGCCAGCCCGCGGACACACCTTCCAGTTCGCCGCTCCTGTGCAGATAGCCTGTCCGCCCCAGCTTCTCCAAGGCCGGACTCCAATATCCAGCCCGCCTTGCCGCCAGAGACCAAGCCAGGACCACCACAGCCGGACTCCACAACAGCCGTGTCCGCCATTCTGCGGACAAGGCATCAGCCCGCAAAAACCCGAGCCCGCAGCCTCGCCATCAAGGCACCTGCCGGACTCAGCGAACACCCGGCTTCCGTCCGCATATCCCAAGTCCATTGCCTCATAGCCAAGGCACCTCCGGACTTAGCGGACACGCCAATCCAGTCCGCTAACAGCAGACTCCAGTCCGCAACTCCTGAGTCCATAACCTCATCACAAGGCTAAACCGGACTCAGCGGACTCCGGCTCCAGTCCGCACGCTCCTGCACAAGCAATTCTCCAGTCCGCATTTCCCCAAGCTAGCAAACAAGGCAACTGCACTTCTACTACGCTTGGCGGACTGAGAAACCAGCCCGCGCTCCACTGCGCGATCTCCCCGGACTGAGCCATCCTGGACTTGGTTCAGATCACACCAAGTCCAGTCCGCTGGCCACAAGGGCCAGTCCGCACTTACTGGCGGACACTGGATCTAGCCCGCCATACCGGGCGACCTCCAGTTTATGTCCGCGCTGACCGGCGGTCTCCGCGGCTTCCACTTGCCGCTTCACTAGAGCAAGACCAAGGCAACTGCCAAACCGGTCTGCCGAGCTCCAGTTCTTCAGTCCGCTTCAAGCCGGACTTCGCGGATAACATTCCTATCCGCCCGGTTACTTCCTGGGAGTCAGCCGCCTGCTGAGCATACACTGGCCTGTCAGACCGCCGCTGCTGTCCGCGTAGTCCGCGCGAACAGACCGCCCAGGCCGCCACAGAGCAAACCGCCTGCAACATCCCTGCCGACCTAGCAGTCCGCCAACCCAGTCCGCGTAGTCCGCGTGGATAGGTTTCCCAAGCCTTCCATTCACCCACTTTCACTTCACAGAATTCAACACTCCCCCTTGAAGTGAGAAGTGGTGAATAACTCCAGCAGCTCCCGTAACCTTGCACCTGGTCCTTCCGATAGCATCTACGAAGAGATGTCCAAGACATAGTCCTCGCCCCGCATATCATGGACCATGAGGGAGCCCTCCAGCATCTCCAAACAGGAGTCATGCTTCCCTCTGCCTTCTTCAGCTTCAACCTCCACTCTTGCATCACAGGAGTATCACCAACTTCCTTGGACCCAGAAGCCCAAGCCTCGTTGCCTCTGAGAGAAATCACCTCTTCAGACTTGGTGTCAACCACCTCCTTGATTCTAGTGGGGTCATCACAGCCAGAAGTACCTTGCTCGACCTGAGGGCTAACAAGGAAACACGGGACCAAGTCCGCCGTGTTCCCTTCACAATATCGAGCTGGTGGCTTACTGATCCTCTTCGATCTTCGAAGAACCTGATCATGGCTAACCACCTCCGCTGCTTTTGAACCAGCTCCGTTCCCGGGCAAACCCAGAACAATGCTCCCTTTGCTCCCTGAACAAGACACCTCCTTACTGGAACCAAGAGCACCTGGAGCAATGCTCTCCCTGCTACCTGAACCAGAAGACTCCCCTCTTGAACAAGAACTACCTGGAACATCGCTCCCCTTGCTTCCTGAACCGGAAGCCTCCGCCTTCGAGCCAGAAGATCCTGGAGCATCGCTCCCCCTTCTTCCCAACTCTGATGCCTTTGCCCCGGAGCTAGAACAACCTGGAGCACCTGGTGACTCAGGCAACTCCACTTCCTTAGCAGCAGCCTCCTTCAGCCCACCATCTGACCTGCTTATCTCTAGCTCCACATAAGAGCTACCCCAATACGGCGTCAACTCATCAAAAACAATGTCTCTCGACACTATGAGTTTCTTCGTCGCAGGATCCATACACCTCCATCTTCTTCTCTGCTCATCATACCCAACAAAGACTAGCTTTGTCTTGAGAGCACCCGGAGAGTGTAAATAGCAGGTAGATCCAAACACCCGAAGGTGCTTCACTGAGGGCTTCACTCCGAACATCAGCTCATAAGGAGTCTTTATTATGATCGGACTAAGAGGCATCCGGTTGATGACATGAGCAGCACAGGCTATTCCGTCCGCCCAAAGAGCCTTCAGAACGCCTTTACTCTGAAGCCAACACTTGCAGGTCTCCGTTAACCAACGGATCATCCGAGCTACAATACTACCCTGTTGTGAAGTATGTCCACAAGAAAGCTCCATCCGGATGCCTTGCTTCCTGCAAAAGCGTGAGAACTCGGTTGAGCCAAACTCACCACCGAGACTTGTCCTCAACACCTTGATCCTCCGGCCAAGCTGGTCTTCCACAAGCTTCTTGAACTCCACAAACAAGCGTACCATGTTGGACTTCCTCTTCATAAAGTATACCCAAGTATACCCAGAATAGTCATCAACCAATATCAGCATGAACCTGCTGCCTCCAAGACTGGCCGTGACAGTCGTTCCCACCAGAGCACAATGGACAACCGCCAATGGTGCATTACATCTGGATTGTGCTTTGTCGACCATGAAGCGATAGACTCCACTTTCCTGACATCCCGCACACCCCCGACCATCGCCATAGGATGACAATCTAGGCAAGCCTCTTACGAGTCTTCTTTCCGCCATTGCTTTCAGCTTGTCCATCCCTACATGCCCCAGTCTTTCATGCCAGATAGCTGCACTATCACTAGCATTCCTCCGATCAACTCCAGAACTAGTTGATATCCCAACCACGTTCTTCTCCTTCCTCCCTACATGAGCTACGTTCGCCGAGAGCAAGACAACCTTGCACTCCTTCCGAAGATGACCTTGCTGCTTGCATTTATAGCACCTTGGTCCTTCCTTCCTCTTCCTATCACGCCTAGGAGAAGCACTCCTTTCTTCCTGATACGAAGTAGAGGGACCATCTTCAGCAGCAACCTTCACCTTCTTCCTGAACAACCCATCAAGGGAAGTCCAGACCTCCGCAGCTGACCGACATCCACTGATGTGGTCCAAGAGCTCCGATGAGATCACCTGCTTGAGAATAGACTCCGCTTTCGCATTTGCCTCCTTCCAAGCGCTCATCGCCTCAGCATTGCCAGCAGTATCCTCTTGTCTTCCTGCTCCGCATACAACCTCCCAAAGGTTCTCGCCAAGAAGAAAGCTCTTCATACAGGACTTCCACCGTTCACAGTTCGTCTCTGTAAGAAGATCAATACCAAGACAACTTGCAGCATCCACTGCCATGGTTCTACCACTGGTTTCCTCTTCAGAAGAGCAACTACTTCCATTGAGCGCTGCTTGACCACTCCAACAACCTGGCTCTGATACCATGTTAAAATTCAACAAACCGCAGACGCCCCCTTGGAAACCCTGTTGAAAACTCAACAAACCGAAGGAGAATACGCCCACTTATAATGTTGAAAGTTTTCCCGGATCGTGGAGTTCGCAGGGGTTATCTCAACAAAGCAGTAACAACCAGCAACACATGCAGCACAAGCTTCTTTATTGATCAAGAGCAAACTTCTTTACAAGGCGAGATATACATGGCGAGACATGCATCACCAAAACCCAACACCGGGAGAGCAGAGACAGTTACAAAGACAAGAACAAAAACCAAGCCGCGCGGACTCAATCAACAAGCCGCCGACCTACTGCTGTGGAGTCCGCTCAGTCCGCCAGGTCGCCAGACCGCAACCCAAGCCGCGCGGACTCACCCTTATTCCAATGCTTAGCTCTTCACCGTCGGTCTGCACGCCGCCAGATCGCACAAGCTGCGTCACCGAATGGAACAGTCCGCCTGAAGTAGGCGACTTCCTGAACCCCGAACCAAGTCGCCAAAGAGGAGACCGCCTGGTCGCAATCCGCGACCTGCTGTTTACCGCCTGTTGCTTAACCGCAGAGTCCGCACTGTCCCTGACCGCAATCAGAGCCAAGTCCTGGCTTTCCAGCGCTATCCGCACAACCTGCACAGCACAACCGGGTCAACTCTCAAACCGCGCGGACACCAAAGTCCAGACCGCAGCAACTTACGCGAGCTCAATTACTGTTCACTTACTTCGGTCTTGGTTCCATGTTCCTGATGTGACATGGGTCCTATTTATAGGCACGACGATGAGTATGGTCACCGCCCTAGCCGATAGGATCACCGCCACAACCTGCAGCTAGAACAAGTGTGTCCGCCAGCCCGCGGACACACCTTCCAGTTCGCCGCTCCTGTGCAGATAGCCTGTCCGCCCCAGCTTCTCCAAGGCCGGACTCCAATATCCAGCCCGCCTTGCCGCCAGAGACCAAGCCAGGACCACCATAGCCGGACTCCACAACAGCCGTGTCCGCCATTCTGCGGACAAGGCATCAGCCCGCAAAAACCCGAGCCCGCAGCCTCGCCATCAAGGCACCTGCCGGACTCAGCGAACACTCGGCTTCCGTCCGCATATCCCAAGTCCATTGCCTCATAGCCAAGGCACCTCCGGACTTAGCGGACACGCCAATCCAGTCCGCTAACAGCAGACTCCAGTCCGCAACTCCTGAGTCCATAACCTCATCACAAGGCTAAACCGGACTCAGCAGACTCCGGCTCCAGTCCGCACGCTCCTGCACAAGAAATTCTCCAGTCCGCATTTCCCCAAGCTAGCAAACAAGGCAACTGCACTTCTACTACGCTTGGCGGACTGAGAAACCAGCCTGCGCTCCACTGCGCGATCTCCCCGGACTGAGCCATCCTGGACTTGGTTCAGATCACACCAAGTCCAGTCCGCTGGCCACAAGGGCCAGTCCGCACTTACTGGCGGACACTGGATCTAGCCCGCCATACCGGGCGACCTCCAGTTTCTGTCCGCGCTGACCGGCGGTCTCCGCGGCTTCCACTTACCGCTTCACTAGAGCAAGACCAAGGCAACTGCCAAACCGGTCTGCCGAGCTCCAGTTCTTCAGTCCGCTTCAAGCCGGACTCCGCGGATAACATTCCTATCCGCCCGGTTACTTCCTGGGAGTCAGCCGCCTGCTGAGCATACACTGGCCTGTCAGACCGCCGCTGCTGTCCGCGTAGTCCGCGCGAACAGACCGCCCAGGCCGCCACAGAGCAAACCGCCTGCAACATCCCTGCCGACCTAGCAGTCCGCCAACCCAGTCCGCGTAGTCCGCGCGGATAGGTTTCCCAAGCCTTCCATTCACCGACTTTCACTTCACAGAATTCAACAAGTTTGTCATGAAGTATGCCCACAAGAAAACTCCATCTGAATTTCGTGCTTCATGCAAAAGTTAGATAACATGGTTGAACCGAATTCACCTCTGTTTCCCGTTCTCAACTTCTTGATCTGCAAGCCAAGCCGGCCCTCCACAAGCTTCTTGAACTACACAAAGAAACAAAATGCGTCCGACTTTTCCTTCATGAAGTACACCAACGTTTACCTCGTATAGTCATCAATCAACATCAGCATATACTTGTTTCCTGCAAGACTAGCGGTGACAGTCGGTCCCAACACCTCACCATGTATACACTCCAACGGTTGAGAGCACCCAGTCTGTGACTTATCAAATGTAAAGTGATAAGCTTCACCATGTTGACATCCCACGCAAACATGACCGTCGTCGAAGGATGACAATGAAGGCAAGCCTTTCACAAGGCTCCTTTTCGTCATTGCATTCAACTTGTCCATCTCGATATGTCTCAGTCTTTCATGCCAGATAGTTGCACTATCATTGGCATTTATCCGATCAACATAAGAATTTGTTGAGGCCAAAACCAAGTTCTCATTCTGTCTCCCTATATTAGCGATATTCTCCGACTGAAGGATAACCTTGCAGTACATCTTGAAGTGGTCAGGCTGGTTGCATCTATATCACCTTGGTACTTCCTTGCTCTTCCCATCAAGCCTAGGAGCATACCTCGCCTCTTGCTGATGTGAGGTAGAAGGTCCGACACCAGCAACTGACTTATTCTTCTTTTCCCATCTCCTTTTCTTCCCTGAGAAGCGCACCACACCATCTCCTCCAGAGATAGTGACTCCAGCCATCTGACTTGCTAAGCTCTCATGTGAAGCCAGCAGGTTCTCCAGCTAAAGCAAAGATGGCTGATTGGCCTAGCCTTGAACAGAGGTCACAAAGGCCACATACTTCTTCTGCAAGCGACGGATGTTGTGCCTCTTGAGCTTCGCCTCCGAGATAGACTCATCAGGGTCCAATGCTGAAATCTCAGTGCATAAGTTCTTCATCTTCAGGAAGAACATTGAGATGGACAAATCTCCCAGAGTGGCTCCCGCCAACTCATTCTCCAGGAATTGTAGCCGAGCTACATTCTTCCTATTGTACAACCCATCAAGGGAAGTGCAAATCTCAGAAACAGACCGACATCCGATGATGTGGTCAAACAGTTCCGATGAGATAAACCGCTTGAGGGTAAACTCCACTTTCAAGTTTGACTTCCTCGAAGTTTTCACCGCTTCAGCACCCCCAATAACAATAGTAACTTCTTGCTTGTCATCACTACAGACGACGTCCCAAAGATCCTCACCCAAAAGATATCTTTCCATGCTCGACCTCCACTTCTTAAAGTTGGTCGGCGTTAAAAGCTCAATACCAAGACCTCTTGCTAACCCACTTTCCATTGCAACAACAACTGATCTATTAGCTTCCAGAAGTACCTAACACAACTGATGGTTGAACACTGCTCAAACCCTTGTTCCCTCTGATACCATGTTAAAATTTCTTAAGATGATCAAGGAGATAGCTCTGATACCAAGTTAAACTTTCAAAGTTATCAAGATGACACGTTGATTGAGCGAAAACCGAAAAGCAGGCTCAGGAACACTCCAACCATAAACAAGCTCAATAAATCAGTAACAACAGAAGGCAACAACCAAGTCTTGCATTATCAACAATCTTCTTTACAGGGTAGGACATACATGACGAGACATGATTCGCCGATATACAAAAAAAGTGCATACACACAAAACAAGAAAGCAAGTCGGGCTGACTGTCTCAGAGACTTCCAAGACCGCCGAAGTTGCTGAGACAGCCAAGCAGTTGCTTCACCGAACTGAATTACGGAGTCTGCCTAGAATGCGGACAACCCATTATTCTACTGAACACCGTTGTCCACTCTCTATAAGCCGCCTAATCACAAAAGTCACCTAGCTTCCAGAGTCCACGAACAAGCTGCTGCCGAACTCAAGAACAGACCGACGAGACCGGTGAAAAAGTTATTGAACTGGAAAAGCTGGAGAGAAGACCGACTGGCCGCAACCGCGACCTGTTGCAAACCGCAAGCTCCACTGATCCCTGACCGCAGTCAGCGCCAAAGTCCTGCCTTCTCAGTGCTAGCCGCATAACCTACAAACATCAAACTGGTTATCCTTCTCAAACCACGCGGACAGAAATCCGAGGCCGCATCAATTAACCCAAGTCCTACTTACTGTTCATTCAGTTAATTATGTTATCATATGGGGGTCATATTTATAGGTGCGGAGATTAGTGTGGTCACCGCCCTAGTAAATAGAAAACACCACCCCAGCTCGCAGCTAGCACAAAGCAGTCCTCCCAGTCCGCATGGACAAGGCCGGACACCAACCTTCCGCCAGACATCAAGGAAGGCGGGATAGACGCCAGTCCGCATCCCTGCGGACACCACAGCAGCCCGCACGCTGCATCGGACACAGCTACAGTCTGCACAGTTTGACGAACTATGGCTTCAGCCCGCTCAACCCGACGGACTCCATCACCAGTCCGCTCAAACCAGCGACTTCCGCGGTTATCGCCAACCGCTCCACAAGAGCTAGACCAAGGCACACGCCATGCCGATCTCCCGAGCTCTAGTCCGGTCCGCAACCCGGACTCGGTGAACTTCAACCGAGTCCGTACCTCGCCAGTCTTGGCGAGCTTCCCGGATAGCAATCTTTTCCACCCAGTTTCTTTCTGGGAACAAACTGCCTGCTGACCACAAGCCGGCCCGGCTAGCTGCCACCTCTGTACGCATAGACTGCGCGGACAGACCGCCCAGATTGCCATAGAAACAGCCGACTGCAGTAGAAAAACCGACCTGGCTAACCGCCAGTCATGTCCGCATAGGCCGCGCGGACAGGCCGCCTAGGTTGCCCAGTCCACCACTTTCACTTCATGATTTTCAACATATATTATATATTAAAGAGTAAAAGCTAGAATTGTGCATACACATATTGAATTATATATTAAAGACTTCTCTCATTTATATAATACCGATTCTCAATAGACAAATGACAGATTGCATGAAGACTGTGTATGATTAGGGTCAAATGACATAAATGACACAAATGACCGAGTAAAAGATGAACAAAAGCAAAATAGAAAAATAAGACCCTAAAATTGTTCTATTTTATGAAAAAAATTTGTTGATTTTGGTCTTAAACTTTACATTTCTATTAAAATGGAGGGTCCATTTTAATATAAATTTGTTTTAAATGATGATTGATCACGTGTAGAATTGTCATTCCTTGCCATAAATGATAAAATGGAGCCGACTAGAAATAAGTTGGAAATTACGAATAAGGGAATAAAATTGTCAACTGACCAGTAACATAATCATCATTTAAACCAAACTTCCATTAATTAGATTTCTAACAAGCGGGACTAATTTAAATAAAAGTATAAAATTTAAGAACTAAAATCAACATACAAAAAATTTTAAGGGTAGACTTCATAAAATATAAAAATTAAGGGACTTATTTTACTATTTTGCCGAGAAAAATAATATGAATAGCTTTGGAAGCTGCGGAGTGGACTCGGTGACAATATTTTTGTTGGTATTATTATGAATAATTATTAGGCGGAAATAAATACAAAACAAAGTGCCAGGGTTATCCTTGAGACTTCGTGCTCATGGATCATAAACCTTATTATCTCCGCTATATTAAAATGAAAAAAATTGATGTTCATGATTCTCATATAAAATCATGAAATAAATCTTGATAATTCAATCTCAAATCAACTTTATTTAGAGTTAATTTAATTTGAATCTTGTTGCGGACTAACTCGGCGTCCCGGCCGAACCAAAATAAACTGGACCGTATTAGCTCTCGGGACAGTCGAGCGCACACACAATCAAAGAAAAGAGAGAGTTTACACAAAATGTTTTAACGTGGAAAAACTTCTCAATTGCGTAAAAAACTACGTGACCAGATCTGTACCGGTCAAAGTCCCTATCAGGTTGGGTTACAATGTGTTTGAAGAATCGAGAGCGACAGGCCGCTCCTCGTTACGGGCAACAGGCTGCGCCGAGGGAGTGCTAGATGCTAACTTGGTGGCTGGTGCGCTTGAGCGCTGGTGATGGTCGTCTTCTTCCTTTCTCTGTGCACTTGGAGACTTGGACGTTCCTCCGGCTCGTAGGCGGCGTGAAGATGACCCGAGAGAGCAGTTCGACAGAGCTCTGGCCTGAGAAAGAAGAAGACTCTGGGGGCGAAAAGGTGAGAAATCAAAAGGCCAGATGCTCCTTTTATAACCTCCATGAGGTGGTCATGGTGGCCCCCCCATTAACTTGGTGGTTAGTGGATGGTTACCTGCAGATCGGACGGCGATGGATGCTCTATAGTGATCGGACGGTGGCCAACCTGCTAGCGGCGACGGCGATTGGCGGCGGCGGCAAGCGGCGACAGCCGACGTCGGAGGGCGGCGGCGGGCGGCGACGGCCGACGTCGGCGGCCGGCGGCGGCGGTAGTTTTTGAATGAGAGGCCACCATGATTTCTCCTATTATGGTGGAGATCATGGTGAGTGGGTTGATCAGTCAAACCCATGATCTCCTTAATAGGAGAAATCATGAGGGAAGTGGTTAAGTGCACACCTAAGGCTTTATATAGAGCTTCATCCCCATCAATTGCCCCCCAAATCCTTTTTTCAGAGGATGTCACAAGCGAGAACAAGGATTTTCTCTGTTCTCCTCGACCATGACGGCGACTAGCGAAAGGCCAAAAACATCAGAGAGAGACGCCCGACGAGCCCAGATTACAATATGTTAAATGATTTCTTTTTGAGAGAGGGGACGGCGATAGGAAGAGCCAGCAATCTTATCCGCCTGGTTTCTCTATGGGAACAACAACCTGCTGACCACAAGCTGTCATGTCTAGCAGCCACCTCTATCCGCATAAACCGCGCGGACAGACCGCCTAGATCGCTAGAGAACAAGCCGATTGTAGCAGAAAAATTGACCCGGCTAATCGCCAGTCCTGTCCGCACAGGTCGCGCGGACAGGTCGACATAGTCGCCCAGGTTGCCCAGTCCACCACTTTCACTTCATCATTTTCAACACTCTCACTTGAAGTGAGAAGTCGTGACCAGCTCCAGCAGTCCCCGTAACCGTAACCATGGCCTCTCTGATAGCACCTTCGAGGAGATGTCCGTGACATAGTCCTCACTCTGCATATCCCAGACCATATGGGATCCCTCCAGCACTTCCCGAAAGGAGTCATGCATCCCTCCGCCTTCTTCTCCAACTTCAACACCCACTTGAACGTCACAGGAGTAACACCAACCTTGGGCACAAGGTCGCAAGCCTCGTCTCCCCTGAGGACAGTCTCCTCCTCATCTTTGGCATTAACCACCTCCTCGACTCCAGTGATGTCATCACAGCTAAAAGGCATCCGCTCGACCAGAGGGCTTGTAAGGAAATAAGAGACTGAGCACACCGCGTTTCCTTCGCAAAAACGAGCTGGTGGGTTGATGATCCTCTTCGACCTTTGAAGAGTCTGATCACGGCTAACAACCTCCGCTGCTCCTTTCGAACTAGCTCCGTTCCTGGGAAAACCCGGAGCATTGCTCCCCATGCTTTCTGAACAAGACGCCATCGCTCTGGAACTAGAAGCACCTGGAGCATCGCTCCCCCTGCTTCCGGAACCAGAAGCCTTTGCTCATGAACTAGAAACACCTGGACCATTGCTCCTCCAACTTCCTAAACTAGAAGCTTCTGCCCCAGAGATAGAACAACCTGGAGCTCCTGGTGACACAAGCAGCTCCATAAAAGGATCTTTAGCAGCAGCCTCCTTCAGCCTGCCGTCTGACCTGCTCTCCGTTAGCTCCACTTACAGATCTCCGTCAGATGACGAATCTTCCAATTTGTTACTTTAGTTTGTTATGAAGTATGCCCATAAGAAAACTCCCTCCGAATTCCGTGCTTCATGCAAAAGTTAGATAACACGGTTGAAGCGAATTCACCTCCGTTTCCCGTTCTCAACTTCTTGATCTGCAGGCCAAGCCGGCCCTCCACAAGCTTCTTGAACTACACAAACAAACAGAACACGTTCGACTTTTCCTTCATGAAGTACACCGACGTGTACCTTGTATAGTCATCAATCAACACCATCATATACTTGCTACCTCCAAGACTGGCGGGGACGGTCGGTCCCAACACCTCACCATGGATACACTCCAACGGTTGAGAGCACCAAGTCTGCGACTTATCAAACGTCAAGTGATAAGCTTCACCATGTTGACGTCCCACGCAAACATGACCGTCGTCGAAGGATGACAATACAGGCAAGCCTTTCACAAGGCTCCTTTTTGCCATTGCTTTCAACTTGTCCATCCCGATATGTCTCAGTCTTTCATGCCAGATAGTTGCACTATCATTGGCCTTTATCCGATCAACATAAGAACTTGTTGAGGCCAAAACCAAGTTCTCATTCTGTCTCCCTATATGAGCGATGTTTTCAGACTGAAGGACAACCTTGCAGTCCATCTTGAAGTGGTCAGGCTAATTGCATCTATATCACCTTGGTACTTTCTTGCTCTTTGCATCAATCCTAGGAGCATACCTCTCATCTTACTGATGTGAGGTAGAAGGTCCATCACCAGCAGCCGACTTATTCTTCTTGTCCCATCTCCTTTTCTTCCCTGAGAAGAGAGCCACACCATCTCCTCCAGAGACAGTGACTCCAGCCATCTGACTTGCTAAGCTCTCCTGTGAAGCCAGTGTAACATCCCATTTCCAACTAGACCCCTAAGAATGGTTTTGGCCATGACTAGGTCATGACAAATCCTAGGAAGCCAGAAATAGGCTGGGAGATAGGGGACAAAAAGGTGGGAGATCATCATGGTCTGCAAATAGTAAAACTCTAAACAATGGTTTAGGATGACCATGGGCTACACCCTAACCCCAATACCCTACCACAACACCCCTAATACCTTGGGAGGCCCATTAGAGCCAAAAGGACCCATTAGGGTCAACCCAAGAGGCTCAGTTGACCAAGGTCAACCCTAGCCCTAAATGGGTCAAACTAGCCTACCTAGGGTCAATTGACCTACTCTTAGCCTAGAGGACCCCACCTATGCCCTCCCAACCCTAAAGTGAGGTCAATGGGTCACTAAGGACACATTGGGGTCAGCCCTAGAGGCCAGGTTGACCCAAGTCAACTCAAGCCCCTAATCTGGTCAAAGTACCCTTACTAAGGGTATGTGACCTCCAAAGTGCAGGGTAACCCTACATAACCCTTCCTAGACCTTAGGGGAGGCCAATGGGTCACCAAGGACCCAATGGGGTCAACCCAAATGGTTATGTTGACCCAAGTCAACTCTAGACCTAAAATGGTCAAAGTGCCCTTACCAAGGGGCATGTGACCCCCACGATGCCCAACCAACCCTACTCAAGTCTTCCTAGACCTTAAGGGAGTCCAATGGGTCACCAAGGACCCATTGGGGTCAACTCAATTGGTCATGTTGACCAAGGTCAACTCTATTCTAGTGTTAGGTCAAATTAGCCTAAATGGGCTAACCCAAGCTCAAACCCATTTCCCCCACTTGGGCTAACCTCATTTTTATTATCAATATGAGTTATTGGGCTGCAAATGGGCTGGAGGAGAGATCAAAATTCGGCCATGGTGAGTAGGAGAGAGAAAGCTCCATTTTTCTCTTTAATGGAGGAGAGAGAAAGTGAGAAAAGAGGCCATTCATGGCCAAGGGAGATCAAGGGCCTCTCCAATTGATTCCAAAGGCTTAATACATTCCCCTCATCAGTTTTAAGGAGTTTAATAGCCATGGCCAGCCACCCAAGGTGGCTGAATTTATTTCCTCCAATAGGGAAGAGAGAGAAAGAAGAAAGAGAAGGCCATTCATGGTGGGGAAGGTGAATCACCCCTCCATTCTCCACCAATTAATTAGTATTCATCTCCCCTATCAGTTTTGAGGAGTTTCCAAACGAATTGGGACAAAGGGGAGGTGAATTTCCATGGGTTTTCTCCAAAACCGAAATTCCAATTCATGAACATTAATGGATTTGAAGCCATGACCCTCCCTCTCCCCCAACCCATTTGATGCTTTTAAAAGCTTCCATGGGCCAAGAGAAATCGTTTCCACCCTTCACCTAAAGAAACCGGGCGGTTTGGTAGTGAAGTTGCAAGCATCGAAAAGCTCCACCACCGGCCATGGCGCACCACCACCACACTCGACGACAAGCTCGGTTAAAGGTCCTCCTCTACTCCTTCTTCCGTGGGTAGATCTTAGGAATCGTTTAGGACAAGAATCGGACTCAATTGAGCCGATCCAAGTTTTCATTTTCATGGTTTTTCCAAAAAAAAATGGTGGTCGGGTTCGCCGGAAACCACCCCTCCGGCGGCCGTGCCGCCGCCCGGCGATAGCCCCCACCTCAACGAAGGTGGTGGCGGTGGTGGCCGGCCAGGGAGGTGGCCGTGTGGCCGGGAAATGCTCTTAGAATAAGCTCCAGGTTCGGCCAATCATGGCCCTTGGCTGGAGGAAGAAGATGACCAGGAGCCCCACAATTTGCTTTAAGATTCGTGCAGCATCATTTCTTTTATTTAGTTTTGATTTCTGGATTTTCTGTCCTGTTTTCTGGGCTATTTTGCATTAATTATTAAAAATACTTAGGTCCACCTGGTGGGAAAACGTTCAATATGAACATTGTAGCCCTATGGGTCTACTGTAATCCAAAATTGATTTTGACCAATTTGGCCATCTGGTTGGACCAGGGCACCCATTTTGGTGGGACCTGTACCTAGGGCTGACCTGAGATTCAAATGGATGCCCACCCTTCATCCCTTGTCCAAATTGGCTGAAATTTGGACAGAGGATCATTCTTATCTATACCTAGGGCCGGTCCAAAAATGGGAATTTGTGGAGAAAATATTTCTATAGTTTTTATAAAAATTTAATAATCCATATATAAATTAACTAGGTGTCTTAAACATCTCCAAACCCTCCCAAACTTTGGTGAGTGGTCCCTGGCATCTAGACCTAGTGCTGTACAAAAGTTTAGGACATTTGGATGAGTTTTGGTTAGGGAATCACCAAACCCTAGTTTGGCCTTAAGAGGGTACTTTTTGATTACAAGTGCCCTATGAACTTAGGGTGGTCCCCTCCACTCAACAGAGGCTGAAATTTGGGCCACTGACTTGTTATGGCACTTATCACCTCCCCATGGAATATGGGGTGGTGAGGAATAGATTTGCCCTAAGTTCCTAGGTCAAACCCTAAGGAGGGACCTTTTGGCCTTGTGAAGGGCATGAGTCCTAAACACCTTGGATAAACACCAAATTTTGCAAGGAGGTTCCTAGGATATATAAAACCCTCTGTTAAAAATATTAGCAAATTGTGAAAATGGTAGGATCCCCAAAACCCTAACCCTAGCTTAGGACCTAAAAATTGTAGTGTAGGTTTAGGTTAGCTAAACATCTTGAAACTTAACCAAACTTGGGTAGTGAGGGGATTAGGGTATTTTGAGCCTCTGATAATTTACTTGAGGAATTTTGATTAATATTTGTAGCACTTCATTTGTAATCAATAGTATTGCCCTAATTAATAATTTGGCTATCGTGGTCTCACTGCCCATAGAAAGGGTATGAAACATGGGCAGAGTTAATTTTAGGCTATAATAATATTGTATGAATTTTGTTAGAATTTTTGGATATCCATTTAGGGCATCTACTTCACAAGTGCTTCATTTTGATTACATACTAAATAATTCTTGCAAGAGCCCATTACTTATTGCAAAATCATGAAACTTGCTGCATAGTGTTTCTAGCTCAATAATATCATGCGGGAAATTTTTGTGGAATTATTTGATGGTTAGTTAGTATACTTTGTTCATTAACCCATAAATTTGAAAGTTCATGAGAAAAATCAAATATAGCCTTATTTTTAAATGATAAATTATGAAACTTTTTATAGGGTATTTGTAGGCCATCACAATCATCCCTGAATTTTATCTGAATTTTTGGAGTCATTATTACTGTAAAATCTTTTAAAATGACTTTTTATGAGGTATATTTGAAATTAAATTTAAAGGCCTAAACCTTGCTGAAAAATTTGAAAACTTAGGCTTTAGAGTTGATTATGCATTTTGTGATTATCATAAATTTATTGGATCATTAGCTTGTCTGAAATTACTACTTCATGTTCAAACTTGGGTTTTTTGGATATTAGAATAATTAAATTAATTATCAGACAAATTAGGAAAATTATGGATTTTTTGGATTTATGCTTCAAATATTATTTTAGCACTCTAGTAATTATCATAGGGGTACTGGATGAGTATTTCATGTACTTCCCTTTTTACGGCTCATGTAGCTTAAGTGGTCTGCATATAGCAAGATTGCAGGAAATCATTTTTGATATGAATTAGAGCACGTGAGAGGGATCTTGATGGTTTGCTGGAAAGATAAGTAGAGTGGGTTGCATCTATGGATGTTGAGTGAGTAGGGTGTGATTTTGTCTAGGGCATAGAGGCGTTCGGGTCCGACGAAAGATCGTCCTACCCAAGGAGAGTTGGAGTCAAATCACCCTAGGATTAGCATATCGAAACATGAGGAAATAATGGATAAGGGAATCAACCAATAATAAAATAAGTACCTTGTGAAAGGGAACGCTGGGCGTAATCCCAACACAGTTCCTAGTGCCCCTTGAGAGCCCTTCACAGGGAATACCGAGGGCAGTCCTGGGTTAACGTAAACTGTTTTAACAAGCTAAAAAGAGTAACTTAGTAATTAGGGTTGCACATTTCACAGACACTGATGGCACGGGATGTTAGCTGGGAGCTTCGGCTCGGATGGTTAAAAGGCGGACCTTGGGTCCGGGGAGCTTCGGCTCGATTGTTTGAGACGGACGTGTTGGTCCGGGGAGCTTCGGCTCGGTTCTTGATTACGCTAATTTGCATGTGCATAAAAAGAAAGGAAATTAAGGTGGTGGGTCTTCGGTATTGGAGGGTCGATGCACCGACGCCAATACGTTGACTCGGCAAGTGTGGTTAGCACTTCTCCAACAGAAGTCCGGTGCGCCAGCCGGCAAGAGTACGCAGGAGTCCGCTTCGTGCACCAAGCGTTGAGGCGTACGATAGGTCTGACCGGTAGTGCTTTACTGGTTTAGAGGTGGGCGAGGCCCAACCCACCGCTTCCGTCTGCCACTACGGAGGTATCCTGGGAGGTTACGGCTCCAAAAAGGGGGAACTAAAGGTCTGTGTGCACAGAGTCGGGTGTGTGTGTTGCACTTGCATGTCCATCATACCCACTTGCATGTCATAGCATAATCGTTACCCTTAACCTTGACACCTAAAGTATAAGTGGAATGGGACGCTTATACTTTAGGACCTGCAAAACGACCCCTTGGTCTATAAGCTTGTGTGGGCAAGTTTATAAATTAAGGTTAATTTTTGATATATATATCCACTGTTGTTGATAACCGACACCCCAACGTATAAATTGGTATGAGACTTTTTATACGATGGGAGCCTTGCAGAAGATCCCTTGGCTTATGTGTTTTCACATAAGTAAAGGTTACTTTTCATATTTCAGCTTATTGTCTTTATATGCTATAGAATTTGCTAGAATAGGACCGCTGCCATCTGCTTTTGATATTCTCCACCTTCAAGTCCTCCCCTTTCTTCCTCTCCGCTCGGTGCCTAGGAGCCGTGGGGGAAGGGGCGGGGGATGATAGGACTTAGTCTTTTAAACTAACGGTTTTCGAACCGCATCATTTAGGGGATCGTGGAGACCAGCATGGAGGAGCAGCCCCAGAGACCGGTGCGCTTGGAGGTGGGGCAGTCTAGCTCCGAAGTTCATACAGCCGGGACTGTGAGTCTCGACCTTGAGTAGTTTTTCAGCTTTTGCTTCCGCTTGAGTGATTTTGTAGTGAGGATATGTTGTACCGGGCATAAGCCCGTATTTTGCTACTCTGATGTTATTTTCTGTGGACACTCCCTTCGTGGAGTTATATTTATATATGTCATGTGATTCTCTGTGGACAGCAAGTTTCCATTTTACTTCATTATGCTACTTTTCTGTGATCGAATTGGCCGGCAGAATCGGCGCTTTGTGGTGATGACCCTTCAGGGCGTGAAGGAGTCACCGCAAAATGGCGGTTCTGGGCCTAAGACCCCGGCGTCGAAAAAGAAAAAAAAAAGGGGGGGTCTTACAAGTGGTATCAGAGGAGACCTCGATCGACAAGTAGCTGTCCACAACCCTGGGTCACCCCCGCGCGGGTTTAGTTTGGGGACAAACTAAGCAGGGGAAGCGTGGTGTGCCCATATGGGGGGAATCACATGTAAATTGTCCACTTTCATTAGGCATTGAGTCGATTACCTACTAATGTAGCTCGTTTTGCAGCCCCCATCTCAGCCCACCCCACAAGGTGGAGCTCAGCAGACCCCAGATATTGCACCACCTCCCATGGTCCCCACACCTTTCCTCCAGTCGAACATAGGGCAGACCCTTACAGTGATCCTTGAGGCCTTCCGGGCTCAGCAGGCTCCAGCCCAGCAGCCAAACCCAGGGGCCAACTGGATGAGCACCTTCCGAGGACTCTCTCCCCCATCATACTTAGGGACAGAGTCGGCAGTACGAACAGAGGAGTGGCTGGATGTTATGTACGAGTTGTTGACTGGGATACGATGCCCTTGGGAGGAGAGGGTGGCCCTGGTGGTATCTTGCTTGGAGTCCCATGCTAAGAGGTGGTGGAAGACGCTGTTGGACACGACTTTTGCTGATAGGGAGATTGCAGAGATCACTTGGGAAGAATTTAGGGCCACGCTGCTGGAGCACTTTGTTCCTCAGTCGGCCAGGGACGAGTTGGAGGAGCGGTTCTTACAGCTGAGGCAGGGCACCAGGATAGTGGTGGAGTACCACCGAGAGTTCGATCATTTGGCCCGATATGCGGGCTCCGATCAGCTGGATGAAGCAGGTTATGTCAAGAGGTTTTATAAGGGCCTAAAAGAGGAGTTGAGGGAGGCCTTGCTTTTTGTCTCTGACGGGCCCATCTCCCGAATTTTGGAGATGGCGAAGAGGATTGAGGCCGACTGGCACACCACTCGGGGCCGGAAACGGCAAGCGGAGGACCAGGGCCGGAGGGCCCGAAATGATCAGCGGCGAGGCACCATACCAGATGGAAGGAGGGCAGAGGAGCAGCCTCGTCAGGAGTTGAGGCAGGAGCCGAGAGAGCAGGTGGTTTTGGCCCCTCAACCTCTCCGGATCCAGGAGATGCAGAGACCCCGGGGTATGACGTATCCCCCGCCGGAGTGCTTCCATTGTCACCAGGTGGGACATCTCCGGAGAGACTGCCCTATGAGGGGGGCACCACCTCCAGCACCACGGGGTGGCCCACCGGCCCAGCATTTCGGAGGCCGAGGACGCGGCCGAGGACGTGGTTACCAGGGAGGCGACCGCAGGCAGAATGGGGAGCAGATTTACGCTTTGGACTTAGCACAGCCCCGGAACCCGGACAGGGTTATTGCAGGTATGAGAGTAATCTTAATTTTGGATTCATTCATTACTCATATTAAGTGTTAATAGAACTACTAAACGACCTAGGTTAGAAAACCTTACACCAGAGTTTCTTTCAAACTGATTTAGGAATGGTGATGGTGTGCGGCAAGCCTGCCCATACCCTGTTCGACACGGGGGCATCGCACAACTTTGTGTCGGAGGATTTCGTCAAAGACCTGGATCAGATTCGTTGTTATACGGGACTACCCAGGAGGGTGCGCCTCCCCAATGGGATGGAGATCCAGTCCACAGAAAAATGCCTCCTGGAGGTTACCATAGACGGGTTGACACTCGAGGCCCCGGCGACGATCCTGAGGATGCCGGACTTCGACCTCATCTTGGGCATGACATGGCTTGTCTGGAACCATGCCCAGATTGATTGCCCAGCAAGGAGGGTTGTGTTGAGCCACGGCGATACTTATGCGACATTCGAAGGTACTACACCGGTCTCTCGTCGCCTGCTTTCATCTATTCAGGCCGTTAGGGCTCATATGCAAGGGGACGAGGTATATCAAGTATTATTCGAGATGACTGAGGAGAAGGACCTGATTGCTAACATTCCGGTGGTTCGTGACTACGCCGATATTTTTCCGGATAAGCTGCCAGGACTACCTCCACATAGGGAGAAGGACTTCCAGATTCAGTTGGTACCGGGGGCTAAGCCGGTATCCAAGGCCCCTTATCGGATGGCCCCAAAGGAGTTGGCGGAGTTTCGGACACAGTTGCAGGAGCTGGTGGAAGCAGGATTTGTTAGGCCGAGCTCCTCATCATGGGGAGCTCCTGTCCTATTCGTGAAGAAGAAGGACGGCACTTTACGCCTGTGCATCGACTATCGAGCACTAAACAGGCTGACCGTCCGAAATACCTATCCGCTCCCCAGGATAGACGAGTTGTTCGATAAGCTGGAGGGAGCCCATTATTTTTCGAAGCTGGACTTAAGGTCAGGCTATTACCAGCTGCGGATCCAGGAGGAGGATATTCCGAAGACGGCCTTTAGTAGCCGATATGGATTGTATGAGTTCATCGTGATGCCCTTCGGGCTCACGAATGCTCCGTCGGCGTTTATGAGCCTCATGAACCGGGTCTTCGAGGCTTATTTGGATGTGTTCGTCATAGTGTTCATAGACGACATCCTTATCTATTCTAAGACGGAGGAGGAGCACACACGACATCTGGCACTGACCTTGGAGAGACTGCGGGAGCATCGCCTTTATGCGAAGTTCAGTAAGTGTCAGTTCTGGCTGAAGGAGGTGGCTTTCTTAGGCCACATTATCAGCGGAGCCGGGCTGGCAGTGGACCCGGCAAAGATTCAAGCTATTTCGGAGTGGCCGCAGCTGAAAACAGCCACTGACGTACGGAGTTTTCTAGGACTTGCCGGTTACTATCGGAAGTTCGTGGAGGGATTCTCTCGAATCGCCCTCCCGCTCACATCCTTGACGAAGAAGGAGGCACCGTTCGTGTGGACCCCGCAGTGCCAGACAGCTTTCTAGGAGCTGAAGGATCGGCTGACCTCGGCTCCCATTCTTACTCTCCCCTCGGGGAGGGAGGGATTTCAGGTTTACACCGACGCATCATATCAGGGGATGGGAGCAGTACTGATGCAGAACGGACACGTCATAGCTTATGCTTCCCGCCAGCTGAAGACCCATGAGAAGAACTACCCAGTGCACGACCTGGAGATGGGAGCAGTTGTATTCGCACTAAAAATATGGCGGCACTACCTTTATGGAGTCCACTGTGACATATACTCCGATCATAAGAACCTTAAGTACGTGGACACGCAGAAGGAACTAAACATCAGGCAGAGGCGGTGGGTGGAGTTTCTTTCGGATTATCAGTATGAGATGCATTACCACCCGGGGAAGGCGAACGTGGTAGCGGATGCACTGAGTAGGAGAGCTGCCACAGTAGGAGCAGAGCCTCAGTTGATGTCTATGGAGCTGCTGCAGAGACTAGAGGACATGCACATTTCTCTGGTATCGTCTGATGATCCTGAGCTCTATGAGGAGTACTTGGCCGCGATAGGCGTTACCGATGACATCAGAGACCGGGTCAGAGAGGGACAGAGGCAGGATGCCAAGTTAGAGCTCATCTTCCAAGCTCTGGAGGCAGGCACTGCAGGAGATTACACACTGAAGGACGACCTGGTGTGCTTCAGAGGACGGGTGTATATACCGGAGGGAGGCCAGATCCGTGAGGATATTATGACGGAGGCGCACTGCAGCCGGTATTCTGTACACCCGGGGATCACAAAGATGAC
Organism: Platanthera guangdongensis; assembly: GCA_039583875.1. Taxonomy (NCBI): domain Eukaryota; kingdom Viridiplantae; phylum Streptophyta; class Magnoliopsida; order Asparagales; family Orchidaceae; genus Platanthera; species Platanthera guangdongensis. The sequence goes on from CM077165.1 coordinate 135,464,936, forward strand.
GGCTGATTTGAAGAAGACGATGTTCTGGCCGGGCATGAAGAAGGATGTCTCTTACTTCGTGACCCATTGTGAGGCATGTCAGCTAGTGAAGGCGGAGTGCAGGAACCCCGCAGGATTATTGCAGCCACTCCCGGTGCCGGAGTGGAAGTTTGATGACATAGCCATGGACTTCATACATGGGCTTCCATGGTCTCGGACAGGGAATGACTCGATCTGGGTAATCGTTGACCGGTTGACCAAGGTGGCTCGATTTATACCGATCAGGAAGGACGATTCAGTAGGAGTACTGGTGCGGAAGTTTGTGGAGCAGTTCATTCGTTATCATGGCATGCCCAGGACGATAGTGTCGGATCGGGATGGCCGGTTCACCTCCAGGGAGTGGAGATCCGTGCAAGCTTACTTAGGCACGCGATTGACTTTCAGCACCGCATTCCACCCCCAGACAGACGGGCAGACAGAACGCACCAACCGGACGCTGGAGGACCTTTTGAGGCTATGCATCTTGGACCGCGGGGAACCATGGGAGAAACTCTTACCCCTGGTCGAGTTCTCCTATAACAACAGCCACCAGTCCAGCATCAGGATGGCGCCTTACGAAGCCTTGTACGGGAGGAGATGCCGGACCCCACTTTCTTGGGTTCAGAACGAAGATCTGAAGGTGTTGAGGTCAGAGTTTGTTGAAGACACTGAGGCACAGGTGAGGCTGATCAGAGACAGGATGCTAGAGGCGCAGAGCAGACAGGCGAAGTACTATGACGCCCGGCATCGGCAGGTGGAGTTCCAGGTGGGAGACCGGGTGTTTCTGAAGATCCGACCCATGCATGGAGTCTCGCGGGTGCGTGGTCGGAGGAAGAAGCTCAGCCCTAGGTACATGGGCCCCTACAGGATCCTGGAGCGGATCGGACCCCTGGCCTACCGGCTGGAGTTACCACCAGAGCTGGAAGCGCTGCACGACGTCTTCCATATTTCTTCATTGAGGAGGGCTCTGCTACGCCCGGACCAGCAAATCTTGACCGCCGAAGGGCCGGTAGCTTCAGACCGGTCGGTTCGTTTGGAGCCAGTGAGGATCGACGACCGAGGAATACGGGTCTTGTGACGCAAGAAGTTCCCACTAGTTAAGGTCCTGTGGAGGAACCACGGCTAGGAGGAGCACACCTGGGAGCCGCAGGACCTGATGCGACAAAGATACCCCGAGCTATTCGGTCAGGTATACCTCTCAGACCCCTCAAGATGTTAATTTATTCTCATGTTTTAATTTACTAAGGGATGCTCTAGGCAGATAGAGGCTTATCTTTTGTTTATTGGGGGCTTATCCTTGTTTATTGGGATCTTGGTTTGCCGATTGGGCGTAATGGTCATAGATCTAAGCTTTCCCGTAAAACCTAATTTAACAAACTAGACGTCGTGATGGGATGTTATAAGGCTTTTTCCTTCGGTAGTAAGTCCCGTAGGCCCAACCTTGATTTCGGGGACGAAATCTTTGTTTTGTTTATTGGGAATTGTAACATCCCATTTCCAACTAGACCCCTAAGAATGGTTTTGGCCATGACTAGGTCATGACATGTAAGACCCCCCTCCCCCTTACCAAGGAGGACTACCGGATCTTATGCCCAGAACCGCCGTCTTACGGTGGCACTAACTCACGGGTTAGTCGACACCGCAACACGCCGATCCTGCCGGCTAGTACGATCATAAACCTGTAGGCCAATATGAGAAATAAGAAGTAAAACTGAGTATAAAATGCCATCAGTCCACAAGTCACAGTACAATCATATAAAGGAAATGAATAGTACAATAGTCCACAGAATAGTACAGAAAAAGAGTAAAAAAGGGCTTATGCCCAGTACATCAAAATCTCTCTCTCACAAAATCATAAATGCGGAAGCTATACTAGAACATCAAGACTCGTCCCACCTGAGGACGCACAGTAGTGGTAGTAGCCTGCTGAAGCGGTATCTGCTCCTCATGTCCTGCCCCCTCGACGTGCTGGTGCTCCATCTCCACGGGCTCCTAAAAATAGTTGGTCACCGACCATTAGTCAAAAAGACTAAGTCGTTTCCTCTGCACCTCGCCCCGCAGCTCCTAGGCACCGAGCGGGAGGACGAAGCGGAGGACAACAAGGGGTAGCAAAATGGAAGCAGGTGACAATATTTATCTAGAGTGGTAATAAGTAATGTAATCCTATTCTAGCAGTACTAAGTATGGTACGAGTAACAAATAAGAGCAGTGCAGTAAAGAAAAGTAAAGAAGCAGTAGTATGAATAAGTAAATAAGCTAAGCTACCACTAAGCTAATCATCACAAACGTACCCTAACTTATATAAATGCCCATACAAATATATAAGTTAGGGTTTCCAGGAAATTTAACTTATCATATAAAAGAGCCCATACTAATTTATATGATAAGGATCTATGAAGCGTATGACCTAATATGAATGAATGATATGATGCAATTTTATGCGCAGGCAAGTGCAACTCACACACAACGACTCTGTGATCACAGACCTTTAGTTCCCACTTTTTGAGAGCTAGCATCACTCTCGGGTACCACCGCTGTGGCTACGGCAGCAACGGAGCGGGCGTCTCCGCTTCTAGACCGGTATGCACACTACCAAGCCTTAGACCCCTCTCATACGCCTCTGTACACGTCCAAGGTGCACTCTAGAGTCTCGCGTACGTACTTTGCTGACAAACCCGTCAGTCTTGTTGGGTCGGATGTGTGTTATCGGGGGTCGTCCTCCAGACCGCAGTGTAAAACAACCCACTGGCCCCTCTAACTCCCACAACCGCCTGGTGCACCGTACTGCCATCGGTGTGACGAACGGCCAGTACCGCATGCCCCGCCGCAAGTAATTCATACCGAGCCTTCAGCTCGCAGGACCAAAACCCGTCCTGAATCCCTCAAACCCAAACCCGGGTGAGAACGCACATCAGTGCCTTTATGCCAACTCCCTCAAACCCCAAAGCGGGTGAGCATATATCATGAATCTCTCCAACCCCACACGGGCGAGAAGGTACGACAAAGTCCTAACCTATTATACTACTCTTATCTACAGTTTATTATACTTAGAGATTTAAGGTTAATCCCAGGACTGCCCCCGGTATTCCCTGTGAAGGGCTCTCAAGGGGCACTAGGAACTGTGTTGGGATTACGCCCAGCGTTCCCTTTCGCAAGGATATTTATTTTAGTTGATGGCTACCCATGTATCTCCCCAGCTCTCCTTATTGCTTTAGTATAACCCTAGTGACTTAAGGTATTACCGGGAAACCAACGGTCTTCCGCCGATCCCCGCTCCAGATGCTAGCTAAGACTTGCACTTTTAATCCCTCAATAAGAAAAACTCTACCCACCAGGGTTACATATGTTGAATTCTCTCTTATTTCTGCCGATAATCAATCCCCTAGTAATTCCCCTAAGACAAGACCTATTTGTGTTATATGCAGACCATGACCTATGTTTACCCTAGAAATGTGATCTTCCAAAACTTAAGGCATCTTGCCTCTAAATATTTATCCTAAGGTATTATGGACTAAGGGAACTACCCTAAGGATTCTCATAACTTTTCCTGGCCAAATAGTCATTTAACTAATTCTTTTAATTTAAAAGCTAGGTCACTTTACACATGAAGTGGTTTGATTAAGCATCCACTGACCTAGGGAATTTTTCTTGAGAGGTATATTGACAAAATATTACTGCCTACAGAATTTCATAATTTTCCTTAAATTGTTTATTATCCTTTTCAATTTAATATCAATTCCACAAAATTCCATTTTTCCAAATGATATATAGGCAATATTTACACAAAAATTCCAGAAAAATTACAGAGCTTTTAGGACACTAAGTTATGACTATTGGCAGAGAAGCATCAACATTTAATGTAAGATGGCCTATAGGATTCCATTATAAGATATTTACCAAAATGCCATTATACTAATTTTAACACAAATAATGCATCCATTAAATTCTGAGAAATTTGTGAAAGACTAATAATAACATTTTATGACAGTAGAAAAATTTCCAAATTTTTCAGAGGTATAAATCCATCAATTCAAGAATTTACAAAATAAGGGTAAAATGGGAAATTTAGGGTATCTATTCCAAAAATTCTTCAAAACAGAGGAATCATATTTTTCCTAAGTCAAATGTGATGTTATCTATACCTTGGCAAAGTTGTTTGGATTTGTACTTGAATAAATCCTATTTTCCAATTTTATTTCCAAACTAGGTATAATTAAAATAAATTCTAATAAATGGAATTTTGATTCCAAAAATTCCCTCATTAATTTGAGGGGTGAAATTTACCCTAATGAACCACTGTAATTAATTTCATGACTCTTGCATGCCACCATTGGGCTAAATACACCAATTTGCATTTTTGCTATTTGCACACCAAGCCTTAACATAGGCTAGCACATGCAAGTGGTTTCTCCCACATGCAGTGAACCCAAGGTGCTGAAAATTTTATCATGCACCAAGGATGACCCCACTGACCCACCACCAAAATTTGGGGCCATGGGGAGGAGTAGAACTCCATATATGTCATTTATTTAAATTTTGATATTTTACCAAAAACTATAGGAAAATATTTTCCAAAAATTCCAAAATTTTGGCAGGAGGTAAGTATGCCCTAATCATGCATGTGACCAAAATTTGGGGTCATGGTGACTAATATTGAGACCAGGGCATCCACTATAATTTTTGACCTAGTCTGGGACCAGTCCTAGGAGAAATGTCCTACAGGACTGTACACTACACCAAAATGTATGTTTAGGGTGGAATTTTAAAGGTAAGACCCTAGGCTACAGTTTTTATTAAGGGCCTAAGGTCTGAACATGCCTCTAAGAGGCCTAAAGTTTACATGCAAAAGGACTGAATATATGTGACAGGAAATGTTACTATTCAATACATTATATTAATTTAAATTAATGATCGGCGCACGAATCTTAAAGAAGAATCGACGGGATCTGGTCATCGTCCCCGATGAGTTAACGGCCACGATTGATTCTACCTGGGCGATGTTGGCTGGCCTTTTCCGGCCAGCTGAGCCACCACCACCGCCGGCGGATATCGCCACCACCTTCGTTAAGGTGGGGGCTAGCGTTTCCCGGCGGTGGGGCCGCCGGAGTTGGCTCCTCCGGCGAACCCGAGCAAGAAAAGAAAAGCTCGAATTTCTCCATTTCCTCACATGGCATCGGGCTCGATTGAGCCCGATATCTCCCTAGGTCGATCTAGAAAGTTAGTACGGGAAGAGGTGAGGTGAAACGCACCTGAATCGGGGCTTGGCTGCGGGTCAGGCGGCGGTTTGCCGTGGTGGTGGTGCGCCGGCGAGCTCCACCCCGAAAGCTCAAATCTCCACCGTTCTCCATGAGTAAGCAGTCGAATTCCACTCCTCTCGGCCTTCTGAAGCTGATGGTGAGCTCTGTTTGGACTGAGGTGGCCTATAAGTGGAGATAACTCCAATGTTAGCTCGGTTTTGAGCTTTGGAGGTTTCACCCAGCTGCCATGTGGCTCACAGCCCTGGTTTCCTGCTGGAATTACAGTGGGGAGGTCAGCCACCTGGTCTTGGGCAGCCTAAGTCAGCTGATGGGGTGGCCATGTGGCCAAAATTTGCTTCATTCCCTTTTCTCTCTCCTCTTCTCCCAAAAATTCCAATTTTACCCCCTTGCATGTACTCTCTCTCCTGATTTAGAGGGTAGGGCTGGTCTTGTTCACTTGGGCTGACTATGGGCCAATTTTGGTGGGCTTGGTCCAAGGGGAAATGGCTTGGCCTTCCTTTCATTCCTTAGGTCAAATTGTTGACCAAATTGGCTTTTGGGTTGACTGGTCAACCATGGTGGGTGGACTGACCCCACTTGGTGGAAATAGGTCTAGTGACACCACCCAACTTGGTTTGGGTCAAGGGGGTGCCCCACTTAGGTTAATTAGGCCTATGAGTGTGGGTTTGACCAAATTAAGCCCAAGGTTGACCTTGGTCAACTGGGGTCAAAATGTTGACCCAGTGACATACCCTAGGGTCCACTTAGATTGTTTTTAGGGTTAGGGCAATGTGGTGGGGTCATGGTGTGGCTAGGGTCCCCACTTAGGCTAGTTTGACCTAGTTTGACTAAGGTCTTATAGTGGGCCCCACATGGCTACCACCCACTACCTAGGGTCAAACCTAGTTGATCTCCTCAAATCTCACCCCATGCCTAACCCAATCTAAGTTGAGGGGTCCAGAAGTAACATGGGATGTTACAAATTCCAATAAACAAGAAAATAATTTCGTCCCCGAAATTCAAGTTCAGGTCTACGGGGTTCTATTTGCAAGAATTATCAAGGAATTTAAAGACATAACTTAAATGTACCTGATGCGAATAGCTCCGTGGTTGTTGCTCCAGCATCAGATCTCTCGGCTCCCAAGTGTGCTCCTCCCGTCCATGGTTGGACCACAGCACCTTCACAAGAGGGACCTTCTTCTTCCGCAACACTCGGATGGCTGTGTCGTCAATCCGGATCGGCTCCATCTCATCTCACTGATCTGTCAGGCTCTACCGGTCCGGCTGTAGTAGTGATGTGCTGCTCCGGCCGAAGGAGAGCTCTTCGCAAGGAAGAGACATGGAAGACGTCATGTAATGCACCCAACTCCGGTGGCAGCTGCAGTCGGTAAGCCAAGGGGCCGATCCGCTCCAGGATCAGGTATGGCCCCATGTATCGTGGACTGAGCTTCTTGTGCCTCCGCACCCGAGAAACACCGTGTACTGGACGTATCTTCAAGAATACCCTGTCTCCAACCTGGAACTCCACCTCCGGTGCCGAGCATCATAATACTTTGCCTGCCTACTCTGGGCCTCCAGTAGCCGATCCCTGATCAATCGAATCTGAGCCTCAGTGTCCTCTATATAATCAGATCCCAGAGCCCTGGTATCCACATCCTGTACCCATGATAGCGGTGTCCGCATCTCCTCCCATAAAGTGCCTCGTAAGGAGCCATCCTGATGCTAGCCTGGTGGCTGTTATTATACGAGAACTCGATCAATGGCAGCAGCCTCTCCCAAGGCCTCCCCGTATCCAATATGCATAATCTAGAGCAGGTCCTCCATGGTCCGGATGGTCCGCTCGGTCTGTCCGTCGGTCTGCGGGTGGAAGGCGGTACTAAAGGTAAGCCGAGATCCCAAATAAGCATGCACGGCCCTCCACTCGCTCGAAGTGAACCGACCATCACGGTCCGAAACAATAGTCCTGGGGATACCATGATATCTGACGTACTGCTCCACAAATAGTCTCACCAGGACTGCAACTGGGGCATCCTTCCGAACTGGAATAAACCGCGCTACTCTTGGTCAATCTGTCCACTATAACCCATATAGAATCATGCCAGAGTGGGAGCGAGGCAATCCGTGTACAAAGTCCATAGCAATGTCCTCGAACTTCCACTCTGGAACTGGTAGTGGCTGTAGTAAACCTCCCGGGCTCTTGCATTCCGCCTTCACGCGCTGGCAGGTCTCGCAATGGGTCACAAAATCCGTGATCTCCCTCTTCATCCCGGGCCAATGCATAGATCTCCGCAAATCTGCCCACATCTTGGTGATGCCGGGGTGCACTGAATATCTCGAGCAATGTGCCTCTCGGAGTATGTCCTCCCGGATACTGCCTCCTGCTGGTATGTAGATGCGTCCCTGGAACCTAAGAAGATCATCCTGTAGCATGTAGTCCTCAACCTTGCCCCTCTCTAGGGCACTGAAAATCGGCTGTATCGCAGCATCCAGCCTCTGATGTGCTCGGATGCGTTCCTGTATATCATCGCAGCTGATCACTGAGCTCAAATACTCTCTATATACCACTGGCTCGGTCTCGGATACCACGGTAATGTGCATGTCCTCCATCATCTGACGCAGCTCTATGGACATCAATCGGGGCTCCGGTCCAGATGTGCCGGCCCTCCTGCTCAAAGCATCCGCAACCGTGTTCGCTTTCCCCGGATGATAGTGGATCTTGTAATCATAATCACAGAGAACTCCAGCCACCTCCTCTGTCTCAGGTTTAGGTCCTTCTGCGTATCGATATACTTGAGATTCTTGTGATCTGAGAAGATGTCACAATGAATCCCGTATAAGTAATGCCTCCATATTTTCAGGGCGAAAACCACAGCCCCGAGCTCTAGATCATGTACTGGATAGTTATGCTCATGCTTCTTCAACTGTCTCGAAGCATAAGCGATAACGTGTCCATGCTGCATCAAGACTGCACCCATCCCCTGATAAGAGGCGTCCGTGTAGATCTGGAATCCTTCGCTCCCGGATGGAAGCGCAAGAATGGGGGATGAGATGAGTCGGTCCTTCAGCTCCTGAAAAGCCGTCTCACACCGCTCTGACCAAACAAAATCTGCATCCTTCTTCGTCAAGGACGTGAGGGGGAGTGCTATCCTCGAGAACCCCTCCACGAACTTGCGGTAATAGCCTGCTAGTCCCAAGAAACTGCGGATGTCAGATGCGGTCTTCGGCCGTGGCCAATCCCTCACTGTCTCTATCTTGGCCGGGTCCACAGCTAACCCAGCCCCACTGATCGTGTGCCCCAGGAACGCCACCTCCTGCAACCAGAACTGGCACTTTGAAAATTTTGCGTACATCTGGGTCTCCCTCAGCCTCTGCAAGACCTGTGCCAAGTGCTCTGTATGCTCCTCCTGAGTCCGAGAGTAAATAAGGATGTCGTCGATGAATACTATCACGAAGCGATCTAAGAAAGGCTCGAAAACACGGTTCATCAGACTCATGAATGCAGCAGGAGCATTCGTGAGTCCAAAAGGCATCACCGTGAATTCGTATAATCCATAGCGCGAACTGAAAGCCGTCTTCGGTATGTCTTCTTCCCTGATACGGAGCTGATAATAGCCGGATCGCAAATCTAACTTGGAGAACCAGAATGCTCCCTGTAGCTGGTCAAATAACTCATCTATCCGAGGCAGAGGATAGGTGTTTCGGACCGTCAACCGGTTCAGCTCCCGGTAATCTATACATAATCGCAGTGATCCGTCCTTCTTCTTCACAAATAGAACTGGCGCTCCCCATGGCGATGAACTAGGCCGCACAAATCCTGACTCTACTAGCTCCTGTAGTTGAGTCCTGAACTCTGCTAACTCCCTAGGAGCCATCCTGTAGGGTGCCCGGGACACCGGCTTCGCTCCCGGTACTAGCTGAATCCTGAAATGCAAATCTCTATCAGGCGGTAGCCCGGGCAATTTCTCCGGGAATACGTCGGCGAAATCCCGAACCACCGGAATATCTGAGATAGTCGCCTCTGTTCCCACCATCTCGAAGCAGACAATATAGACTTCTTCACCCTGCTCATGGGCCTTCACAGCCTGTATAGAAGATAACAGTAGGTGGCAGATAGGCTGGATACCTTCAACGATAACATGAGAGTCGCCATGTCTTAGCGTGATCCTCCTGGACGGGCAATCTATCTGGGCATGGTTCCGATGCAACCAGGCCATGCCCAAGATCAAATTAAAGTCCTGCAGCTTCAGAATGGTCGCCGGCACTTCAAATGCCTTGCCGCCAATCTCGGCCTCCATGTCACAATGTGCAGTAGTCCGCAGCTCCGACCCATCGGGTAGGCGTACCCTCATCTCTAGTCCAGGGAACCTCTCCACGCCTTCGAGTCCGTCGATGAAGGCTCGGATACGAACGAGTGTGAAGCACCCGTGTCGAAAAGAGTATGGGCAGCTTGCCGCTGATCATGACTATGCCTGAGGTTTGTTTATGTGAAAGTTAATTGTTGTCCTATGGTTCCAGGTACTATATATATATCATTGAAAAATTCAAGAAAACTCATAATTAACTTCAAGTACCTGTGATGACCTCCTTGGGATTCCTCGGCTCTGTGAGGTCCAAGGCGTATATCTGCTCCTGCTCGCGCCTCCTGCCATGATATCCCCGACCTCGGCCTCGTCCCCGGCCTCGTCCTCGGCCCTGCTGTACTGGGGCCACTGGAGGTGGAGGAGGAGGAGGGGGATGGAAACGATGCGGGCACTCCGACCTGATGTGCCCAGGCTGGCGGCATCCGTAACAAACCACTTGTCGGTGGCCTCAGTCATCCTGTCTCCTCGGATCATGTATCTGTAGAGGTGGGGGAGCCAATGCTGGAGGAGGCCCCTGCTCCTGCCTGAAGTTGGGACGACGACGTCCCCCACCCCTCCTGTATCCAATGGTCCTGCCTCTCTGAGAGCCCCTACTGCTCTCACCTGATGTCGATCCGTCAAATGGTCTCTTCCCTCCGGCTCGCACCATCAGCTGGTCAGCCTCCAACTTCTTCGCCATCTCGATGATCTGCCTGGATGTGCCATGAGAAATGAATAACAGAGCCTGCCTCAGGTCATCCCTGAGGCCCCGGTAGAACCTCTTCGCATACCTCCTATCGTCGGTGTCCTGAATCCCCGCGAACCTGGCCAAGTGGGAGAACTCTCTCTGGTACTCTATCACTGATCTAGTCCCCTGCTTGAGGTTCAAAAACCTCTCCTCCAAAGCATCCCTGTCCATAGCAGAGACGAAGTGTTCCAGGAACACATCGCCAAACTCCTCCCAAAAATCTCTGACAGCTCAAAGTCCGCATAGGTAGTCTCCCGGACTGACTTCCACCATCTCTTCGCGTGGGCCTCTAGCACGGAGGTGGCTAGAGGTACTGCCTGGCCGACTGGGCAGCTGATGCCCGCTAAGATCTCGTGTATGGCCTCCAGCCATTCTTCTGTCTTCACTGCATCCTCTGTCCCGCGGTACGTCGGTGGGGACAGGCTCTTGAATGCACTCAGCCAGCTCGACCCCGGATTTGGCTGTGGAGCCGGGACTTGCTGGGCTCTAAAGGCATCCAAAATCGCCGTCAGGGTCTGCCCCATCTCCGTATGTAGGAATGGAGTGGCAGCTGGAGGGGGAGGAGCCACATTTTGCGGCGCTGCGACCTGTGGAGGTTGCATAAAGGTAAGGTTTAGAGCAAAATTGGCCTAACAAACTGTACTTTGTGGACCATTTATGTGACTTTACACATGGGCACACCACTGCTTCCGCTGCATAGTTTGTCCGCAAACTAATGCTGGGCGGGGGTGGTCCCATGTTGTGGACTTCTTTCTCATATGATCGTTGTTCAAGTGATACCAGTTTGTAAGACCCCCCTCCCCCTTACCAAGGAGGACTACCGGATCTTATGCCCAGAACCGCCGTCTTACGGTGGCACTAACTCACGGGTTAGTTGACACCGCAACACGCCGATCCTGCCGGCTAGTACGATCATAACCTGTAGGCCAATATGAGAAATAAGAAGTAAAACTGAGTATAAAATGCCATCAGTCCACAAGTCACAGTACAATCATATAAAGAAATGAATAGTACAATAGTCCACAGAATAGTACAGAAAAAGAGTAAAAAGGGCTTATGCCCAGTACATCAAATCTCTCTCTCACAAAATCATAAATGCGGAAGCTATACTAGAACATCAAGACTCGTCCCACCTGAGGACGCACAGTAGTGGTAGTAGCCTGCTGAAGCGGTATCTGCTCCTCATGTCCTGCCCCCTCGACGTGCTGGTGCTCCATCTCCACGGGCTCCTAAAATAGTTGGTCACCGACCATTAGTCAAAAAGACTAAGTCGTTTCCTCCGCACCTCGCCCCGCAGCTCCTAGGCACCGAGCGGGAGGACGAAGCGGAGGACAACAAGGGGTAGCAAAATGGAAGCAGGTGACAATATCTATCTAGAGTGGTAATAAGTAATGTAATCCTACTCTAGCAGTACTAAGTATGGTACGAGTAACAAATAAGAGCAGTGCAGTAAAGAAAAGTAAAGAAGCAGTAGTATGAGCAAGTAAATAAGCTAAGCTACCACTAAGCTAATCATCACAAACGTACCCTAACTTATATAAATGCCCATACAAATATATAAGTTAGGGTTTCCAGGAAATTTAACTTATCATATAAAAGAGCCCATACTAATTTATATGATAAGGATCTATGAAGCGTATGACCTAATATGAATGAATGATATGATGCAATTTTATGCGCAGGCAAGTGCAACTCACACACAACGACTCTGTGATCACAGACCTTTAGTTCCCACTTTTTGAGAGCTAGCATCACTCTCGGGTACCACCGCTGTGGCTACGGCAGCAGCGGAGCGGGCGTCTCCGCTTCTAGACCGTATGCACACTACCAAGCCTGAGACCCCTCTCATACTCCTCTGTACACGTCCAAGGTGCACTCTAGAGTCTCGCGTACGTACTTTGCTGACAAACCCGTCAGTCTTGTGGGTCGGATGTGTGTTATCGGGGGTCGTCCTCCAGACCGCAGTGTAAAACAACCCACTGGCCCTCTAACTCCCACAACCGCCTGGTGCACCGTACTGCCATCGGTGTGACGAACGGCCAGTACCGCATGCCCCGCCACGATATTTATGCACATGCAAGTAATTCATACCGAGCCTTCAGCTCGCAGGACCAAAACCCGTCCTGAATCCCTCAAACCCAAACCCGGTGAGAACGCACATCAGTGCCTTTATGCCAACTCCCTCAAACCCCAAAGCGGGTGAGCATATATCATGAATCTCTCCAACCCACACGGGCGAGAAGGTACGACAAAGTCCTAACCTATTATACTACTCTTATCTACAGTTTATTATACTTAGAGATTTAAGGTTAATCCCAGGACTGCCCCCGGTATTCCCTGTGAAGGGCTCTCAAGGGCACTAGGAACTGTGTTGGGATTACGCCCAGCGTTCCCTTTCGCAAGGATATTTATTTTAGTTGTTGGCTACCCATGTATCTCCCCAGCTCTCCTTATTGCTTTAGTATAACCCTAGTGACTTAAGGTATTACCGGGAAACCAACGGTCTTCCGCCGATCCCCGCTCCAGATGCTAGCTAAGACTTGCACTTTTAATCCCTCACTAAGAAAAACTCTACCCACCAGGTTACATATGTTGAATTCTCTCTTATTTCTGCCGATAATCAATCCCCTGGTAATTCCCCTAAGACAAGACCTATTTGTGTTATATGCAGACCATGACCTATGTTTACCCTAGAAATGTGATCTTCCAAAACTTAAGGCATCTTGCCTCTAAATATTTATCCTAAGGTATTATGGACTAAGGGAACTACCCTAAGGATTCTCAAAACTTTTCCTGGCCAAATAGTCATTTAATTAATTCTTTTAATTTAAAAGCTAGGTCACTTTACACATGAAGTGGTTTGATTAAGCATCCACTGACCTAGGGAATTTTTCCTGAGAGGTATATTGACAAAATATTACTGCCTACAGAATTTCATAATTTTCCTTAAATTATTTATTATCCTTTTCAATTTAATATCAATTCCACAAAATTCCATTTTTCCAAATGATGTATAGGCAATATTTACACAAAACTTCCAGAAAAATTACAGAGCTTTTAGGACACTAATTTATGACTATTGGAAGAGAATCATCAACATTTAATGTAAGATGGCCTATAGGATTCCATTATAAGATATTTACCAAAATGCCATTATACTAATTTTAACACAAATAATTCATCCATTAAATTCTGAGAAATTTGTGAAAGACTAATAATAACATTTTATGACAGTAAAAAATTTCCAAATTTTTTCAGAGGTATAAATCCATCAATTCAAGAATTTATAAAATAAGGGTAAAATGGGAAATTTAGGGTATCTATTCCAAAAATTCTTCAAAACAGAGGAATCATATTTTTCCTAAGTCAAATGTGATGTTATCTATACCTTGACAAAGTTGTTTGGATTTGTACTTGAATAAATCCTATTTTCCAATTTTATTTCCAAACTAGCTATAATTAAAATAAATTCTAATAAATGGAATTTTGATTCCAAAAATTCCCTCATTAATTTGAGGGGTGCAATTTACCCTAATGAACCACTGTAATTAATTTCATGACTCTTGCATGCCACCATTGGGCTAAATACACCAATTTGCATTTTTGCTATTTGCACACCAAGCCTTAACATAGGCTAGCACATGCAAGTGGTTTCTCCCACATGCAGTGAACCCAAGGTGCTGAAAATTTTATCATGCACCAAGGATGACCCCACTGACCCACCACCAAAATTTGGGGCCATGGGGAGGAGTAGAACTCCATATATGTCATTTATTTAAATTTTGATATTTTACCAAAAACTATAGGAAAATATTTTCCAAAAATTCCTAAATTTTGGCAGGAGGTACGTATGCCCTAATCATGCATGTGACCAAAATTTGGGGTCATGGTGACTAATATTGAGACCAGGGCATCCATTATAATTTTTGACCTAGTCTGGGACCAGTCCTAGGAGAAATGTCCTACAGGACTGTACACTACACCAAAATGTATGTTTAGGGTGGCATTTTAAAGGTAAGACACTAGGCTACAGTTTTTATTAAGGGCCTAAGTTCTGAAAATGCCTCTAAGAGGCCTAAGGTTTACATGCAAAAGGACTGAATATATGTGACAGGAAATGTTACTATTCAATACATTATATTAATTTAAATTAATGATCGGCGCACGAATCTTAAGAAGAATCGACGGGATCTGGTCATCGTCCCCGATGAGTTAACGGCCACGATTGATTCTACCTGGGCGATGTTGGCTGGCCTTTTCCGGCCAGCTGAGCCACCACCACCGCCGGCGGATATCGCCACCACCTTCGTTAAGGTGGGGGCTAGCGTTTCCCGGCGGTGGGGCCGCCGGAGTTGGCTCCTCCGGCGAACCCGAGCAAGAAAAGAAAAGCTCAAATTTCTCCATTTCCTCACATGGCATCGGGCTCGATTGAGCCCGATATCTCCCTAGGTCGATCTAGAAAGTTAGTACGGGAAGAGGTGAGGTGAAACGCACCTGAATCGGGGCTTGGCTGCGGGTCAGGCGGCGGTTTGCCGTGGTGGTGGTGCGCCGGCGAGCTCCACCCCGAAAGCTCAAATCTCCACCGTTCTCCATGAGTAAGCAGTCGAATTCCACTCCTCTCGGCCTTCTGAAGCTGATGGTGAGCTCTGTTTGGACTGAGGTGGCCTATAAGTGGAGATAACTCCAATGTTAGCTCGGTTTTGAGCTTTGGAGGTTTCACCCAGCTGCCATGTGGCTCACAGCCCTGGTTTCCTGCTGGAATTACAGTGGGGAGGTCAGCCACCTGGTCTTGGGCAGCCTAAGTCAGCTGATGGGGTGGCCATGTGGCCAAAATTTGCTTCATTCCCTTTTCTCTCTCCTCTTCTCCCAAAAATTCCAATTTTACCCCCTTGCATGTACTCTCTCTCCTGATTTAGAGGGGTAGGGCTGGTCTTGTTCACTTGGGCTGACTATGGGCCAATTTTGGTGGGCTTGGTCCAAGGGGAAATGGCTTGGCCTTCCTTTCATTCCTTAGGTCAAATTGTTGACCAAATTGGCTTTTGGGGTTGACTGGTCAACCATGGTGGGTGGACTGACCCCACTTGGTGGAAATAGGTCTAGTGACACCACCCAACTTGGTTTGGGTCAAGGGGGTGCCCCACTTAGGTTAATTAGGCCTATGGGTGTGGGTTTGACCAAATTAAGCCCAAGGTTGACCTTGGTCAACTGGGGTCAAAATGTTGACCCAGTGACATACCCTAGGGTCCACTTAGATTGTTTTTAGGGTTAGGGCAATGTGGTGGGGTCATGGTGTGGCTAGGGTCCCCACTTAGGCTAGTTTGACCTAGTTTGACTAAGGTCTTATAGTGGGCCCCACATGGCTACCACCCACTACCTAGGGTCAAACCTAGTTGATCTCCTCAAATCTCACCCCATGCCTAACCCAATCTAAGTTGAGGGGTCCAGAAGTAACATGGGATGTTACATGACAAACCCTAGGAAGCCAGAAATAGGCTGGGAGATAGGGGACAAAAAGGTGGGAGATCATCATGGTCTGCAAATAGTAAAACTCTAAACAATGGTTTAGGATGACCATGGGCTACACCCTAACCCCAATACCCTACCACAACACCCCTAATACCTTGGGAGGCCCATTATAGCCAAAAGGACCCATTAGGGTCAACCCAAGAGGCTCAGTTGACCAAGGTCAACCCTAGCCCTAAATGGGTCAAACTAGCCTACCTAGGGTCAATTGACCTACTCTTAGCCTAGAGGACCCCACCTATGCCCTCCCAACCCTAAAGTGAGGTCAATGGGTCACTAAGGACACATTGGGGTCAGCCCTAGAGGCCAGGTTGACACAAGTCAACTCAAGCCCCTAATCTGGTCAAAGTACCCTTACTAAGGGTATGTGACCTCCAAAGTGCAGGGTAACCCTACATAACCCTTCCTAGACCTTAGGGGAGGCCAATGGGTCACCAAGGACCCAATGGGGTCAACCTAAATGGTTATGTTGACCCAAGTCAACTCTAGACCTAAAATGGTCAAAGTGCCCTTACCAAGGGCATGTGACCCCCACGATGCCCAACCAACCCTACTCAAGTCTTCCTAGACCTTAAGGGAGTCCAATGGGTCACCAAGGACCCATTGGGGTCAACTCAATTGGTCATGTTGACCAAGGTCAACTCTATTCTAGTGTTAGGTCAAATTAGCCTAAATGGGCTAACCCAAGCTCAAACCCATTTCCCCCACTTGGGCTAACCTCATTTTTATTATTAATATGAGTTATTGGGCTGCAAAATGGCTGGAGGAGAGATCAAAATTCGGCCATGGTGAGTAGGAGAGAGAAAGCTCCATTTTTCTCTTTAATGGAGGAGAGAGAAAGTGAGAAAAGAGGCCATTCATGGCCAAGGGAGATCAAGGGCCTCTCCAATTGATTCCAAAGGCTTAATACATTCCCCCTCATCAGTTTTAAGGAGTTTAATAGCCATGGCCAGCCACCCAAGGTGGCTGAATTTATTTCCTCCAATAGGGAAGAGAGAGAAAGAAGAAAGAGAAGGCCATTCATGGTGGGGAAGGTGAATCACCCCTCCATTCTCCACCAATTAATTAGTATTCATCTCCCCTATCAGTTTTGAGGAGTTTCCAAACGAATTGGGACAAAGGGGAGGTGAATTTCCATGGGTTTTCTCCAAAACCGAAATTCCAATTCATGAACATTAATGGATTTGAAGCCATGACCCTCCCTCTCCCCCAACCCATTTGATGCTTTTAAAAGCTTCCATGGGCCAAGAGAAACCGTTTCCACCCTTCACCTAAAGAAACCGGGCGGTTTGGTAGTGAAGTTGCAAGCATCGGAAAGCTCCACCACCGGCCATGGCGCACCACCACCACACTCGACGACAAGCTCGGTTAAAGGTCCTCCTCTACTCCTTCTTCCGTGGGTAGATCTTAGGAATCGTTTAGGACAAGAATCAGACTCAATTGAGCCGATCCAAATTTTCATTTTCATGATTTTTCCAAAAAAAAAATGGTGGTCGGGTTCGCCGGAAACCACCCCTCCGGCGGCCGTGCCGCCGCCCGGCGATAGCCCCCACCTCAACAAAGGTGGTGGCGGTGGTGGCCGGCCAGGGAGGTGGCCGTGTGGCCGGGAAATGCTCTTAGAATAAGCTCCAGGTTCGGCCAATCATGGCCCTTGGCTGGAGGAAGAAGATGACCAGGAGCCCCACGATTTGCTTTACGATTCGTGCAGCATCATTTCTTTTATTTAGTTTTGATTTCTGAATTTTCTGTCCTGTTTTCTAGGCTGTTTTGCATTAATTATTAAAAATACTTAGGGCCACCTGATGGGACAACGTTCAATATGAAAGTTGTAGACCTATGGGTCTACTGTAATCCAAAATTGATTTTGACCAATTTGGCCGTCTGGTTGGACCAGGGCACCCATTTTGGTGGGACCTGTACCTAGGGCTGACCTGAGATTCAAATGGATGCCCACCCTTTATCCCTTGTCCAAATTGGCTGAAATTTGGACAGAGGATCATTCTTATCTATACCTAGGGCCTGTCCAAAAATGGGAATTTTTGGAGAAAATATTTCTATAGTTTTTATAAAAATTTAATAATCCATATATAAATTAACTAGGTGTCTTAAACATCTCCAAACCCTCCCAAACTTTGGTGAGTGGTCCCTGGCATCAAGACCTAGTGCTGTACAAAAGTTTAGGACATTTGGATGAGTTTTGGTTAGGGAATCACCAAACCCTAGTTTGGCCTTAAGAGGGTACTTTTTGATTACAAGTGCCCTATGGACTTAGGGTGGTCCCCTCTACTCAACAGAGGATGAAATTTGGGCCACTGACTTGTTATGGCACTTATCACCTCCCCATGGAATATGGGGTGGTGAGGAATAGATTTGACCTAAGTTCCTAGGTCAAACCCTAAGGAGGGACCTTTTGGCCTTGTGAAGGGCATGAGTCCTAAACACCTTGGATAAATACCAAATTTTGCAAGGAGGTTCCTAGGATATATAAAACCCTCTGTTAAAAATATTAGCAAATTGTGAAAATGGTAGGATCCCCAAAACCCTAACCCTAGCTTAGGACCTAAAACTTGTAGTGTAGGTTTAAGTTAGCTAAACATCTTGAAACTTAACCAAACTTGGGTAATGAGGGGATTAGGGTATTTTGAGCCTCTGATAATTTACTTGAGGAATTTTGATCAATATTTGTAGCACTTCATTTGTAATCAATAGTATTGCCCTAATTAATAATTTGGCTATCGTGGTCTCACTGCCCATAGAAAGGGTATGAAACATGGGCAGAGTTAATTTTAGGCTATAATAATATTGTATGAATTTTGTTAGAATTTTTGGATATCCATTTAGGGCATCTACTTCACAAGTGCTTCATTTTGATTACATACTAAATAATTCTTGCAAGAGCCCATTACTTATTGCAAAATCATGAAACTTGCTGCATAGTGTTTCTAGCTCAATAATATCATGTGGGAATTTTTGTGGAATTATTTGATGGTTAGTTAGTATACTTTGTTCATTAACCCATAAATTTGAAAGTTCATGAGAAAAATCAAATATAGCCTTATTTTTAAATGATAAATTATGAAACTTTTTATAGGGTATTTGTAGGCCATCACAATCATCCCTGAATTTTATCTGAATTTTTGGAGTCATTATTACTGTAAAATCTTTTAAAATGACTTTTTATGAGGTATCTTTGAAATTAAATTTAAAGGCCTAAACCTTGCTGAAAAATTTGAAAACTTAGGCTTTAGAGTTGATTATGCATTTTGTGATTATAATAAATTTATTGGATCATTAGCTTGCATTGAAATTACTACTTCATGTTCAAACTTGGGTTTTTTGGATATTAGAATAATTAAATTAATTATCAGACAAATTAGGAAAATTATGGATTTTTGGATTTATGCTTCAAATATTATTTTAGCACTCTAGTAATTATCATAGGGGTACTGGATGAGTATTTCATGTACTTCCCTTTTTACGGCTCATGTAGCTTAAGTGGTCTGCATATAGCAAGATTGCAGGAAATCATTTTTGATATGAATTAGAGCACGTGAGAGGGATCTTGATGGTTTGCTGGAAAGATAAGTAGAGTGGGTTGCATCTATGGATGTTGAGTGAGTAGGGTGTGATTTTGTCTAGGGCATAGAGGCGTTCGGGTCCGACGAAAGATCGTCCTACCCAAGGAGAGTTGGAGTCAAATCACCCTAGGATTAGCATATCGAAACATGAGGAAATAATGGGTAAGGGAATCAACCAATAATAAAATAAGTACCTTGCGAAAGGGAACGCTGGGCGTAATCCCAACACAGTTCCTTGTGCCCCTTGAGAGCCCTTCACAGGGAATACCGAGGGCAGTCCTGGGTTAACGTAAACTATTTTAACAAGCTAAAAAGAGTAACTTAGTAATTAGGGTTGCACATTTCACAGACACTGATGGCACGGGATGTTAGCTGGGAGCTTCGGCTCGGATGGTTAAAAGGCAGACCTTGGGTCCGGGGAGCTTCGGCTCGATTGTTTGAGACGGACGTGTTGGTCCGGGGAGCTTCGGCTCGGTTCTTGATTACGCTAATTTGCATGTGCATAAAAAGAAAGGAAATTAAGGTGGTGGGTCTTCGGTATTGGAGGGTCGATGCACCGACGCCAATACGTTGACTCGGCAAGTGTGGTTAGCACTTCGCCAACAGAAGTCCGGTGCGCCAGCCGGCAAGAGTACGCAGGAGTCCGCTTCGTGCACCAAGCGTTGAGGCGTACGATAGGTCTGACCGGTAGTGCTTTACTGGTTTAGAGGTGGCGAGGCCCAACCCACCGCTTCCGTCTGCCACTACGGAGGTATCCTGGGAGGTTACGGCTCCAAAAAGGGGGAACTAAAGGTTTGTGTGCACAGAGTCGGGTGTGTGTGTTGCACTTGCATGTCCATCATACCCACTTGCATGTCATAGCATAATCGTTACCCTTAACCTTGACACCTAAAGTATAAGTGGAATGAGACGCTTATACTTTAGGACCTGCAAAACGACCCCTTGGTCTATAAGCTTGTGTGGGCAAGTTTATAAATTAAGGTTAATTTTTGATATATATATCCACTGTTGTTGATAACCGACACCCCAACGTATAAATTGGTATGAGACTTTTTATACGATGGGAGTCTTGCAGAAGATCCCTTGGCTTATGCGTTTTCACATAAGTAAAGGTTACTTTTCATATTTCAGCTTATTGTCTTTATATGCTATAGAATTTGCTAGAATAGGACCACTGCCATCTGCTTTTGATATTCTCCACCTTCAAGTCCTCCCCTTTCTTCCTCTCCGCTCGGTGCCTAGGAGCCGTGGGGGAAGGGGCGGGGGATGATAGGACTTAGTCTTTTAGACTAACGGTTTTCGAACCGCATCATTTAGGGGATCGTGGAGACCAGCATGGAGGAGCAGCCCCAGAGACCGGTGCGCTTGGAGGTGGGGCAGTCTAGCTCCGGAGTTCATACAGCCGGGACTGTGAGTCTTGACCTTGAGTAGTTTTTCAGCTTTTGCTTCCGCTTGAGTGATTTTGTAGTGAGGATATGTTGTACCGGGCATAAGCCCGTATTTTGCTACTCTGATGTTATTTTCTGTGGACACTCCCTTCGTGGAGTTATATTTATATATGTCATGTGATTCTCTGTGGACAGCAAGTTTCCATTTTACTTCATTATGCTACTTTTCTGTGATCGAATTGGCCGGCAGAATCGGCGCTTTGTGGTGATGACCCTTCAGGGCGTGAAGGAGTCACCTCAAAACGGCGGTTCTGGGCCTAAGACCCCGGCGTCGAAAAAAAAGGGGGGTCTTACAGCCAGCATGTTCTCCATCTAAAGCAAAGATGGCTGATTGGCCTAGCCTTGAACAGAGGTCACAAAGGCCACATACTCCTTCCGTAGGCCACTGATGATGTGTCTCTTAAGCTTCGCCTCCGAGATAGGCTCATCAGGGTCCAATGCTGAAATCTCAGTGCATAAGTTCTTCATATTCAGGAAGAATATTGAGATGGACAAACCTCCCTGAGTGGCTCCCTCCAACTCATTCTCCAGGAACTATAGTCGATCTACATTCTTCCTATTGAACAACCCATCAAGGGAAGTCCAAATCTCAGCAACAGACCGACATCTGATGATGTGGTCAAAGAGTTCCGATGAGATAAGCCTCTTGAGGGTAAACTACACTTACAAGTTTGTCTTTCTACAAGTTCTCACAGCTTCAGCATCCCTAGTAACAACAGTAACTTCTTGCTTATCATCACTACAGACGACATACCAAAGATCCTCACCCAAAAGATAGCTTTCCATGCACGACCTCCACTTCTTAAAGTTGGTCGGCGTTAAAAGCTAAATACCAAGACCTCTTGCTAACACACTTTCCATTGCAACAACCACAAATCTATTAGCTTCCAGAAGTACCGAGCACAACTGATGGTTGAACACTGCTCAAACCTCTGTTCCCTCTGATACCATGTTAAAATTTCTCAAGATGATCAAGAAGATAGCTCTGATACCAAGTAAAACTTTCAAAGCTATCAAAATGACACCTTGATTGAGCGAAAATCGGAAAGCAGGTGCAGGAACACTCCAACCATAACCAAGCTCAAAAAATCAGTAACAACAGAAGGTAACAACCAAGTCTTGCATTATCAATAATCTTCTTTACAGGGTCGGACATACATGGCGAGACATGATTCACCGATGTACAAAGGAAGGGCATACACACAAAACAAGAAAGCAAGTCAGGCTGATTGTCTCAGAGACCGCCAAGACCGCCGAAGTCGCCGAGACAGCCAAGCAGTTGCTTCACCGAACTGAACTACGGAGTCTGCCTAGAATGCGGACAACCCATTATTCTGCTGAACACCCTTGTCCGATCTCTGCATGCCGCCTAACCACAAAAGTCACCTAGCTGCCAGAGTCCGCGAACAAGCTGTTGTCGAACTGAAGAATAGACCGACGAGACCAGCGGACAAGTTATTGAACTGGGAAAGCTGGAGAGAAGAGCGACTGGCCGCAACCGCGACCTGCTGCAAACCGCTGATTGTTAACCGCAAGCTCCATTGATCCCTGACCGTAGTCAGCGCCAAAGTCCTGCGTTCTCAGTGCTAGCCGCACAACCTACAAACATCAAACTGGTTATCCTTCTCAAACCACGCAGACAGAAATTCGAGGCCGCATCAATTAACCCAAGTCCAACATATTTTTCATTCAGTTAATTATGTTGTCACATGGTGGTCCTATTTATAGGCACAGAGAGGAGTGTGGTCACTACTAAATAGAAACACCACGCCTGCTTGCAGCTAGCACAAAGCAGTCCGCCCAGTCTGCATGTACAAGGGCGGACACCAACCTTCCGCCAGGTATCAAGGAAGGCGGGATAGATGCCAGTCTGCATCCCTGCGGACACCACACCAGCCCGCACGATGCATCGGACACAGCTACAGTCCGCACAGTTCTACGAACTATGGCTTCAGCCCGCTCAACCCGACGGACTCCATCACCAGTCCGCTCAAACCAGCGACTTCCGCGGTTATTGCCAACCACACCACAAGAGCTAGACCAAGGCACACTCCATGCCGATCTCCCGAGCTCTGGTCCAGTCCGCAACCCGGACTCCACGAACTTCAACCGAGTCCGCAGCTCGCAAGTCTTGGCGAGCTTCCAGGATAGCAATCTTATCCACCCAGTTTCTTTCTGGGAACAAACTGACTGCTGACCACAAGCCGTCCTGACTAGCTGCCACCTATGTACGCATAGACTGCGCGGACAGACCGCCCAGATTGCCATAGAACAAGCCGACTGCAGTAGAAAAATCGACCTGGCTAACCATCAGTCCTGTCCGCACAGGTTGCGCGGACAGGTCGCCTAGGTCGCCCAGTCCACCACTTTCACTTCATGATTTTCAACATGAATTATATATTAAAGAGTAAAAGCTAGAATTGTGCATACACATATTGAATTTATATTAAAGACTTGTCTCATTTATATTATACCGATTCTGAATAGACAAATGGCAGAATGCATGAAGACTGTGTATGATTAGTGGCGTGCCAAATGACACAAATGACACAAATGACAGAGTAAAAGATGAACAAAAGCAAAATAGAAAAATAAGACCCTAAAATTGTTCTTTTTTATGAAAAAAATTTGTTGATTTTGGTCTTAAACTTTACATTTCTATTAAAATGGAGGGTCCATTTTAATATAAATTTGATTTAAATGATGATTGATCACGTGTAGAATTGTCATTCCTTGCCATAAATGATAACATGGAGCCGACTAGAAATAAGTTGGAAATTACGAATAAGGGAATAAACCTGTCAACTGATCAGTAACATAATCATCATTTAAACCAAACTTCCATTAATTAGATTTCTAACAAGCTGGACTAATTTAAATAAAAGTATAAAATTTAAGAACTAAAATCAACATACAAAAAATTTTAAGGGTAGACTTCATGAAATATAAAAATTAAGGGACTTATTTTACTATTTTGCCGAGAAAAATAATATGAATAGCTTTGGAAGCTGCTGACAAAGATAAATTTATTTATTGAAAAACTTCACGATTTTAATAAAGGAGTGGACTCGATGGTAATATTTTTGTTGGTATTATTATGAATAATTATTAGTGGGAAATAAATACAAAACAAAATGCCAGGGTTACCCTTGAGACTTCGTGCTCATGGATCATAAACCTTATTATCTCCGCTGTATTAAAATGAAAAAAAATTGATGTTCATGATTCTCATATAAAATCATGAAATAAATCTTGATAATTCAATTTCAAATCAACTTTATTTAGAGTTAATTTAATTTGAATCTCAAATTCATTTATACTAAATTTACTCTATATACAAGGGAAACATATATTTTGATGAAACATTCATGATGAAGTTTCCTAAAAAGAGTTCGGTCGAACCGAAATTTTTTGCCCGCAACAACGTCTGATACAATCCCAGTATGCCCAATCTCGAAAAATTTGGAGTAGATTTGACTTTTCAAATGAGTGTTGGAACGTGCATGCTCCGAATACGCGCAAGACGGACATGTTGTGCCTGCATCCGCGAGCCTCTTATGGCGGCGCACGCCTACGCACGGACTCGCAGCCTACGCATATCATGCTTGCCGCACCCACAACACGCAACTTCCAAGGCTGTGCGCATGGGGAGCGCACCCCCGTGCGAGCGCATGCCTTCGCGCGCAGTTCAAAGCACGGGCCAATGCCTGCTGCATGCAACTCTCACCGCCATCACTCACGACTTTGCCCAAGTTGCCCGATCCGCCCGGGGGCAAGGACGTCATATTCTAGAAATTGGTAATCCAAGAGAACAGAATTAGTTGTTCCTATTTGCCCGTTCAGCTTCCAGAAGGGCTCAATTACCAAAGCGTTCCCCAAAAAAGCTATAACAGGCCCATAAACCTTCATTTGAAGGGAGAGAAAAAGAAGGTAGAGCTCTAGGATTTTTCGGTGAAGACTTGGCTCTCTGTGCATCCTCCTCCGATCCTCGTCAGTGCTCTCTCCACCTTGGATGGCCTGGTTTCAGGGATTTACGCTCGCAAGTGCAACCCAAAACTTAGCATTTTCTTCTAAAACTTGTAAAAGAGCGGTAACATGTCACCCTTCTAAATTATAACTCCTAGAACTGAATACGACAGGTAAGTCCTCGAGGGATGTACCGATCAAGCCTCAACTTGGAACACACACCGGGGTATGGACTACCGTTGTCTCCGAATTAGGCTTGCCCAAAGCAGCCACTCGCTTAGAAGATCCCACATCAGATGAGTTTCCTGACAATGCCAACACTGTGTGCCCAGCGGGAATCCTGAACATGATTAGCAAAACCCCTCTCGGTGGGAACAGAAGCCCGACAACTTGATAGAAGGAATACTCACAAGTACGCAACATGATTGCAGAGGAGCACGAGAGCGGTGGAAAAGAGATAGTGTATCCACGACGACCCTTTCACTACAGCTCCTTGTTAACTATGCAATTTTTAGCATGGATTCAATCTTCCGAATATCGAGAATTTCTACGGGATTGATGTTTTGTTGTAGCACATCAATCACTTCACAACAACTATTCGGATTTCCATTGCCCCTGTTGAAGGCAAATGTGACCTCAACTGAAGTTCAAAGAAAAAGAGGTGCAGCCAAAACCTACTTCTCTCAAGTCTCAACCCTTGACTGGATTCAAAGGACCTAAGACTGACCCAATAGCCCCAACAGGGAGGTCCCACCTCACACCCGGAAGATCTCTGAGAGCTTTCCCTCCAAAACCAAAGCTGGGCTAGGAGCTCCTCAGAAAGCACTGGAGTTTCAGAGATAATGATAGCTTGCTTTCTAAGGAGCCCTTATGGGTCTATTTATAGCATTTTGCTGTCCTAAAATTACTGAAAAGCCCCTAGTTGGTCTGCCAATAGCCAAAACCCGCTGTTTTTCTGAGGGTACTGGAGTAATTTCTCCTGAGGGCAATTTTGTCATTCCACCCAGGGCCCTGGTCCCCACTCGGCGAGAGCCCCGAGCCGAGAACCTTCTGTCAGGGCCTGGCGGAAGCGGTCTCGCCTACCTATAGGCGAGAGTTTCTTTAAGACGATCTGGGGCTGGCGCAAGCGTTTGCGCGTTGATCTTCGTTCGACGATTTGGCTGCGCTCGCCGATCTGGGCCCGACGAATACGGGGCGCCTTGCGGCGAGAGCTCATATGTGGCGGGAGCTTATCGCTTAGCGCAGCGCTCCCGCCTACCTGGGCGAGAACCTTTCCGGCTAGCATGTCTGACCATTTGTGCCCCCTGGTCTGGCTCAGCAAATATGGGGTTGTACACAATCCCCGCTCTTTTTGAGCTAGCTCTGCGCTCGAAAAGACATGTCCAACCCAAAAATATTAGCTGAGCACGTGTCAATATCAGGGAATCTTTCGGTGGGTCGTACGGTGCCTATAAATATGTGTGCTGATAGACCGCCATAACACTTCCCTCGAGTCGTCATTCTCCGCCTCAGCTCTCGCCTCTTCTCGTGATGCCTTCCAAGCGAGCCGACAACCCGCTTCCGCAGGATCTGCAGGACCATATCAACGCGGCACAGGCGCGAGCCAAGGCTAACAGTGCCCTGGTTGCCCCCTGGCTAGCGAGACATCCGTCGGTCGCTGAGCCTTCTCTGCCCAAGAAGAAGAAGAAGAGGGCGAAGGTTGTTCAGCGGGACCTGCCCCGCGAGAACAGGAGCCCTCCTACCCCAACCCCTAGCCGCGCGGACGGCCCCTCACCGCGGAAGGTATGCCCGATTTACCAATTATTGAAAACACCAGTTGCTCAGTAGTTAACGCGATACCTCTCGCAGGAGACGGTTCCCGATGCTGTCGCGTCCCCGCGAGAACCCCTGGATCCATCCTCCAGCCACCCCGAGAATCGGCCTCCCCTCGCGGTTGATTCCTCCCTACCGGCGTGAGGAAATACTGTCGAGCCCTCCGCGCCTTTGTTAGACATCAGCCTTCCTGCGGGAGAGGAGACCCACTCCCCCGCTCCCGACCAAGACGGGATCACCATTCGCAAAGTTCCCCCCCCCCCCCAGAAAAGGAAAGCCAATCTACCTCCTCTTTGGAGCTGAGGGGGGGGGGGGCGGGCCTTCTCGCCTGCCGTCGACCGGGGGGCCTCGTCATGCTGCAGGTATATGGAAACTTTATCACATCTACCCGTTAGCTCTCGCCATAACAGGAACTTTTTTGCCAGGGGACATGGGCTCGCGGCTTGGAGCTGAGGTAGAGGAAGAAGAGGAAGAAGAAGAAGAAGAAGAAGAAGAAAGAGAGGGAGAAGATGGCGAGATCTCACCCTTCCCTTCATATGACGAGATGGAGGAGATCCTGACCGGTGCCGGGAGCGCGAAAAGACGGGGGAAGAATGTCGCCGCCATCCTATCGAAGCTCAGCCGGCGAGAACGGGTCCGCGACCTTGCAGCAAGAGAGATTCGCCAGTCCGTGGAGAAAAGGCTAGAGACTCTGGAGCGGGATTATCTCATCGGCGAGATGGACCGGCCGGGGGGAGCTACCGCCGGATCCTCTCCCGAGCGGTGCATCGAGCGAATCCGGGACTTGTCTCGCCGGGTTGACCTGGGATGCAGTGTTATGTCGTCCTACTTCAACCCGCAGGCGCCACACCGGACCAAGTTGCGAGACCGAGGAAAATGGCGGTGGGAGCAAGGGAAATGGCGCTGGGAGCCTTACTGAAGCGCGAGACCTCCCCTTCTCTTCTCTAAGCCTTCCCTTCTCAGATGTACCTTTATTTACTTGCTTAGAACTGTAACCAATAATTCTGGACTTATCGCTTTATTATTTTTTTATCCCGTTCTCGCGCAGCGAGAGCAATAACTCGGTATTTATTACTTTCTGATATTGTATGTGTATGTGTTGTTTTCCTGGGTTCTTGGGTGGCGAGAGCCACCTTGCTTCTGCCTACCTTACCCGTCGCATGTAATCTCGCAACGTTTGCACTAGTCAGTCAATCGGTCACTGTCAAGCTCGGGCGGGAAAAACGAAGCGTCGCTGACCTAGGGCGTGCCGGCTGCACCCCCGCCGCCTTTCTGAAAACAGCCATCATCACCACGGTTTTCTATAAATAGGGAAGCTCACCTACCACATTCATTTCTCCGATTCCAGTCTCTCTCCTCTCCTGTTGCTTGCGCGGTCTCTCCAAAGCTCTCGCCTGTCTCCGCCTTCTCGTTCCGTTCTCGTACCGTTCTCGCTCTCGCCTTCTTCTCGTAGTTCCCGTCTTCAAACTTCATCGCAATGCCGGGCGGAGGCGAGGGACGTTCCAACTGCGCGGAAGCTTTCTAGAAGCATCTTTTCCCTTCCTGCACTCTCACCGTTGATGAGTTCAACCAGATCAAGTCTCAATACGTTCCCACCAGCTTCACTGCGCGGAACCCGGGCAATCACGACAAGGTAAACTCCGCAGGGGAGGGGGAGCTCGCTATCCCCATTTAGCACTTCGAGGTGGGCTTCCGCCTCCCGCTGTGGCCCGAGATGCGACAGACCCTCCGATATTACGGGGTGGTTCCCGCGCAGCTGAACCCAAATTCAGTGGCAATTCTCGTGGCATTCATATGTTATATGCGGTCCGAGAGGATCGAGTTTAGCTTGTCGATCTTCCGCAAGCTGTTTACTTTCCGCGCGAAAGGAGGTGTGGTGTTCTTCTCCGGGCAATTGCTCAAGACAATCGGTCTCGCCAACAAGCACCATCACTGGGGCGAGAGGTTCATCTACGTTTCTGGCGACTTCGGGAACGTACCCCTCGCCCCCATCCAATACGAGGATGCCGCCTACAAGCCCCCCTCCTTGGGCTCGCGTGAGAGCGCCCTCCTTGAGTTCTTTGGGACCAAGGACTTCGACGTCCTCTACCTTCGGCGAGACGTCGATACCCTCCTCCCTGTGCTTCCAGGAGAAGGTAATAGTCTCGTCTTTATCTTGCTTTTCCTAGTCTTCTTCAAGGCTGGAGCTTAGTGTCATTGTCTCTTTCGCAGGACAGCGCGAGATCCCTCGACGCCAACCCTTTGATGAGGCTCGCGCTGGCGGGAGCCAACCTCCAAAAGACCCTCTGGCTCTCGCAAAGGCCGCTGCACATGCCTGCCATAAAGAGCCGCCCCCACCTTCTTCTTCCGGAGTTGCGAAGCGGAAAACCGGCGTCCCTGCGCCTCAACCAATCAATAGACCCAAGACGACTGACACCGAGAAGGGCAAGGCCGTCGTGGTGCCGCCCGTCCAACCTCTCCCTGCAGGCCGCTCCTTTGAGGAGGTCTTGCAGGCAGTTTGCAAGATTGCGGCCACCAGGGGCGGCCCCGAGACTCCTGCCGAGAACCCTCAGGCCCCTGGTGCCGCAGAGAGCGAGGGTGCCGCCGCCGGGACCTCCGGCCAGCCCCTGTCTGAAGAGGTACCGCGGGGCCATCGCAACTTCGGTCTCGGCATGAGGTGCCTGGACGCGGAAAACAAGCCGCTGCTGCAGTGGGATCCTGACGCCAACAAGGTCTCGATCTCGTCCCTCTTGTCAAGCTGGGCAGAGCGAGACGAGGTCACCAGCGAAGCTTTCGCCCTAGCCTATTGCCTCTACAGCCGGGAGGATGCCAGCGTCTACGACAGGATGTCGACCCGGCTGCTGGCCTACGACTCCACTCGCGCCCTGATGCGTGGGCTGGAGCTTGCGCACATGTGTGCCCGGCGGAGCATCACAATAGACCGCAACTTTCAGGATATGTTCAAGGCCAGGGACGATGCGGTGGCTCAGGCGGCTACTTTGTCCAAGGAGCTGGCCGAGGCCCAGCAACTGTTATCCTCGCGCCAAGCGGAAGGGGTGAGCGAGATCTTTCACAATTGCTTGCTCTCGCCACCTTAACTCCTTTTTTATGCTAACCTTTCGCTGTTCAGG
This sequence comes from Platanthera guangdongensis, assembly GCA_039583875.1. Lineage (NCBI taxonomy): Eukaryota > Viridiplantae > Streptophyta > Magnoliopsida > Asparagales > Orchidaceae > Platanthera > Platanthera guangdongensis. The sequence goes on from CM077165.1 coordinate 135,494,716, forward strand.
ACTCCGCCCAAGCCACGCTTCGCGAGGAGCTGTCCCAAGCCCGATACGACAACATTCTCCTGCGGGAGCAGATTGCGCGTCTCGAGGCGAGTGCGGCCCCTCCGTTGGACGAGAGACTGAAGAGCCGGTATTACTCGGTTTATGATATCGACAAGCTGCTCCAGGGGAACGCGCAAGCTACAGTAAAGTTGACGCTGGAGACGCTGCGAGACATCAACTGCTGGGACGGGAGGGGCAAAGACATCACTGCTCAACAGCTAGTTCCATGGCTTTTCGAGCCCATCCCGAAGCCCCCGGGCGCCCCTGATACCCCTCCCTCGGATGTCCCGAAGTCCCCTGCAGTGGGTGGCGAGACCTCCGGGGGGAGCTCCGGCGAGAGCTCTAGCGGGAGCTCAAGCGGGAGCTCGGAGGGGTACAACTTGTCTCCATGAGGGGCCCCCTCTACTTTTTATTTCCACCTCTGCTTTTTCTTTCCGCCTCAATGTAAAGCGCGAGACGCTACCAGTTTGCCCTTACATTTAATATATTCAATGCAAACGTCTTTATTGTAAATATCTCGCTCTGTCATTGTGAATGTGCCCCGAGGTAATTGTTGTGGTCGAATGTTTTCTGCGCGTGCTTCCGCCGAGCCCCTTGGCCTTCCTGGGATGGTCTCCCTTAGCAATGATTAGGCGGGAACCTGCTGCCAACGACCCACCGGAGACGTGGCTCACGAATCCTTAGGTCGGAACCGTCCCCTTTAGCCTGCACGAATCCCTTCAGGACCGTCGCGTAACGATCCCGCCTGTTTACCCGAGAACATTAAGGAGAGCCTTCTCGACGGAAGCTTCCGCCCTTTCTGCGAGACCTTTTTGGCGAGGACTTCCCTTTCGAGACCTACCCCTGCCGAGACCTTTTCTACCCTTTTCTTTTCGTATTCCCGATGCACTTCCTGCCTTGTCCAAACCAAGCTAACCAATCCGAACCTATCCCCCACAGGCGAGCCTTCGGACCTGCCAGCTAGATGAGAGCCTGCGCAGCGGGTCTACCTGGGGCCGAGCCGAGCTCGGGGTGCCGATGAAGATCTCAAACCAACCAAACCTATCCCCCACAGGCGAGCCTACGGACCTGCCAGCTAGATGAGATCCTGCGCAGCGGGTCTACCTGGGGCCGAGCCGAGCTCGGGGTGCCGATGAAGATCTCAAACCAACCAAACCTATCCCCCACAGGCGAGCCTACGGACCTGCCAGCTAGATGAGAGCCTGCACAGCGGGTCTACCTGGGGCCGAGCCGAGCTCGGGGTGCCGATGAAGATCTCAAACCAACCAAACCTATCCCCCACAGGCGAGCTTTCGGACCTGCCAGCTAGATGAGAGCCTGCGCAGCGGGTCTACCTGGGGCCGAGCCGAGCTCGGGGTGCCAATGAAGATCTCAAACCAACCAAACCTATCCCCCACAGGCGAGCATTCAGACCTGCCAGCTAGATGAGAGCCTGCGCAGCGGGTCTACCTGGGGCCGAGCCGAGCTCGGGGTGCCGATGAAGATCTCAAACCAACCAAACCAATCCCCCACAGGCGAGCCTTCGGACCTGCCAGCTAGATGAGAGCCTGCGCAGCGGGTCTACCTGGGGCCGAGCCGAGCTCGGGGTTCCGATGAAGATCTCAAACCAACCAAACCTATCCCCCACAGGCGAGCCTTCAGACCTGCCAGCTAGATGAGAGCCTGCGCAGCGGGTCTACCTGGGGCCGAGCCGAGCTCGGGGTGCCGATGAAGATCTCAAACCAACCAAACCTATCCCCCACAGGCGAGCCTTCGGACCTGCCAGCTAGATGAGAGCTTGCGCAGCGGGTCTACCTGGGGCCGAGCCGAGCTCGGGGTGCCGATGAAGATCTCAAACCAACCAAACCTATCCCCCACAGGCGAGCCTTCGGACCTGCCAGCTAGATGAGAGCCTGCGCAGCGGGTCTACCTGGGGCCGAGCCGAGCTCGGGGTGCTGGTGAAGATCTCAAACCAACCAAACCTATCCCCCACAGGCGAGCATTCGGACCTGCCAGCTAGATGAGAGCCTGCGCAGTGGGTCTACCTAGGGCCGAGCCGAGCTCGGGTGCCGATGAAGATCTCAAACAAACCAAACCTATCCCCCGCAGGCGAGCCTTCGGACCTGCCAACTAGATGAGAGCCTCCGCAGCGGGTCTACCTGGGGCCGAGCCGAGCTCGGGGTGCCGATGAAGATCTCAAACCAACCAAACCTATCCCCCACAGGCGAGCCTACGGACCTGCCAGCTAGATGAGAGCCTGCGCAGCGGGTCTACCTGGGGCCAAGCCGAGCTCGGGGTGCCGATGAAGATCTCAAACCAACCAAACCTATCCCCCACAGGCGAGCCTACGGACCTGCCAGCTAGATGAGAGCCTGCGCAGCAGGTCTACCTGGGGCTGAGCCGAGCTCGGGGTGCCGATGAAGATCTCAAACCAACCAAACCTATCCCCCACAGGCGAGCCTTCGGACCTGCCAGCTAAATGAGAGCCTGCGCAGCGGGTCTACCTGGGGCCGAGCCGAGCTCGGGGTGCCGATGAAGATCTCAAACCAACCAAACCTATCCCCCACAGGCGAGCCTACGGACCTTCCAGCTAGATGAGAGCCTGCGCAGCGGGTCTACCTGGGGCCGAGCCGAGCTCGGGGTATCACAAAACACACGACTATGTTATGTTATGAAATATTTGACAATAGTTAAGGGAGAATCAATCGATGTAGTACAATAAGTTTATTTTTGAGATACATGGTTACATCCTTCCCCCTTCACGGGTAGAAGCGTTTTAGGTCATCACCGCTCCAGGTGTGGCTTAGGGCCCTCCCCTCCACGTCCTGGAGATAGTATCCTCCCGTTCCGAGGACTTCCTTCACTATGTATGGACCTTCCCAGTTCGGGTGGAGCTTGCCCACGGGAGCCGACCTTCCTGCTGCGTCGACCTTTCTCAGCACCAGATCCCCCTTAGCAAACTGTTTGATCCTGACATGCTTACCAAAATGCTTGGCCATCCGTCGCTTGATCTCTTCTTTCCTGATAGTCGCCACGTCTCGCAGTTCCTCCACCATATCTAACGAGAGGCGCTGCCCCTCCTCATTCTCCACCCTCCAAGCCTCGTCTCCTTCGCCCGCGGCTGTGACTCGCGGGTACCGGACCTCAAACTCCACTGGTAGGACGGCCTCACACCCATGAGAGAGCTTGAAGGGGGTCTCACTGGTGGCCGTGTTTGGGGTCGTCCGCAAGGCCCACAGGACCGAGGGGAGCTGCTCCACCCAATTTCCCTTCAAGTTCTCCACCTTCTTCTTTAGTAGGTTTACAATGATTTTGTTTGCTGCTTCCACCTGGCCGTTACTCCGAGGGTGATGGACGGAAGCAAACCGAAGGTCTATCCCTAGTTGGGCGCAGAAGCTGATGAACTCCTCGCTGGCAAACTGGGGGCCGTTATCAGTCACTATGGCTTGGGCCAACCCATGTCTGCAAATAATCTCCCCCCAGACGAAGTTCCTTATGACCTGCGAGGTGACCTTGGCCAAGGCTTTAACCTCTAGCCACTTTGAGAAATAATCAACCATGACCAAGAGGAATCTCCTCTACCCACTAGCCGGAGGAAAGGGCCCAACTAAGTCCATTCCCCATATAGCGAATGGCCACGGTGCCGTGATACTCCGGAGCCTCTGAGCTGCCAAGAGCTGAAGGGGGGCATAGAGCTGACATTTTTGACACCTTCTGGCAAACTCCATGGCATCCTTCCTTAGGGTGGGCCAGAAGTACCCCTGCCTGACCACCCTTGCCTCCAACGTCCTTCCTCCCGAGTGACTGCCGCACTCGCCCGAGTGCACCTCCCTCAATACCTTCGGGATCTCTTCTTCGGTCACACATCTAGCTAGGAGCCCTGACAACATCTTACGATGCAGGACCCCCTCCATCACTAAGTAGTGAGCTGCTTTGCGCTTGAAGCTTCTCCCAACCTTGGTCCCTTCAGGAAGTTCACCGGTGGTTAGGAAGGTCACAAATGGATCCACCCACGAGGGTTGCCGATCCACCACCATCAACTCTCCTTCCTTAATAGCCGGTCGGAATAGCTCCGTCAAGGTTCCTCCCCCTCGAGGTCCGAACTTGGCTAATCGATCGGCGGCTACGCTTTCTTCCCTTGGAACATGTTGAATCGAGAATGACCGGAATCCCCCGATGATCGCCCTTACCTTGGAGAGGTATTTGATGAGGGTAGGCTCCCGAGCTTCAAACTCTCCCCGGATCTGCGATGCTACTACCTCTGAGTCCGTGAGCGCTTCCACATCCCGAATCTCCAGCTCCTTTGTCAGGCGGAGGCCTGCGATCACGACCTCATATTCCGCTTGATTGTTGGTCACGGGGAAATGTAGAATGACCGCTTGCTCGATGGTTACCCCCTGAGGACTTGTCAATACCACCCCTGCCCCGAGGGATTGTCTTCCCGAGGCCCCATCAACCATCAACTTCCATGCTGCTCAAGGTTGCTACTCTCCCCCCTTGACTTCAACGATGTAGTCTGCTAGGAAGTCCGCCACTACCTGTGCCTTGATGGAGAGCCTTGGGACAAAGGAGATGTCGAACTCACTTAGCTCAATGGACCATTTAGCCAGTCTCCCCGAGTGCTCCACTCCTTCGAAGATCTTGCGAAGAGGGTGGTCGGTCACTACCTTGATCGAATGCGCCTGGAAGTACGGCCGGAGTTTCCTTGCTGAGATGACCAAGGCGTAAGCGAGCTTTTCCAGGATGGTGTAGCGAAGCTCTGCTTTCCTCAATATCCGGCTGACGTAGTAGATGAGCAGCTGCTTCTTTCCTTCTTCCCTCACTAGGATAGAGTTCACCGCCTCCGCTCCTACTCTGAGGTACAAGGTCAGGTCTTCTCCTTCCTTTGGGCTCTGAAGCAGAGGAGCCTGAGAGAGTTGTCTTTTCAGCCCTTGGAAGGCCTCTTCACACTCGGTTGTCCATTCGAACCTTTGATTCCCCCGCAGCACCTTAAAGAATGAAGAACACTTGTCTCCTGCCCTGGAGAGGAACCTGCTTAGCCCAGCCAGTTTGCCTGTCAAGCGCTGGACCTCCTTGGCGTCGCGAGGTGACTCCAAATACAGGATGGCCTTGACCTTGTCCGAGTTGGGCTCCACCCCCGCCGGAGTCAGAAGATGCCCGAGGAACTTCCCGCGGCTGGCCCCGAAGACACACTTCAAGGGGTTCAGCCTCATCTTGAACCTTCTCAAGGTGGCGAATGTTTCCTCCAGATCTTGCAGGTGCGAAACCATGCACTTGCTTTTGATCATTAGGTCATCGACGTAGACCTCCAAGGTCCTCCCCCTCTGATCCCGGAAGACTCGATCCATCATGCGCTGATAGGTGGCCCCTGCATTCTTTAACCCAAAGGGCATCATTTTGTAACTGAAGCACCCCTCCCTCGTGATGAAGGAAACATCCTTAGTATCAGGAGGGTGCATCCGGATCTGGTGATAACCTGAAAAAGCATCTAAAAAGCTCATGACAGAAAAACCGATGGCTGAATCAACCAGCGCGTCGATTCGAGGCAGGGGTTAGCAATCCTTAGGGCATGATTTATTCAACAAAGAAAATTCAATACACATTCTCCATTTACCACCTCCCTTCTTTACCATTACCACATTGGAGATCCAGCCCGGATACTGGATCTCTGAGATGAAGCCCGCCTCCAGGAGCTTCTTGACCTCCTCGCGAATGGGCTCCTCCAGCTTGGTGGCGATGGCTCTCATCTTCTGGCGTATGGGGCGGGTGCGGGGGTCCAAGTTCAGGCGATGGAAGGCCACATCAGCGTCGATGCCCGGCATGTCCGCCGCGCTCCAGGCGAAGATGTCGACGTTGCCCTGAATGCAAGCCCGCACTTGTTCCCGGGCCTCGGGACTCAAGCCCCTGCTGACCCGTACCCTTTGAACTTTCCCTGCGCTGGTGAAGACCTCCATCTCCACCACTTCTTCGGCCGGCTCCAGCCGCGACTGCTCCCAACCAGCCCTTGCCTCTTCCTCCAGCTCCAGCTCTCCTCTTCCTCCCTCCTCCTCGATCTCCATCGCTTCTTCCAGCCCCTCCTGCTGCTGCTCGACTCCTACGCCCCTCGGGGCCTCCCCCTCAACTCCTCCTGCCGCTTGCTCTCCTACTTCCAACGCCCCTTCCGGGCTCTCCCGCTCCTCGTCCCCCCGAACCACCGGCACATCTCCTCGCAGCTTCTCAGTCTCCTCTTCTCTGACTTCCTCCCCAGCTATCTTTCTTGCCTCCTCTAGGACTATCCCCTCTTCCTCTATAACCTCCTCAAGGGCCGCCATCTCTATCTCCAACTCTTCTGCCTCTGCCATCAACGAAATGGTGTTGACTGCTGTAACGTAACATTGCCTTGCCACTTTCGGGTCCCCTCTTACCCTGACCTGCACCCCCCATTGTTGAACTTAAGACATTGATGGAACGAGGAGGGGATGCAGCGAAAGGCGCTGATGAGGGGTCGCCCAAAGATGGCGTTATAGCTGCTCGGGGCGTCCACGATTACGAACCTACAGTTCCGTGACACGCCCCCCAACCTTACGTGTAGCCCTACTCCCCCTTCTACCTCTTTTCTCTCTCCAGAAAACCCGAACAGAGGTCCGTCCGACGCCAAGACCCTCTTCCCTTCAACCCTCATCTCATCAAAGGCCTTCTTGAAGATGACATTTACCGAGCTCCCGTTATCTACCAGTATCCTCGAGACCGTATAGTTTTCCACCGCCGTCTGGATCACCAGAGCATCGCAGAATGGATCCTCATAGTCCGGCATGTCTGCCGATGAGAATGTGATCTTTTCTTCTGGTGGGGGAACCTGGGAGGTAGAGGCCACCCCCTCCGGTACATGGTTTGCAGGCTCCCCTTGCGGATTGCCTCAATCCCCACTCCTCCGTGAATCACCCTGATTCCTCCCCGGGTCCCTACATCTACCCGATCTTCGCACCTATCTTCCACCTCGCCCTGTTGCACCTCCACTATCCTCACCGGTGGATCCTGCCTCCCTGCTCCTCTTGTCTTTCTTAACTCCAAGAACTCCGGGCAGGTGGCCGTTGCGTGACCTTCCTCCTGATGGAAGTCACAGAAAAGCAACGCCTCCCCGCCCCTTCTTCCCTCTCCTCTCCCTCTTCTACCTCCTCCTCGAGCCCCTCTCCCAGCTCCTCTTCCTCTTCCCACTTCCATGGCCTCCTGCGGTGGTGGAGGACGACCCCTCGGCTCCTGCCTCCACGCCGGTCTGTCGAACCTCCGGGGCTCCCACAGGTTATCTCTCCCCTGGTAGCCTTCTCCTGGGCCCTAGGGGCGACCCTCCTGGGGCCTCCAACCTAACCGGTTGTTTGGCTCCCGGGCCCCCCATCCCTGCTGCTGCCCAAACCTTCGGGGCTATTCCCTTCTCCTTTCTTCCCTTTGCTCCCTCTATTCCCTCTGCTCCTTCTGTCTTCCCGCTGCTGGTTCCTTCACATCGTCCTCTGCTAGCTTGGCCAACTTCCTGGCGAAAGCTGGGTTTGCTCTCTCGAAGTCAATTTCCTTTGCCTCCCTCTCCATGAGCTCCTCAAAGGAGAGGGGAGGCACCCTTTTCAACTCCATGCTAAAGAATCCCGGTCTCAGCCCCAGGGTGAAGGCCAGCATCAGTGCGTACCCTGGGACCTCCTGGACCAGGAGGATCTCTTCCTGAAATCGGTCAACATAGTGACCCAGCGTCTCCTCCGGCGTCTGCCTCACCGCAAACAGACACTCCGCTTCCTTCTTCCGCTTCTTCGAGGTAGAGAACCTCAACAGGAAACTTCTCCGCAGATCCTCAAAACTGTAGATCGATCTTGCTGGCAACTGGTGGAACCAATCCCGAGCCTTCTCCTTCAGCGTGATGGCAAACAACCGGCACTTGTAGGCATCTGTCATCTGCCTTATTGATACAACGTCTTCAAACCACTGTACGTGCTGTACAGGGTCATCCTTCCCCGAGAAGTAGGACATGTCGGGCTCCCGGAACCCCTACGGTACCGGAGCTGAGATGATGAGCTCGCTAAATGGGCTCTCGCCTCCTGCCTGGCGAGAAGGTACGTCTCGCGGCCTCGGCTGACTTGCCCGATCCGCGAGACCGTGCCCCGGGAAGAGCTCCCGCACTGCCGCTTCCTTCTCGCCCGGATCCGTCAGCGTCTCCTTGCCCGGGCGCTGGCTCTGGCCCGGGAAGAGTTCCCGTGCTGCCACGTCTCTCTCGCCCACCTCCCCCGGGACCTCCTTTCCCGGGCGCTGCCCTGGGCCGTTCTCGCCTAAGAGCGGGACCTCTTCTATCGGGACCCGAGGGGTGGCCCACTCGCCTCTCGCCAAGAAGGCCAAGCTGATCGTCTGCAGAACCTCTCGCCTGAACTCATCCAACATCCTCTTCGTCGCTTCCTCTCCCCGGGTGGGGGAGCCTCCAGAACCTGACCCTTCACCTTCACCACCAGCCATGGGACAAAACTTAAGGCTTTCTTGTATCGGCTGCCTTCCACGCTCACCGCACCAGAACTGTTGAAGCCAAATGTGACCTCAACTGAAGTTCGAAGAAAAAGGGGTGCAGCCAAAACCTACTTCTCTCAAGTCTCAACCCTTGACTGGATTCAAAGGACCTAAGACTGACCCAATAACCCCAACAGGGAGGTCCCACCTCACACCCGGAAGATCTCTGAGAGCTTCCCCTCCAAAGCCAAAGCTGGGCTAGGAGCTCCTCAGAAAACACTGGAGTTTCAGAGATAATGATAGCTTGCTTTCTAAGGAGCCCTTATGGGTCTATTTATAGCATTTTGCTGTCCTAAAATTACTGAAAAGCCCCTAGTTGGTCTGCCAATGGCCAAAACCTGCTGTTTTTCTGAGGGTACTGGAGTAATTTCTCCTGAGGGCAATTTTGTCATTCCACCCAGGGCCCTGGTCCCCACTCGGCGAGAGCCCCGAGCCGAGAACCTTCTGTCAGGGCCTGGCGGAAGTGGTCTCGCCTACCTATAGGCGAGAGTTTCTTTAAGACGATCTGGGGCTGGCGCAAGCGTTTGCGCGTTGATCTTCGTTCGACGATTTGACTGCGGTCGCCGATCTGGGCCCGACGAATACGGGGCGCCTTGCGGAGAGAGCTCATATGTGGCGGGAGCTTATCGCTTAGCGCAAGCGCTCCCGCCTACCTGGGCGAGAACCTTTCCGGCTAGCCTGTCTGACCGTTTGTGCCCCCTGGTCTGGCTCAGCGAATATCGGGTTGTACAACCCCGACCAACTATTGTGCTAGTCGTTCTCAGTAACTTGAATGGTCGAGTGCACAACCATGTATTTGTTGAGTGGACTCATTAGACAAGTCATTAGAAAGGAAGACATAACTATCTTTTGGTTCAATAAGAAATATTGCATGAGTGTAAATTGTTTTTTTAAAAGAAATGCATGCAACGCACTAAGATTTTTAATAGAGTTTTATCGTTTATCAAACTAATAAATTTGTGAATGATTGAGCTCTTGTTGATTGAAAGACTTATCAGTTAAGCAAAACAAATTTCTTGAGTAAGCTTTGATTAATTTGTTTTTCAAAAGAGTATCATTTGAATTTACATTTTTTTATTATTTCTTCACTCATCATATTGTTATGAAATATCTTTGCTAGGCACTAGAAAAAGTTTAAGTGCAGAGTTGTGATAATTTCCCAAAAAGTATTTATCTTGCGCTTTATTCTGATTCAATATTAATCATAATGAGGCAAAAATGATTTAAATGAGTAAAAATATAAATAAATTTAAATTTATTTTTGTGTGGTTAATATGACTAATTTTCCTATGTTTTCTTGCTAGAAATGCCAAAAAATTCGATTCGGAGAAGTAAAACTGGATTTATATTTTGGCCTAAGCAGGTTATTGCAACAACCTATTTTAGTTATTGCAACAAGTCTGGATCTGAATTTTAAAATTTAAAATTTAAATTGCACTGATTTTAAATCTGAAAATGTGGGACTTTGGCTCAGTTTTGGCAAGCAATAAATGAGCAGAATTATTATCTAGATGAGTTTGAAATTTTACAAAATTTGATTAAAAGAAATTTTCATTAAAATGACAATTTAGAATAAATAGAAAAGGACCTTTTTGAGATCTTTAACTGGAGCAAAATGAGAGACTGATAAAGAGGAGATTGACTAACAATATAAAGGAGGGTGAAGGGAAAATTCAGGCAAGCTATTTTGGATTCTCATTATCATAATAATCTTCATCATTCGGAGGAGGAACGACAAGAGGAAAAGAACAAGGCCGACGGCTAAAGCAAAAAATCCGAAGAAGAATTCCTACAATGTTTGATTTTAATCATCATGCTTTGTAAGATCTTTTAATTGCGTATGATTTTTCCTCAAGTATGAACTAAATTTCTAAGTCTTGTATATTGAGAATACTTTGTCTTATTAAGATGTTGTGATTTTAATTCCTCCTTTTATGATTGTTTAAAGAACTATCTTTATTGGATTTATGTTTTCATTCTGTGTAAATTTTAGATTAAGTATACTTCTTCTAAATTGAGTGGCGAGATTCGAGAAAGGAGTTACATTATTTTAGAGTTGAATCATTTCTTTTACGCTGCAAGATTCGAGAGAGGAGTTGTGTAAATCTTTATCCAAATTCTATATTTATACTACGCTGCGAGACCGAGAGAGGAGTGACATAAGTGTAACATAAATTTCAATATAACATAAAAGGATAAAGAGATTTCATTTTGTATTAACAACATTGATTTGTAAGCTTCATGTTATTCTTTTTCTACCTAAGTTATATATAACAAGTGGAATTAGGGTAAATGGAATTCAGAGATCGAGAGATGATGACGTCCACTTTCAAATCATTGCAGGATAATAATCAAATATTTCATGAAGGTTCGCTCTAAAAACTCATCACAATAAACAAAGGAAATTAACATACAAGACTATATCTCCAACTTGATAAAAACATTCTAAAGTAAGCGTTGTTTTGTTTTGTTACTATTTCCTTTTAATTTTTCATCATCAAAAATTCATTCTAAATAAATTCGCTTGAATTTAAAGAAATGGTAGAGCTAGTACTTGCAAGCGCTAAATTAATCACTTCTCCATATGAACGATCTTAACTCACTATATATATATATATATATATATATATATATATATATATATATATATATATATATATATATATATATATATATATATATATATATATATATATATATATTACTTGATCTGAAACTTGCACTTGCGTATAATACATAAATCTATTTTGGGCGTATCAATAAACTCATCTCTACTAAGTGCAGACTATATAATACTAAAATTACAGAGTTTGTTGGGAATATCCATTGTAATGATGATGGTTCATTATAAGGGACTATCACTAACTAGGAGGTACACATAACTACAGAAGTAATAAAACAACCTTTGACCTCTCAACAGGAACAGAGCCAACAAAACTATCAGAATTAGATGTCAAAGAGGTCTTGTGAATTATGAACTTCACAAGGGACAAAGCTACCTGACTGAAGAAAACATACTTTTCTATGAAATATAAATTCTTAGCTGATATTGTGGGAAAAGTACTGATGTGCAAAACTTCAGCACATTATGCAGTTCTTAAAACTCAAATGCACTTGATGGGAGTTCTGGTGCTGCAAAAAACCGGGGGGATTGTCTCATAAGACTTATTTCACATAAATACAAATAAAAGGAGATTTTTTATATGACTCTTGTAAGTCAAATCAAGTTTAAAAACTTTTTTCACACATGCACTGTAACACCTCCATCCATCACAAGAAATATAACAGAGAGTTCGGTCGGGGCAAGTCCCAATCATTAGAAGTAAAGTGCTCATTAGAAGAAAAGCTCTCATTAGAAGTTTGCGGATGAAGGGCCACACGGAACTTCAATTTAGTGCCCAATAACTGGTGGATTAGCCTCCAATTATTAGAAGTAAAGTGCTCATCTCGATCACTGACGATGCTATGGGGCACACCGTGCAATCGTATGATATTCTCAACATAAAGTTTAGCCAATTTTTCAGCTGAATCGTCCCTTTGATTCGGAATGAAGTGTGCTACTTTGGTCAACCAGTCTATGATTACCCAAATGGAATCGTTCCGGCGTTGTGATTTTGGCAAACCATACACGAAATCCATTATTATATCATCAAACTTCCATTCCGGTATTGGTAACGACTTCAGGAAACCACCATGACTTTGACACTCTGCCTTTACTAGGGAGCAAGTCTAGCACTTCGCCACATAAAGCGTGATGTCCTTCTTTAACACTGGCCACCAGAGTAATTTCTTCATATCCTTGAACATTTTTGTTCTCCCCGAGTGGATTGAGTACTTGGTAAAATATGTCTCATACAATAACTCCTCCCGTAACTTTCCAATATTTGGGACGCACAACCGACCATCTTCCACAAAAGACTGCCGTTCAAGGAGAATTGGGAATTTGACCCATCCATTATCTCAGCCCTATAGTGCTTCATGCTTTAGTCTAGATCCAAAGCCCATCTAATCCTATCTGCAAGGTCATATTGCACCTCCATCCAGTTCAAGCATGCTTCCACGCTCATTCTCATGTTAACACAAGAGATATCCAAAGCCTCCAACTCACGAATCAGACGCTCATCATGCATCTGCAACCCACTTGCTCGTGCTGGAGTCTTGCGACTTAACGCATTTGTGACTACATTTCCCTTCTCGGGAGTATAATGAATCTCAATGGTTTAGTCCCCAAAGAACTCCATCCACCTTCGTTGTCACATATTCAGATCTTTTTGATGCAATAAATACTTTAGGCTTTGATGATCCGTAAAGATATCAATCTTCATACCATACAAATAGTGTCGCCATAACTTAAGAGCGAATATCACAGCCGCCAATTCCAGGTCGTGAACCAGATAGTTCCTCTCATGCACTTTTAGCTGGCGAGAGTCATAAGCTATTGCATGCCCATATGGCAACAGAATGTGTAATACCCCAAATTTCATAAGGCGGGAGATGCTTCTCTGGGGGTTATCGCTCGGCGGTAGCTAGTTACCGCACGACAGGAGCTCCTGGGTTTGCGTCGAGAGCGTTGAGTTCTCGAGAAAGATGTTACCGCGTTGCGAAAACTTGTTCCCGCATGGTGAAAACTTGTTAACGCGCGGCAGAAGCCGTGAAATATTCTGGCAAAGTTCTCGGGAAGCTATTGCCCGACAATAGTGTTACCCCCGAAGATAGCGGGGCCAATTTAATTGATGGAGGTCTCAGGATTCTTCTACACGATGGTAGCAGTTATGGTGCAGTGTGTAACGACTCCATCCGTTCATATAGCATACAATAGAAGGTCCGACCGGTGCCACACACCATATGCCACAAAATAGGCGGGGAAGTCACAGGTTAATACCAAAACACAATCGCACCCTAACTCAGAGCATGCTAGCAGAAGATTTTAACAATAATATTGAACTCCAACCATGAATGTCCAATAGATATATAAACAACCACATTTATATATAAACTCTCGAAGGAATGTACAGCAAATACAACATCGTTTGTCCTTATAACCTTACAATTATGCTTTACAAGTGTGGATTCCAAACATCGGCACGCAGGCCGGCCATGTTGGGTTTCTCTATAGGGTTGGCACAACACTTGTGCACGCAGCGGAAAAGTAAAACATCAAGAAAAACCCAAAGAGATGTGGATCGGGCCATGAACGTTGAATCAAGAAGTTAGCAAAAACTAGGCAAAAATTACCTCGGTGGCGTTGAGTCACAACTCAACGGAGGAGCTCCAAACTTTATCTTCTTGCTAGTGGCGAGTTCTACGTGGAATAGTGTCCACGTTTCTGCAGAAGTCCACACGAGCGGGAGAACGCCGAGCTTTCCGTCGCACGGAAGATCGGGAAGGAGAAGACCGCACCTCGGCTATTCCACGGACTGCTAGGTCCACGCCAGGAAGAGCAGCAGCAGTGACAGTCGCCGGAGAAGAGGAAGTCAGCGGAGCAACCACGGCGGCGGCGGAACTCTTCCGTCGGCGGCGGGGTCGGGATCGGCGGAACGATCGAGCGGAACCTTTCCGTCGGGGTCGATTCGCACACAGCCAAAAGGGATATCTACCCGATAAAACCTAAGTGTTCTATTTATACTAGAGGTATTAATAAACCCAGGAAAATCGCTATCCGCAGACCACCCAGAACTAGGGTTCAGAATCGGCGAGTATTAATCGGTGAGAATCGGCGACAATCAGCGAGAATCACTGAGCAGGTTCGGCGAGAATCAGTCGACGAGTATCACACTGGATCGACGAGAATCAGAGTACAATACTCGACGATTCTCGCCGATCGTCGAGCCACGCTCGACGATACACAACGATACTCGACGATCGTCGAGCCGCGGTCGATGACAATTGTCAAGGTAGTCGATCGTCGAGAATCAACAATTGATTCTCGACGATTCTCGTCGATCGGCGAGAATCAAAAAGATGATTCTCGTCGATCGGCGGGAATCAGTCGACGATTCTCGACTATTGTTATCGACCCTCGGACGACAATCCTAACCAGCCCTCCAAGGCAACACTTTGCCCATAACCCTATTCAGGTCGGTGATTGGTAACCTTTACCAACACAGTCAGTCATCCAACTTCTCCACATCTCTTATGTGCGACCCTGCAGGCTCATATTGCGTTGGCAGTGAGATTACATGTTTGACCACTTCCAGATCATCATGGTAACTCCAACAGACTCCCACTTGATCTCGAAAGTATCAAACCAAAAACCTCACAAACAATGAGCGGCATCTAGCAATGCATCATTGCTCCCCAAGCAATAAGAGTTCATAACTCATAAGCCTTTATGACCAATGTATCAGCGTTGTCTTTGTCCCTTTGTCCCTTACATCCGGAAAGAACTAGAGGCATGGACCGTGTCACCCTCGTAATAGCTCAGTCCAAGTTTTCTTGATCCAGGACGGACTTCCAAAGAATGGTGAGTCCAATATCACATATTGACTCAACCAAGCATGGCCATGCATTTCTCAGTCCAGTTCCATCAAGGGGCCCATGGATGCAACTCCTGTCATACAGGAGGACAAATTCCATATCTGCTCACACACAAACACCCAAATGATTCGTAACATGCCCAACAACCACCCTTATCATCAACCTTTCTCAAGGAAGACTTTAGATGGCATTAAAGCACGCTCTTCCTCACTTGATGAATGCTGTGACTTCAGGTCAAAGGACCACAACACCATTGTCAATTGAGACCTACTCGTGACACTATTGGATGACAATCCACAGAGTAGTCTCAGGTTGGGTCTGTCCAGTACAACTTGTTCACTAACAAGTACCCACGTGATGACTTGATATCACAATATCATGACCTGTGAGAACCAGTCATCAGTCAACACACGTGCTAGCCTTCATGTATCATCATCACCCTTAGCTTCTATGATGATACTCGACCAGGGACCTTTAAGAATGAAGCTTCAAATAAATCATAGGCTCTCACATTCAAGTCACGTACTTGATGTCCCATGGAAGCGAACATTCTAAGGGTATCTATTATGTTAACATTTAACTATCATATATAGAAAAATTCATAATAAAAGAATTTGCCATTAATTATAAAAGAAAAACTAGGTACACAGTTCATCATATGAACAAACAGCCAACAAAATACATATTTACATGCAATCCACAAGATACTCGCTAGAGTTGATCATTTAGGTATCGTATACCCATCGATCTAGTATGACCATCATGCTTTCTCTGCGCGAGAGGCTTTGTCAGCGGATCCGCAATATTTTCCTCAGTCGGCACTCTACAAATGTTTACATCTCCTCGTTCGACAATCTCACGAATAAGATGAAAATGCCGGAGTATGTGCTTGGAGCGCTGATGAGATCTAGGTTCCTTAGATTGTGCAATTGCACCATTGTTATCACAGTAGAGAACTACGGGACCAACAATGCTAGGAACTACATCAAGCTCGCCGATGAATTTCCTAATCCATACAGCCTCCTTCGCCGCATTAGCTGCTGCGATATACTCGGCCTCTGTTGTAGAATCAGCAACTGTCTCTTGCTTGGAACTCTTCCAGCTTACAGCTACTCCATTCAGGCAAAACACGAAACCTGATTGAGACTTGGAGTCGTCTCTATCAGTTTGGAAGCTAGCATCCGTGTAACCACTTATAACGAGCTCTTCCTCTCCACCATACACCAAGAACACGTCCTTAGTCCTTCTCAAGTACTTCAGGACATTCTTGACTGCAATCCAGTGACACTCACCGGGGTCTGACTGATACCTGCTAGTCATGCTCAAAGCAAAGGAGACATCGAGTCGAGTACATAACATCGCGTACATGATTGATCTAATTGCTGAAGCATATGGAATCAACTTCATGCGGTCCTTGTCTTCACAAGACTTTGGACATTGGTCCTTAGAGAGATTCACACCATGAGACATGGGCAAAAATCCTTTCTTGGACTCAAGCATGTTGAACCGCTTCAACACCTTTTCGATGTACGTACTCTGGGTCAAACCCAGCAACTTCTTCGATCTATCTCTATAGATCTTAATACCAAGTATATAAGTCGCTTCATCCAAATCCTTCATTGAAAAGCAGTTCCCTAGGTTGTTCTTAACAACTTTCAGGGTAGGAATGTCATTCCCAATCAACAGTATGTCATCTACATACAATATCAGGAAGACAACAATGCTCCCACTGATTCGCTTGTAAACACAAGGCTCATCTTCATTCTTGATGAAACCAAACTCTTTGATTTTCTCATCAAAATGAAGATTCCAACTTCGAGAGGCCTGTTTCAGTCCATAAATGGACTTATTCAGCTTGCATATTTTAGTGGCTTCATCTGGGGATACAAAACCCTCGGGTTGTGTCATATACACTTCCTCAAGGAGGTTTCCATTAAGGAAAGCCGTTTTGACATCCATCTGCCAGATCTCGTAGTCATAATACGAAGCAACAACAAGCAATATCCTAATGGACTTTACCATGATAACAGGGGAAAAGGTCTCATCATAGTCAATACCATGAATTTGCTTGAAACATTTAGCCACCAGTCGCCCTTTGAATGTCTGTACATTCCCATCCATGTCGGTCTTCTTCTTGAAGACCCACTTGCACCCTATGGGTCGTACCCCTTCAGGTGGTTCCACCAAGTTCCAAACTTGGTTTGCATACATGGAGTCCATTTCAGATTTCATAGCCTCAAGCCATTTGTCGGAGTCCGGTCCATTCATAGCCTCTTGGTAGGTTGCTGGCTCATCATCATGATCCATAAGCAACACATTACCTATTTTAGACACAAGAAATCCATATCTCTCTGGCTCAAACCTCGGTCTACCAGATCTACGTAGGACTTGTCTTCCCTGAGCAGGTTCTCTAGCTACAACATCTTGTAGTCCTGTCTCAGAATCCAATTCCGGTTCATTCACTACATGTGGTTCTTGAACTTCTTCAAGCTCTACCTTTTCAGTCTTTCTTGATAAGAACTCTTTCTCCAAGAAGACACCAGTCCTTGCGACAAACACTTTGCCCTCGGATGGTAGGTAAAAGTAATACCCTTTCGTTTCCTTAGGATATCCCACCAGATAACATTTATCCGATTTGGGTTCCAGCTTGTCAGGCATTTGACGTCTCACGTATGCCTCACAGCCCCAAATTTTAATGAACGACATACTAGGACGCTTCCCAGTCCATATCTCATATGGTGTCTTCAGAACCGTATTCGTTGGAGCGCGATTCAATGTCATTGCGGCAGTCTCTAAAGCAAAACCCCAAAAGGAAACAGGCAAGTCTGCATGACTCATCATCGAATGTACCATGTCTAACAAAGTACGATTTCTCCTCTCAGACACACCATTATGTTGTGGCGTTCTATGTGGAGTGAGCTGTGATACAATACCACACTCTTTCAGATGATCACGGAACTCATGACTCAGGTATTCTCCACCTCGATCAGATCGGAGTGCTTTAACCCTTTTACCCAATTGGTTTTCTACTTCATTTTTGAACTCTTTGAACTTTTTAAAGGTCTCGGATTTGCACTTCATAAGATACACATATCCGTATCTACTGAAATCATCAGTAAGTGTAACAAAGTAGAAAAACCCACCTCTAGCCATGGAACTCATGGGTCCGCATACATCACTATGTACAACACCCAAGAGATCCTCAGCCCTCTCAGTATAACCAGTGAAAGGAGCTTTAGTCATCTTGCCTAACAAACAAGACTCGCATCGCTCAAATGATTCATAATCAAATGAGTCCAAAAGTCCATCTCTATGGAGCTTGGATATGCGCTTCTCGTTGATATGGCCCAAACGACAATGCCAGAGAAACGTAGGGTTCGAGTCATTTGTTCTTAGTCTTTTATTATTTTCTACATTATAGATCACATGGTCCAAGTTCAAAACGTAAAGACCATTAAATAATTGGGCTACAGCATAACAAACATCATTCTTAAATATAGAACAACAATTGTTATTAATTATAAAAGAAAATCCAATCATGTCCAAACATGAAATAGATATAATGTTTCTAGTTATCGCCGGAACAAAATAACAGTTATCAAGTTCTATTACAAGCCCACTCGGCAAAGAAAGACGGTAAACTCCTACGGCTACAGCAGCAACTCTTGCTCCATTGCCGACGCGGAGGTCCACCTCCCCTTTACTCAGCAATCTTCTGCTTCCCAGTTTCTGCACATTTGTACAAATGTGAGAACCACATCCGGTATCCAATACCCAAGATGAAGGATCAGAAAGGTTTATCTCTATAACGTAAACATTAGAAGCGGAAGTCATACCTCCCCTCAATTTCTGCAGACCCTCAATATACGAAGGACAGTTCCTCCCCCAATGACCAGCCTTGCCACAGTGGTGGCATTTCCCTTCCTTCACCGTGCTCTTATTCTTCATCAGTGCTTAAGACTTGGGCTCAAGATATGACTTAGGTCCCACCTTTGTCTTCTTGGAGCCCTTGGCTTTGCCCTTGCCCTTATGCACCATCAGTATGGGGCTGGCAGGCTTGGCCTTCTTCATGTTGATCTCGGCAGTTCTTAACATGCCTAGGAGTTCGGGCAGTGTCTTGTCTATCTCATTCATGTTGTAGTTCAAGACGAACTGCTCATAACTGTCCGGCAACGATTGCAGGATCAGATCCGTGGCCAACTCTTGACCAAGAGGAAAACCCAGCCTTTCAAGGTTTTCTATATACCCAATCATCTTGAGTACGTGAGTCCCTACTGAGTCTCGAACTCCCATCTTGCACTGAAACAACGCTTTCGTGATGTCGAACCTCTCTTGACGAGCCTGCCCCTGAAACATTTTCTTGAGATGCTCGTCAATCTCCTTGCACCCCATGTTCTCATGTTGCTTCTGAAGCTCAGAGTTCATGGTGGCAAGCATAAGGCACTCGACATCCAAAGCATCATCAGTATACTTCTTATAAGTATCCTTCTCAGCACGGGAAGAGTTCCCGGTCGGCACCTCGGGGGCTTCTTCTTCCAAGACATAGAGCTTTCGCTCTTGCCTGAGAACAATTCTCAGGTTCCTATACCAGTCCATATAGTTTGTCCCGCTGAGCTTATCCTTCTCAAGGATGGCTCTCAGAGACAGCGTGGAGTGTGAAACACTTGCCATGAAATTCTACAAGAATTTATGCAGAATAAAATCAGTACCTAAATTTCAATTACAATTTATTCTAATTAGGACTTCAATTAAAAATACTCCCACTATTTTATTCGAAATGATAGCCCTCACTAACAATTCGGAGAGTTCATGCGAGCTACTCTCTTAGTGGACAAGATCCGTATTTCACCAACACTATGAGTCCGCTTTGGCGTTCCTCTCACAATGCGGTTATTTAGGTAGGCAACGCTTGCCAATTGCATCCTCATGCAATTCTTGTATGGTTGGTGAATAACTCCTTATTCGCATCCATCATATGGTGCATGCCAACCCTATGCCTCTAGGCACTCAACCTTTGAGGTCACCTAGTTAAGCTGGACCCGATGTCGACAGTGGGATATCACAATTATCCGCTCGCACCCTTACCAAGATAGATTAATGCACCTTGCTTTGGCAAGCCCACATTTCATTGATCGAGGCAGGAAGAGTGTCATCCATCGGAAGGCATCCGAACACTTAATATTAAAAGAAGGGATTTCAATTTTAGGTTAACAGTTAACCATGATCAACATTTGATCTATGTGCACATCCAAAGAAAAACAATTCTACACCACATGCATCCCTTATGTGCACATCCTTACACCATCAACAATTTGATAGAAGGAAGGGCTAAATCTGAACATCTGGAAATTTCCAAATCCTCAGATTTACATGCATTGGACAGAAGGCAAAGACAACTCAACTTAAGCAGTAGACAAGCTCATCTCTCTATGTTGGATTCAAAATCCAAAACATACTCGAGGGATGGTTACTGCTAAGGAGACAACTATTTCTAACACTTAGAAATTCCACCGAAATTCCAATCGTTCTTGGTGAGGTGTCAAGACTAAATCTAGACATTTAGAACACTTCTAAATCTCTAGGTTTACACGCATTGGAATAACACAACTTCCAAAACAACAGTCATGGCCGAACCTGGCTCTGATACCACTGTTGGGTTTCTCTATAGGGTTGGCACAACACTTGTGCACGCAGCGGAAAAGTAAAACATCAAGAAAAACCCAAAGAGATGTGGATCGGGCCATGAACGTTGAATCAAGAAGTTAGCAAAAACTAGGCAAAAAGTATCTCGGTGGCGTTGAGTCACAACTCAACGGAGGAGCTCCAAACTTTATCTTCTTGCTAGTGGCGAGTTCTACGTGGAATAGTGTCCACGTTTCTGCAGAAGTCCACACGAGCGGGAGAACGCCGAGCTTTCCGTCGCACGGAAGATCGGGAAGGAGAAGACCGCACCTCGGCTATTCCACGGACTGCTCGGTCCACGCCAGGAAGAGCAGCACCAGCGACAGTCGCCGGAGAAGAGGAAGTCAGCGGAGCAACCACGGCGGCGGCGGAACTCTTCCGTCGGCGGCGGGGTCGGGATCGGCGGAACGATCGAGCGGAACCTTTCCGTCGGGGTCGATTCGCACACAGCCAAAAGGGATATCTACCCGATAAAACCTAAGTGTTCTATTTATACTAGAGGTATAAATAAACCCAGGAAAATCGCTATCCGCAGACCACCCATAACTAGGGTTCAGAATCGGCGAGTATTAATCGGTGAGAATCGGCGACAATCGGCGAGAATCACTGAGCAGGTTCGGCGAGAATCAGTCGACGAGTATCACACTGGATCGGCGAGAATCAGAGTACAATACTCGACGATTCTCGCCGATCGTCGAGCCGCGCTCGACGATACACAACGATACTCGACGATCGTCGAGCCGCGGTCGACGACAATTGTCAAGGTAGTCGATCGTCGAGAATCAACAATTGATTCTCGACGATTCTCGTCGATCGGCGAGAATCAGAAAGATGATTCTCGTCGATCGGCGGGAATCAGTCGACGATTCTCGACTATTGTTATCGACCCTCGGACGACAATCCTAACCAGCCCTCCAAGGCAACACTTTGCCCATAACCCTATTCAGGTCGGTGATTGGTAACCTTTACCAACACAGTCAGTCATCCAACTTCTCCACATCTCTTATGTGCGACCCTGCAGGCTCATATTGCGTTGGCAGTGAGATTACATGTTTGACCACTTCCAGATCATCATGGTAACTCCAACAGGCCATACATGAGCAAAACACATCATTCTTTGCTTAGCCTTCAAGGGCTAGTAGCAGCAGCAATAGCAGGGACTTCAACCCTTATATATCCCGCTCGGCTCTCCAACACCTGCACAAGGGTAGCCCACCAAGCGATGGCAAACAAGGAAATGGTCAGCATTCAGCTGACCAATTTATAACGACCATACCCCTTACCCAGGGCAGTGGTATTCCTTCCCTCTAGTAATAATAATTCATAGACAGATATATCAGACATTGTGCTCTCACGCACAACAATTCATCACAACCATCAGCCACGTGGCCCGACGATCCGTGCACTCAGGGCACATTCTTGGTGTACCGGCGTACCAGGGTCTCACCACCGTTCCAGGTCCGAAACCCGACGACAAAATTGAGCATTTAGTCTTTCTGGCGCGCAGGCCTAAGACTCTCATTATCTGCTCCAACTGACCGCACTTTTAGGTCTCTAAGTCAGACAGACATAATGCAGGTACGGATCACCCCCCCCCCCCGTTGCTCAAGTTGCTTTGCCATCAACGAATACCAACATACTCGAGGCTAAATTTAAGGCGCGGGTCGATTTCACCTTTCCTGTTCAGCATGAGGGCTTTTTAAGAGCTTATCATGCTCACAACAGCCATACTGTCCACCAAGGACTGGAGTCACAATAGCCACAATGTCCATCAAGGACTGGCTTAATAATCACAGGTTAGCTAGGAGCCATTGCCAGCGGTATTCACTCTCGACCGGCATTGGAGACAGAACTCACTTTCCATACCTAGCCATAACCTTAGCTGGCTCAATCATCCAACAATCCCTACAGCTATCTTCAGTGGCATAAACACTGGTCTTTCAAAGCATACAGCACAAGCACTTGCAGGTATTTTCCTGGACTTTCACTCCAGTACTTCCTGCTACTATCCTTCACAAGCACAATCCATTGAACTCAAAAGCATCGCAAGGGTCTTTTCCTGGACTACCACTCTAGTACTCTATACTACTACCCTTCACAGGTCTAACCCATCGATTCCATAAACTACATGTTTATCCATGAAATCTTATCCGGTGTGCAAATGAAACATCACCAATCCAGACCAACCTGTCCAGATGGGCATCACACAACATGCCTATTTTTTACTGTACATTTTCGGATCTATATGCAAGACTATTGGGGATTCCAAGAATCAACCCAAGGGAAATCCCTCCGCAATCCACCCTCTGGTGGGGGAAATCCATAAACATGCCAAAAATAAGGACTTCACATGTCCAAAAAGGAAGATCGTTACCCTTGAGAACTCTTTGGAGCCATGGAAATCTAGCTAGTTGGAAAGCGCCGCAGCGACACTGCCTCCACAAATCTGGCCTCGGATCTCAATTCGGAACTCGGAAGCTCCACCGGTGGCCGGCTCCTCTCTCCTCCTCATCCTTACTCTCTCTTCTCTCTAGCTCTTATAAAAAGAGAATGACCAAGACTAAATGAGAATCCTCTTCTCAATTCTTAGTTATTAACCAGCAGGGAGAAGTCTGGGCCATCAGATCCCAGATGAAGAAAATGGACGGCCACAAATTGCATTCAAAACTCTATTTTTGGGCTGACACGGCCTGTGACACGCCCGTGTCATAGGCCGTGTACCTTAAGCGGCACACAACTGACTTACCCCGATCAGTACATGTCCATGTGACACGCCCGTGTCACAGGACGTGTGATTTGACATGGCTTTGGACATGCCCGTGTCTAGCGGTCGTGTACCTCAGGCGGCACACAACCGTCTTAACTTGAACAGGACACGGCCATGTGACATGCCTGTGTCACAGGCCGTGTGCCCAGAGACACACCCGTGTCCTGCCCGTGTTCACCAGGCCTCATTACCTTGGCCAAATCCAGAAAAGGACATGGACATATGACACGCCCGTGTCACACGCCATGTGCCCTTACATGAATGCAGACACGCCTTCGTCGTGCATTTCGTCGAGCGAAGTTCATCGACCAGAGGAGGACACGGCCTCCGACACGCCCGTGTCGCAGGGTGTGTTCCCTCTCAAAAATTTCGTCGAGCGCATTTCGTCGACCACTCGCCAGACAGCTCAACCAGACAGAGCAGGACACGACTTGGGACACACCCGTGTCCCAGGTCATGTAACCCAGCCTTAGGCCATAATTGGGATTTGGGGTGTTACACAGTGACATAGGTAGGTGTCATGTCGTAATCGACATCTGCTACTACGCGACGTTAGCTTCATATCGCTCTGCGGTAGTGAAACCATAACGGCATGACCACGTGTCGGCCTGTGATTAGAAGGTTTGGGGAGTTGCGCTCGAAATAAGGCGTTGAATTAAGGTACCACACGACGGTAGATAGATACCGCGCGACGGTAGCTTTATATATAATCCTAGTTTGGTCATTTTCACTTCATCTCTTTTGGAGTTGAGGACTTGGCCTGGATTTCTTGGAGGAGGAGCAGTAGCGCTGGAGGGGAGATCTCACCATCGTTGAAGTTCCGGAGTTTCGATTCGCAAGCCAAGTTCGGATTTGTGGAGGTAAGATCATTGCAATCGTGTTCATCCATCTAGATCTTTGGCACGACACCGAAGAGAGCGCAAAGGGTAACGATTCTCAACTTGGACATGTGAAATCCTCTTCCTTTTGCATAGGAAACTCTCTCTCTCAAGTGTGCGAGCCTGAGGTCTTCCTTCGAGTAGATATGATGTATCCCCGTAGTTTTGAATTTAGAGTTCGGAATTGAAGTACAAACATAGGCATGGTGTGTGAAGCCCATCCAGATGGGTTGGTCTGGATTAGTGATGTTTTTCATTATGCTTGTTAATTGCCAGAGAAGACTCTGTGATGTTTGTTTTTTTTGGATTTCTACGCGGTAGATTGCAATAGGGAACCTTGGGGACTAACTCCAAGGGGCACCCAAAAAACTGTGTAGAATCGCATTTCTGCCAGGTAGCGTGCGATAGTAGTGCTACCTCTGGCGGTAGCTCCTTGAGAGTTTTATTTGAGGCCTATGTCTTGGAGACCTGGGGTCAGTGTTTGAGTCCTGTGTTGTGGAAACCGGGGGCCTGTGATGTGGGGATGAGGCTTTGAGAGCCCATCTTGGTAGTCAGAGAGCCATCCATATATCGTAACTGGGTTATGTAATGTCTGGAGAAATGGGAAGGGGGAGGCTGACCCGCATCATGGTTGTTTTCTCCAGCGATGTGAGCAACGGAAAAGGGCCGAACCTACCCAGTAGCTATGTCGAGCGTCCGTGGGTAGTGTTACCTGTAGTTGACATAGTTATAGGTCTTAGGCCTTGTGCAGGCCGTAAAGACTACCAAAATGCTCATGTTTGTTGCCGTCTTATGAACTGTGGTGAGTCCCTGGTTTTTGTCCAGACACCAAGAATGTGCCCTGAGAGCACGGGGTGTGTGGCCGTTTGCGCCTACACATGTGGTGAAGCGTGCTTAAGTTGCACTTTCATTGCTATGTTTGGTTTTGCTAATATAATGCAGGGACGGAGCACCGCCGCCTCGAGTGAGGGGTGGAGTAATTATAATATGGCCAGCTTTATCTAACCTTTGCCTTGTTTTGCCACCGTTTGGTGGATTGTTCTTATGCAGGAACAGGTGAGACAAGTGGCAAGTAGCGGGCTAAAGCCCTTGATGCTGTGCAGGTCCTTGAAGGCCAAAGAGAAGTGTTTTCCCTTACTATATTCATGTGTGGTCGGCCTGCATGACGAAGTCTGTAAAACACTTTAATTCAAGTTGAATATTGTAAGGCCTTAAGGACAAGACTTTCCTTTTGTTTTTGTACCTTCATTCATGTTTTGATCTCTAGTAGACATTCATGTTTCGTGATGAGTTCTTCCAACTATTTTAAAAGCTTAAGCTAGAATGCTTTGTATTAGGATCCGTTGTTGTATCATAGTAATTTGGTATCAGAGGGCATATATGCGTGGCCGGACGGGGGTAATTCTGGGATGGGTGACCTCCTAGGAAGTCCCTATTCGGCCCAACTTAACTGTCGAGTTCACTCATCAAAGTGAGACTGTGGCCACCAACAACCCGCCTGTGGATGGAGAGGGGTTGGGGTGCTTGGGTTGCAGCCCGGTAGTAACGCCTAGAGTGGAGCCGTGACATTGTCACGTTGGATCGGCTAGGGTCATTACAGAACATAGCCTAAGACGCTCCCTGAAGCATCACTATAGATATCAAAGCCTTCTGTACCACACGGCGAACAAAGCACAGATGTCGTGGTCCGCCGACTCTTTAACTCTTTAAAAGCTCGTGTGCACTCAGGCGAAACGAACTTCTGCTCTTTCCTCGTCAGTGTAGTGAGATGTAAGGCTATCCGCAAAAGTTCTCCACGAAGCGCCCGTAGTAGCCAACAAGTCTTAGGAAGCTCCTGACTTCCGTAATAGTAGATAACACAAGCCATTCTCATATAACAACAATCATAGTCGGATCCACCATAATACCCTCTCCACTAACCACATGACCAAGAAAAGCCACCAACGACAGCCAAAACTCACATTTTGAGAACTTGACAAAGAGTTTATTCCTTCTCAGGGTATGCAAAAGTAACCTCAGATGTTTCACATGCTCCTCTTCAGACTGAGAGTATACCAGTATGCTGTCAATAAAGACAATTACAAACAGTTCCACATACTCTCTAAAAGTCTCATACATTAGATCAATTAATACCGATGACGCATTAATGATTCCAAAAGGCATCACAGTAAACTCATAATGCCCAAAACGTGTACCAAACGCTCTCTTGGGAATATCACTTTCCCGAATTCTCAACTGCCGTAGCCGAACTTCAAATCCAACTTCGAGTAGACAGTCGATCCAACTAGCTGATCAAACAGATCATCGATTCGAGGAATCAGATACTTGTTCTTTTCTCTCAGCTTGTTCAATTCATAATAATCAATGCATAGATGCAAGCCTCTGTCCTTCTTCACAAAGAGCACCGGTGCGCTCCACGGTGACATACTCGGACGTATATATCCTTGCTCTAGCAACTCTTATGTTGGGTGCATTGGAAAATATGTACCAGATTTGAATAAGCCTCACCCTACTCAATGATATACATCAAGGTGTATTTGATGTGTTTTGAGTTTATATGTGCAGGTTAAGTAATTGCATGAAATGCAGAAAATTTCTAAGTCCATGTGTCGACACCTAGAGAAACAGTGTCGACACTTATGAAGCCTTGTGTCGACACTGGAGAAAAGCTGTGTCGACACTTGGAGTAAATTGTATCGACACCAGGAAAGGCAGAGTCGACACCAGAAGAAATGTGTCGACACATACAGGCAGTGTCGACACACTGTGAAGAATTGTCAACATAATTTGTGTCGACACCCACATAAGTTTTTATCAACATTAACTGTGTCGACACACAGGACTTCTGTCGACACACAACAAAGCTTCAACAAAGTTAAAGTAAGGAAGTACTTGTGTTGACACAAAGGAGATGTGTCGACACTTAGCAAGTATCAACAACAAAAGAAGTTTTGTCGACACAAAGGAGATGTGTCGACACACATCAGATTTTCAACTAAGTTTTAAAGAAGTATTTGTGTCGACACACAGAATTAGTGTCGACACATTCAACAGAAGGCTTGTGTCGACACACAGAATCAGTGTCGACGCATTCTGAAGAAGCAGTGTCGAGAAGCTGTTACAACAACAAAAGAAGTTGTGTCGACACCACCAAGGCTAGTGTCGACACTTAGTCCACTTGTGTCGACACTTAGCCTATTTGTTTCGACACATAATGAAGATCAGTCACGACACTTTCAGACAGAGACAGTGATTTCAAGAAGTGACTGGATGACTTGACAGCTGTCATTCCAACCGGTCTACTGTAACTGTCAAAGCTGTCAGAAGGTTGTTAGAAACCTGATCAGCCAGTTACCATGGAGAAAGATTATATAAAGGCTTTCTACTTCAACATCAAGAGTAAAAATAACAACCAACTAAAAAGAATAAGAGAAGACAATCAATCATTGTAGAATGCAGATCCAGAGAAAACTTTAAATCAGTATTTTGAAGAAACTTCAGATTTACTTGGAGAGAGAGAACTCCAGTAATTGAAGTCAAGAAAGAGACTTGTCTAAACAAATCTCTTAAGAAGCAGGTTCCAAACCATACTGCAAAGAAGGATCCAGATTTAATTCTTCATCTTAAGAAGGAAGTTGCCAGCTGGTCTACTTCAAGAAGATCAACTTTTACTGAGTTCAGACTCAAGAAGCCTTGAAGTAGCAAAGACAAAGTTGATCTCAGAAATCAGTTCTATCAAGAACAGATCAAGAAGGTTTCCCTCTTCATTCTCTCAAACAGAGTGGTAACCTAAAACCATTTATTATCTTTTTATAGGATCCTAAGGGATCTGAGTTGTAAGCCTAAATTTATAAAGGCTGAGGTAGGGCTTTTGAGCCTGAGTGTAGGAGAATCTATTCTCTGAGTGTAAGTCTTGTTGAAGACTGAGTGGTAGGGCTTTGTGCCTGAGTTGTAGGAGACTGTGTTCTCTGAGTGTGGGCCTTGGTGAAGGCTGAGGTAGGGCAGTTTGCCTGAGTTGTAGGAGTGGGGACACTCTGAGTTGTAGGAACCTGTTTGGGGTTCTGAGCTGTAAGATCTGAGGATCTGTGGAGAAGTGCAGAAGTTAGGCCGAATCTAGTACACTGCTAGATAGGTGAAGGGGGAAAGTGGATGTACCCAGACCTTGGGGAACCACTATAAACACTATGTGCACTCTGTGGATGATAATCTCTATGATTGCTGTGCTGTATGATAGTTAAATTTGTAATTTCTGCTAAGTAACTGAACAGAATATCTGCCTTTGAATCAAAAGAAAAATTACACCTATTCACCCCCCTGTAAGTGTTTAGGCACTATTTCTTTCAAGTGGTATCAAAGCGAGGTTACTCAAGAAAGGACTTAACAGTCAGAGTAAGATCCTTAAAGCAGATATAAGAATCAAGAAAATGGGTTCAGGTGAAAATCACAAGGAGATATAAGAATCAAGAAAATGGGTTCAATGAAATTACCAATATGTAGAAAAAAGATATTTGGCATATGGAAAGAGAGGGTCAGACTCTTTATGGAAGCTTCTGACCCAAGAATATATATTACAGTCAAAGAAGGCCCATATGTGCCTATGAAGACATCCATTCTGGATGCAAATCAGAAAACTCCCAAGAATTTTTCTGAAATGACTAAAGATGAAATCATCCTGGTCACTATGGACAAGAGAGCCCAGAATATAATTGTTAGTGACATTGATGATTCAACATTTCAGAATTTAATTCATTGTAAAACCTCCAAAGAAATATGGGACACATTAATAGTCTATATGGAGGGCTCAGAAGAAGTAAGACAAGATAGGAAGTCAATGTTAAATCAAGAATATGAAAGCTTCAGACAAGGAAAGTCTGATAGCATTACAGAATGTTACAAGAAGTTCTATAGGATTGTTAATGATTTGATGTCCAATGGAAGAGACTTCAGTAACTATGAGCTGAATGACAAGTTCTTAAGATCCCTGACTAAGGACTGGGACACCAAGATTTGTGCCATTAGGGAAGTGGCGAAACTTGCTGATATACCTCCTCCAACTTTGTTTGGAAAACTGCTATCTTATGAGATGCAGTTAATGGCTAGAAAGGAGGAAGAGAAGAATACTAGAGTGGAGCACAAGGAAAAGTCTATGACCTTCAAGTCTGAAGCCACTAAGAAGTATAAAAGCAAGTCTCCATCTACACCTAAAATAATTGCTGAGGCTGTCACAGATAATTCAGATAGCAAAAGTTCTGATAGCAGTGAAAGTGATGAAGACTTTGCTGCTTTTACTAGGCACTTTCAAAGATTTCTAAAGAAGAAGCAGTGGAGGTCCAAGCCTTCCACTTCTCAGCCAAAAGATGACTATTATCAGAAGAGAAAGTCATCCAGGAATGACAAAAGCAGGTCCAAGCCAAGCAAAGCTACATCTTCAAAGATTGTGTGTTATTGCTGCAATAGACAGTGAGATGTAGTGGCTGACTGTCCTGAAAAGAGGAAGGAGTCAGTTGACAAAAAGAAGACTCAGGTTAAAAGCAAAAAGGAAAAGTCCTTTGTTGCTAAGAAAGACAAGAGTCTGACAGACCGATCATCTTCAGAAACAGAATCAGAAGCTGAAGCCTACATTGGATTATTTGCTGAAGAGGAAGAAGATGAGTTCATGCAGCTAATGAATTCAATTTATGAGCATGAAGACCATCAGTGCAAGGGACTGATGGCTATATCTGAAGGAGACAAGTGCTAGGATCAGCCTGGACCAAGTAAGGTACAAAGTTATTCTTCTAGTTCAATTTATAGTACTGAGTCAGAGTCAGATACATCTGCATCAAGTGATGTGAGTGGGTCTGAATCTGAAGGAGATATTCATCAGTTAATTGATGAATATAGAGACTTGTTGCAGGCCTTGAAGAAAAACAAAACCTTGGCCAAAACTCAGGCAAAGGAGATTGCTAGTCTTAAGTTGGCTGCAATAGATTCAGAGAAATTGTTAGATCAAAAACTGAATGAGACTGTCAGATTGAAAAACATAACTGTTATTCAAATGTGCACAATCAATTTCAATAATGATCAGATTAGAAATCTGGAGGTTAGACTTCAGAGGGAGAAAGAAATTGTGGCTAGCTTTTCTAAACCTAAATCTATTTTACCCTTGATAGATGAGTTTGTACCTCAAAAGGGTAAGGCTGGATTAGGGTTTAAAAAACCTTCCTGGACTGCTAAGGCCAAATATAAAGGCAAAGCTCCAGCATAAAACAAGAAGCCTGCTGTAGATAATTCAGTTAGGGTTGTACCTAAACAAAGGTACAACAAGTTTGAATGCTGGTGTTGTGGCAAGGTAGACCACTTTGCCATAGATTGTTGGCACAATTCTAGTGTCAAGGAGAATAACAATCTGCCTGTGAGAAGACCTACATGCAGATTAGTTAGATTTCAGGCTAACATGAACCAAGGACCCAAAACTCATTTGGGTTCTAAGGTTAACTAGTCTTTTTTGCAGGTGAGTCCAAGTGGCCATGCCCCAATATGGTACTTGGACAGTGGATGTTCCAGGAACATGACTGGAACAAAGGTGTTGCTGAAGGACTACACACCTATCAAGGATGGCCCTAAAGTAACCTTCGGTGGTTCAGAAAAAGGAATCATCAAAGGATTTGGTAACATTTCCAGTAATCAGATTACTATCACTCAAGTGGCCTATGTAAAGGGTTTGAAACACAACCTCATTAGCATAAGTCAGCTGAGTGATTTAGGATATGACATCTCATTTGTCAAGAATGGTTGTCATATCAAAAGGTCAAGTGATCAAAAGATCATTTTGACAGGTTATAGAAAAAGGAATGTTTACTGTCTTGACTTTGTGTGTGAGAACAATACTTCTCCTATTTGTCTTGTAGCTGATGAGAGAGTCTCTCATTGTGTCAAATGGCACAAGAGGCTAGCCCATATTAATTACAAGACTATTGGCCAACTCTTTAGCAAAGAGTTAGTGAGGAATGGTCCTCAAGTTAAGTGTATTAAGGATGGGATATGCTCAGCTTGTCAAAAAGGCAAGCAGACCAAATCAACCTTTCATAGCCTTGAAAACAAGGATTCAGTGAGGTGTCTTTACCTCTTGCATATGGATCTTTTTGGTCCTATGCCAGTTCATAGTCTAGGAGGAAAGTCTATACATTTGTGGTGGTAGATGACTATTCTAGGTATTCCTGGGTGTTCTTCCTAAGATAAAAATCTGAAACCCCAACTGTCTTATATAGTTTTGTTAAATAAATTCAGAATGAGTTGGACAGTACAGTGGTCAAAATCAGAAGTGGCCATGGTACTGAATTTCAGTCTGAAAGTATGACAAGACTATGTGAAGAATTTGGGATTTTCAGGAATTTTCCTCATCAAGAACACCATAGAAAAATGGTATTGCTGAAAGGAAGAATAGAACATTGATAGAGGCTGGTAGAACCCTATTGAGTGACACTTCTCTCCCAGAATATTTCTTG
The DNA here is from genome assembly GCA_039583875.1 of Platanthera guangdongensis. Taxonomy (NCBI): domain Eukaryota; kingdom Viridiplantae; phylum Streptophyta; class Magnoliopsida; order Asparagales; family Orchidaceae; genus Platanthera; species Platanthera guangdongensis. Next base: position 135,526,539 of record CM077165.1, read on the forward strand.
GCTGAGGCAGTAAACACTGCATGTCATGTAATCAATAGGGCTACTATCACCAAGTGCCACAAGAAGACTCCTATGAGATTGTGAAGGGCAGAAAACCAAATTTATCCTATTTCAGGATCTTTGGTTGCAAGTGCTATATACTTAACAATGGCAAGTCTTATCTAACCAAGTTTGCTGCCAAATCCCAGGAGGGGATCTTTGTTGGGTACAGCAACAATAGTAAGGCTTATAGGGTCTACAACTTGGTTACTCAAGTTGTAGAAGAGTCTATGCATGTAGTCTTTGATGAAGCAAGACTGATTAGCAGTGAGTTGCCAAGTAGTGTATGCAGCTCTACAGGTATAAATGAGAAGATGGACAAGCTTACCATTACAGAAGTTTTTACTGCAACTCAGCAAGTGGAAAATGATGGTTGCTGTCCAGGGGGAGTACAAGACTCTCTAGATGTAGAAGAAAACCAAGAGCTGCAGCTAAATGAAGAGGCTGGAGGTGCTCAACATGAAGATAGACTACCTTCAGCTAATAGACACTTAAAGGATCATCCAGCCAATCAGATAATTGGTTATCCAAAACAAGGTGTGCAAACAAGAAGTAGGAATCTGAGTACTGTTCTTTGCTCCAGCTTCCTATCACAAGTGGAACCAAAGAAATTTGAAGAAGCAGTTCTAGACCCTCATTGGATTGATGCCATGCAAGAGGAGCTAAATCAGTTCAGGAGGTGCAAGGTCTGGAAACTGGTTCCTAAACCCAAAGACCACAATATCATTGGAACAAAGTGGATCTTTAGGAACAAATTGGATGAGAATGGAATCATCATTAAGAATAAAGCTAGACTTGTTGCAAAGGGATATAGGCAGGAAGAAGGTATTGATTTTGATCAAACCTTTGCACCAGTAGCAAGACTGGAGGCTATCAGAATGTTCCTTGCTTATGCAACATATCAAGGGTTCAAGGTATTTCAAATGGATGTAAAGTCAGCTTTCCTAAATGGAAATCTAAAGGAAGAAGTCTATTTAGAGCAGCCTTCAGGTTTTGTTGATTCTCTCAAACCTGATTATGTTTATAGACTTAGGAAAGCATTGTATGGGTTGAAACAAGCCCCAAGGGCTTGGTATGAAACCCTGTCTAGTTTCCTCATTGAGAACAAATTCTCAAGGGGGAAAATAGACAAGACTCTATTCCTGAGGGTATCTAAAGGTAAGATTATCCTAGTCCAAATATATGTTGATGAAATAATATTTGGGTCTACTAAAAGTAATCTTTGCAGGAAGTTTGCAAAACTTATGCAAGGAAAATTTGAAATGAGCAGTATAGGAGAACTTAAGTTCTTCTTGGGTCTCCAAGTAAGACAGACTGAAGATGGCTTGTCCATATGCTAGTCTAAGTTCACCCTAGAGTTGATAAAGAAGTATGAGATGGAATCTTCCACTACTATAAAAACTCCTATGGGATCAAGTATGTCTCTAAGCAAAGATGATGCAGGGAAACCTGTAGATGAAACTTTGTATAGAGGGATAGTTGGCTCCCTTCTGTATTTAACTGCTAGTAGACCAGATATCATGTATGCTACATGTGTCTGTGCTAGGTACCAAGCATGCCCTAAAGAATCTCATCTGACTGCAGTAAAAAGGATTTTGAGATATATTAAGGGCACCCATTATCTAGGCCTTTGGTACCCTAGGAATAGAGATTTTCTACTGACATGCTATTCAGATGCAGATTTTGCAGGTTGCAATGAAGATAGAAATAGTACTACAGGAACCTGTCAATTTTTAGGTGGAAGACTAGTGTCTTGGAGCAGTAAGAAGCAGACCAGTATGGCAATCTTCACAACTGAGTCAGAATATATTACTGTAGGAAGCTGCTGTGCACAACTTTTGTGGATTCAACATCAACTAGTAGACTATGGTATTCAAGTAAGTAGAACACCTTTGCTTTGTGATTCTACAAGTGCAATTTCTATAGCTAATAATCCCGTCTCACATAGTAGGACTAAACACATAGAAATTAGATACCATTTTCTTAAAGAACATGTAGAAAAAGAGGACATTTCCCTAGAATATGTTAAAACAGATAATTAGATAGCTGATATGTTTACTAAGCCTCTTGATGAAACTAAATTCAATAAGTTTAAAATTGAATTAGGAATGTTGAACTTAGAATAGTTTGATGAAAATTGTCTAAGTAAAATGGTGTTGACACATGGAGTTGTCTGTGTCGACACATGGTAGTGGTGTCGACATTTCAGAGAAATAAGTGTCAACACATCCAGCATAGGTGTCGACACATCCAGGGTGGTGTCGACACTTAGGTTTAACAATGATTTCGTCGAGTGAAGTATCGACTAATCGTCGAACGCAGATGTATATGTGTCGACACATCATAATTGGTGTCGACACATTACAGTCAACATAGTTGTCGAGACATCAGAAGTAAGTATCGACATCTCTCTCTTCTCAATTCAAAATTTCTCTAAACCCTAATGGTGCCCAAGCTTGAAGAGAACGTCAATGAAGTTTATGAGCTGGTACGACATGCCTTTGACGATGCGGAACCAGAAATTCAAGGTGTTGTAACCCTAGTTGCTGAGATTGGGTTGGAGTTTTTAGTTTCTGAGCCAATCAAGATTTGGAAGAAGGAAGTACTCGAATTCTTTAGTGCAGCAATCCTAGATCACACTGGACTAAAAATTCGATCCACAGTCCATGAAAACAAGGTGAAACTCACCCATAAAAGTCTAAGAAAAGTACTACATCTACCTAGAACTAAAGAAGAGGAAGATGTACCTGCATAAAAGATAAGGGAGGCACTGCAATGGTGTGGACTAGATTCAAACATGAATATTGGATCAGTTTTTAACAGGAAAGGCATGAACATGCAAGGAAGGTTTTTATCTGAAGTAGTTGGGAAGGTGATTCTAAGCAAGCCAGGTGGGCATAATAGAATATCAGCTCACATGTTCAACCTAATGACAAGAATCATTTTTAAACTAAAAACTGATTGGTCAGCAGTGATGTTTGAAAAGATAAAGGAAAGTCTTAAGAAGCCCAATCTGGGTAGGATTATGAGTTTGTACTTGGCTGGAAGTATTCCAGAAGTCATGAACCAAGCTGCTGGTTTTAAGATGAACCACATGAGGAAAATGGACATCAGGATAATCTCAAGATGGGATAGGGTGTTAACTAAAGAAATGCCTACACCAAAGAAGGAAACACCTCAGAAGAAGAAGAAAGCCATAGTAGCTCCTGAATCCTCCAGAAGTTCAGAGGAGCATGTAGTCTTCAGTTCAAATGAGGAAGAAGGTAATAATACTGGAAGGTCCCCAGTAAGGAATATAGAAGCACAGAGGCAGGGGGAGCAACCATCTGCTAGCCTTATTCACCTGGATCCACTCCAGGAGGAGCCTCAACATGTGGAAGAGCCAACTCACCTAGACAGTGAAATGGCTACTCAGACAACCCTTGAGGTAATATCTGAAGTTAATCAGTCAATTTTCCATATAGAGGATGAAATATTAACTCAGTCTTTACTTGATGTTGATCAGCAAACTCAGTTAAATAGTCAACCACAAGATGTTGTCATGGAAGACACATGAGTTGCTGATACTGCTCCTGAGATAAGAAACTCTCCAGTCCCTACTCAACAGGAGTTTACTCTAGAAGAGCTGTTCCCTGATTTGGTACAGACTGATATTGAGGGGGAGCAGGCAGCTTTTGTGGGAGAGAAAGCAGTATTTGAGGGGGAGAAGGTAGATCTTGAGGGGGAGCATGTAAGATCTCAGGAGGAGACTGCAAGGAATGATGAGGAGCTACCAAGTACTGAGAAGGAATTGCCTCCTACTCCTAAAGATAGAGTAGACATTGCCCGTACTTCTGCTTCTGAGGATGAAGAAGTTGCTAGAGCTAAGAAGAGAAAGCTTATGGTCTTCAAAAGGAGTCAAAGCTACAAGAATGCTTTACAAACTGTTGCTCCACAGCCTGCTCCAACAATTGATTATAGTTCTTTGTTAATATCCATGTAAGAAAAGTTGGATGAGCAAAGGATTGCTATAGAAAAGTATATAGATGAGACACACAATTATCTTCAACTCTCCTTAACAACAGATATAAAATCTATAAGATTTGAAGTCAATCAAAATAAGAAGGAGATGACTGACTGCTTTCGCAAAGGAGGAAATGCAGTGGTTTACATTGCCACTCATCAAGAAAAGATCAAAACACAAGTCGATGACATGGCTGTCAAACAAGGATATGTTCTGGAAAATCAGCTTAGAATGAATGATAATCTGACTGCCTCTCATAATGCCATTGTCACTGAGATGAAAAGTATTGCTACTGCACAAACTACAGCAAGGGCTACAGACAAAGATGAATTTGATAAGCAATTACAAGAAGGAATAGCTGCTGTACAGGCTGCTCTTGAGAATTCTCAAAAGGATATTACTGCCAAGCTACAAAAACAGAAGCCCTTCTATAAAGATGGTGTTAATTATCTTAATGCCCAAATCAGATTTCACAAAGATGATCTCAGGGATCATATTGAAAGAGAAGTCATAAAGGGGGAGAAAGTACTAGTCAAAGCTGGATCTGACCATGCTAAATGGATTTCCAATAACATCAAAGCCACACTTGGATATCCACCCCTGTGTGATGATGATAATGTGGCTGAATCTGGCATTCACCCTGCTATTTTTGGAGGAGAGCCTGCTGAAGTTGCTCAAGTCATTTATCCTCCTGCAGATTTTGAAATGATACATCAGGAAGTCCAATCAATGTATATCCCTCCAAAGGGTACAAACATATTATCATTGAGAAAGTAGATCAGCCTGTGCTAGAGTCAGTTTTGAAAGAGCAAGAAGCTCTATTGTCAAAGAAGAGATTCAGAGAACAGGCAGAGTTAAGGCCTGATTTTGAACAGTGGAGCCCAACTTCTAGAAATATCATATTGACTGCTTGAAAAGCTGCAAAGGACAATATCCTAGAAAGGGGCAAATGGTACTCTGACCAAGAATGGAGAAAACATGAAGCCAGGCAAAAGGCTATTGTACAGTACAAAAGAAAGGCTAAACTTGGGAAGCTACCTCCTAATACACAGGAGCCTAGCAAGTATTTCCCTAAGCTTTATCATTATTTTGAAAGACAAAAGATAAGGGCTGAAGAGCTAAAGAAGAAAGATCTTAAAGGCAAGAAGCTAGTTGATGACATTGATGCTCCAGTTCAAGCCAAGATTCAATCAGGCAAGGGCATTGTCATCAAGGAGCCAGAGCAGACATAAAAAAAATTTTTCTTAAGTTTACAACTTTGTAATCATTTGTGTTGAAATCCATGTAAACTTTTGATTAAAGAAACTTTTGATAGTTGAAACAAATCTTTTATGAATGCTCATTGTGTTAGCATTATAATTTTGTGATAAAATATTTTATATGCTTTGTTTCAGTAATTACCCTGTCATATAATGTTGTTTTACATCATATTGTGTATTTGTTATGTATGGTGTATATCTTTGACTAAGAGTTATGAGTTCTCCAAATAGGGGGAGATTGTTGGGTACATTGGAAAATGTGTACCAGATTTGAAGAAGCCTCACCCTACTCAATGATATACATCAAGGTGTATTTGATGTGTTTTGAGTTTATATGTGCAGGTTAAGTAATTACATGAAATGCAGAAAATTTCTAAGTCCATGTGTCGACACCTAGAGAAGCAGTGTCGACACTTATGAAGGCTTGTGTCGACACTAGAGAAAAGTTGTGTCGACACTTGGAGTAAATTGTGTCGACACCAGGAAAGGCAGAGTCGACGCCAGAAGAAATGTGTCGACACATACAGGCAGTGTCGACACATTGTGAAGAATTGTCAACATAATTTGTGTCGACACTTAGAGGCAGTGTCGACACACACAGAAGTATTTGTCAACATCAACTGTGTCGACACACAGGAGTTGTGTCGACAAACAGCAAAGCTTCAACAAAGTTAAAGTAAGGAAGTACTTGTGTCGACATAAAGGAGATGTGTCGACACTCAGCAAGTATCAACAACAAAAGAAGTTGTGTCGACACAAAGGAGATGTGTCGACACACAGCAGATTTTCAACTAAGTTTTAAAGAAGTATTTGTGTCGACACACAGAATTAGTGTCGACACATTCAACAGAAGGCTTGTGTCGACATACAGAATCAGTGTCGACACATTCTGAAGAAGCAGTGTCGAGAAGCTGCTACAATAATAAAAGAAGTTGTGTCGACACCACCAAGGCTAGTGTCGACACTTAGTCCACTTGTGTCGACACTTAGTCTATTTGTGTCGACACATAATGAAGATCAGTCACGACACTTTCAGACAGAGATACTGATTTCAAGAAGTGACTGGATGACTTGACAGCTGTCATTCCAACCGGTCTACTACAACTGTCAAAGCTGTCAGAAGGTTGTGTAGAAAGCCGATCAGCCGGTTTACCATGGAGAAAGATTATATAAAGGCTTTCTCCTTCAACATCAAGAGTAAAAATAACAACCAACTAAAAAAAACAAGAGAAGACAATCAATCATTGTAGAATACAGATCCAGAGAAAAAACTGTAAATCAGTATTTTGAAGAAACTTCAGATTTACTTGGAGAGAGAGAACTCCAGTAATTGAAGTCAAGAAAGAGACTTGTCTAATCAAATCTCTTAAAAGCAGTTAGGTTGAAAACCAGACTGCAAAGAAGGATCCAGATTTAATTCTTCATCTTAAGAAGGAAGTTGCCAGCGGTCTACTTCAAGAAGATCAACTTTTACTGAGTTCAGACTCAAGAAGCCTTGAAGAAAACAAAGACAAAGTTGATCTCAGAAATCAGTTCTATCAAGGACAGATCAGAAGGTTGCCTGCTTCATTCTCCCAAACAGAGTGGTACCTAAAACCATTTATTATCTTTTTATAGGATCCTAAGGGATGTGAGTTGTAAGCCTAAATTTATAAAGGCTGAGGTAGGGCTTTTGAGCCTGAGGGTAGGAGAATCTATTCTCTCAGTGTAGGTCTTGTTGAAGACTGAGTGGTGGGGCTTTGTGCCTGAGTTGTAGGAGACTGTGTTCTTTGAGTGTAGGCCTTGGTGAAGGCTGAGGTAGGGCAGTTTTCCTGAGTTGTAGGAGTGGGGACACTCTGAGTTGTAGGAACCTGTTTGGGGTTCTGAGCTGTAAGATCTGAGGATCTCTGGAGAAGTGCAGAAGTTAGGCCGAATCTAGTACACTGCTAGATAGGCGAAGGAGGAAAGTGGATGTACCCAGACCTTGGGGAACCACTATAAACACTGTGTGCACTCTGTGGATGATAATCTCTGTGATTGCTGTGCTGTATGATAGTTAAATTTGCAATTTCTGCTAAATAACTAAACAGAATATATGCCTTAGAATCAAAAGAAAAATTACACCTATTTACCCCCTCCTCTAGGTGGTTAGGCACTATTTCTTTCATCTTATAACTGAACTTTCAGTTCTGCCATTTCTTTTGGTGCCACTCGGTATGGTGAGCGTGATACAGGTTTTTGATGGTTAAAACTCCAAAATTTATTTACGGTCACGCGGCGACCCGGCGGTTTTATTTGAGAAAAAGGCGGATGTGATTATTTAGAAAACGGGGCGCGCGTATTTATTTATTTGGATATAAAACGGGTTAGATCGAGTTTTAACGAAAGAAGGCAAGTGCACCTATCGTGAGTAGTACAGGATATTCCGGGTGGAATATCGAGGCCGTATTGTTCTCGGGGCTGGTTCGATTATTTCTACTCTTCCCTGGAGGGGACTATTATTTTACCGATGATTATCTTGTCGGGATATTTTATATATAATAAAAATGCAGAAAAATAAAATGAAAGCATAAAAAGAAAGCTTGAAGGTGGTGCCGATGAAGAGCTTAGCTCGATGGCACCGAAAAAACAATTGAACTAAAATAGACTTTAAATAAAAAGAGCTCCTAAGTTTCTAATTAATTAAGGCGGAGACTTGGCTGTGGAGGTTCCACTAAAATGAGCTCACCTAGCTATAGGGCTATCGCTCACCTGAACGCTAAGACTATTCGACCGAACGTTAGTCCGACGAAGGATTCCTCTTAACGCCCGCATTACGCTAAGAACCCCGCTATTGGGTGGGAACCCAATCCGGTAGAGTTGGCGCGCCTCCTCTCTCGAGGGTTAGTGCGGAACTCTCTTAGCCAAGGGGTGATCTGTCCATACGCACGGCTCTTGGCGAGCGTATGGAAAACGGAAATAGGGCCCACACATCGATATGTGGTCCTACGCGTCGTTAACCCGGGCAAACCTTAAGTACTTTTAATTAATTAGAAAAATGAGACCTTTAGTTATTTTAAGCTATTTTATCTGTCCCAATGCTCTTCGATACCGAGGGCTAAGAACGGTTAGCCACTCATCGGAATGGGGACGGCTTGCGAGAAAAGCAGTAAATAAAGCAATAAAGAAAGCAGGAAATGAAAGCAGTAAAATGAAAGCAGTAAAGGAAAGCTGAAAATTGCAAGTCCTACTCAAACGAGTAGGACTGAAGAAAGCTGTAAATTGCGAGTCCCGGCGCAAGCGCGTGGGCGGGAGAAAGAAAGCGTGTCCTACTCAAACGAGTAGGACTAAATAAATGCAACACACGCACACACTCGACATAAAGTAAAACTCACGCACGCACTCTCTCGACATAAATGAAAACACACACACTCAAATCCTACTCAAATGAGTAGGGAAAATAAAGACCTGCCATTTAACTCGAATGAGTAGGCGGAAAATAAAGAAAATTACAAACTCACGCACTCTACAGAAAGTAAAATAAGCAAGCGCCATTTAACTCTTAACGAGTAGGCGAAAATAAATGCGCATAAATAAAAAATTGCAAAAAAACTAAGTTACCAAAAACTTAAAACAACTGCATTTCTACCGCTAGAATGCGGTAGAAATGCATAAAAAGTGAAAATAAAAATTAAATGAGCGAAAAAGTTTGCAAATAAAAATGAAAATGCAAGTGCTCGAAAAATAAAAATGAATACATTTCTACCGCTAAAATGCGGTAGAAATGATTAAAATGAAGACAAAAAAATAAAGGAGCAAAAGTTTAAACGAAAAATCAAAGTGCACGAAAAAAAATTAAACGACTATATTATCATTCCTATAACTCCGTAAAAGTGCTAAAAAGTGAGAATAAAGCGAAAAGAACGAAAAAGTTTTACAATCAAAACACGAAAATCTAAGTTAGAAAAAAATAAAATCACTTTGAAAACATTTTTGACGGATCTATAGGAATGCAAGTAAAGCTATAACAATCACAATCTAAACAAGTCTAAGTAACGAAATTATGAAAACATAAAAGTAACATTTACACTCATACACACACACACACCCATTACAAAGAGAACAAAAACTAAGTTAAAACAAGAAAGAAAGATAAGATTACATAGAGGAGATTTGCATTAATCCATTCCAAAGTCATGTTGGGAGAAGAAAATAAAACACATTTTATTAAATAAAAGTACGAGTTACAAAGATACGAAAAATAAAACTAAGGAGAGGGGGAGAAATATCTCTTACATAACCCTTGGAAGCATTTCGGCAGCACAACCCTATACAAAATGGAACCCAAAGGGGAACAGAAATCCTAAGCAGAAGATCTGAATTTATATGAAAAAATCTACAAGTACACGCCCTTGGTCACGGGCGTGACATGGGGCGTGTAAGTACTATTTGTGAAGGCGGCCGGCGATTTGACGAGAAAGTGGACTTCGGGCTGGACACGTGTGTCGGTCTCGCAGTGGTCACGCCCCAGGTCACGGCGTGCGTGACGCTGGGCGTGTCAAGCAGGTGGATCTGGGCGCGGGTTGCGCCGAAAGTCTTCGGGCAGGTCTTGTCGGGCTAGCTGGAAAGGTCACGCCCAGGTCACGGCGTGACTCTGGGCGTGTCGGCTGGTGTCGACACTCGACGAAGTCGAGCGGAAAGTGTCGAGTTGAAAATCGTCGAGCGGATATTGAGTCACGCCCCCGGTCACGGGCGTGACGCTGGGCGTGACTGTTGGTGTCGACACTCGACGATCGTCGAGAGGAATTCGTCGAGTGGAGTGAACACGGGCTTGGGTCACGCCCCGTGTCGGGTGACACGGGCGTGACTCCGGGCGTGTCAAGCTTTTCACTTCAAAATTTGATGATTTCACTGGAGTTTGACATGTCACGCCATGGTCACGGGCGTGACCAATACGTCACGGGCGTGACATGTCAATTTTTGGCAGATTTTTCATTTTTTCCTGAAAAATAAAATAAAATAAGTTAGTATAATATTTACAAAAATAGGAACATTTTATTAAATAAAAATAAGTAAAAATGACAAAAATAAATGAAAACAACTAAATTAATGTACAGAAAAATAGGTATATTTACAATTCATCAAATACCCCCATACTTAAGCTTTTGCTATTCCAGAGCAAAAGTTGGAGATGAAATTATAAGAAATAAAAAAATCCTAAGTTTAGCTACCGCTTGAATTAATTAAAAGTAAGATCAAAATAAACATCCGGGGTTAAAGAATTAAATCCTAATTTATGAAATGTTATGAATAGAGGAAGAGTTTCAAAAAGACTTCTAGATAAAATAAAATAGAAAGCAAAAATTTATTTTTGTTAGTTTAACAAGTATGGATTGGATTTATATAAAAAACTTTAGCTTAAAAGAAGTTAAAGGAAATAATGCAATTTAAAAGTTATGCTCTCAAAAAATTTTAAATTAATTCTATAATCATTGAAATATGCTAAGTGGTTTGGTGGTTTATGAAGAAGGCTTGAATATTGAGGTGAGATAATTTTTTCTCGAACCTCCATTTTTTTCTTTTTGGATAGTAAGGAAAATGAAATCTTATTTTCCTAACACATAATTTTTTTTTCTTCATAAATAATAAATAACCCAATGTATATGTGTAGGAGTAATGAATTTTATCCTCTTACTCCATAACATATAATCTTTTTAAATATTGGGTGGCTATGTTTACAGAATGAAATCTTATTCCCATTGACATAAGATCTTTTAAGGGATAAAGGTAAACATGTCAAGTAAGACATGAAAAAAAATGGAAGTGAGTTTAGTTTTTCAAAAGGAAAACTAGATTTTAATAAAAAAGTTTTGAGAGCAACCTTTTTAAAATGAACGTTCCAATGTTTCTAAAAGCAAAGAGTAGAAATAATTGAAATCCATGGATGTTATTTTCTAACATAAAAAACGAGCTTCTATTTATAAAATTAGAAGTGGTGGTGAAAAACAAGTTCCCTATTATAAGGAAAAGACATAAAAAATTTTTTAAATCTTAACCCCAGACACTTAAATCTATCGAACTTTAATTAATAAACGAATAGTAAGCAAAGAATAACTAAAATTCGCATATAAATTAACTCGAAACTAGATTTTTGGAAAGCAAAAAGGGTTAAGATATGGTATATTCGAATTATTTTGTTACATAATTAACAAAACATTTTTTTTTTGATTTTTTAGGGATTTTATCATTTTTTTTGTGTTTTAATTATTATCTTTTTAGGATTTTTTAGATTTTTATCTTTTTAGGGTTTTTGGATTTTCAAAATTTTTTTAAATTTTTTAGTGTATTTCGATAAGTAATTTACAAGAATGAGGAGAGAAAAAAGTGTTATTTATAAAAAGATAGGTGGGAAAGAGAGATTTTTTTTTTGTTTTTAAATAATATACAAAGTAAAATCTCGAGGGCGGCCCCGCGAACAGACTCGTATTTGAGTGGTTGGTTCGATGAGTCGAACGTCGCGGGCAGGCAAGATGCGAGTTTTTATAAAAAAAGGAAGAGAGGGGGGGGGAGAAGATTTTTTTTTTTGAAGTTTTATGAAAATAAAAACAAGGAAATTTTTTTTAAGGTTTTATTTTTTGTAATGTTTTTGTATTTTTATGCGTTTTTGTAAAGTGCAGAAATAAAGAAATACGAAACACCCCCATACTTAAACCCAACATTGTCCCCAATGTTGCAATCTAAGTATGCAGAACAGATAATATACAAAATAGAATAAGTACAAAAAGAAAAAGAGAAGGGGAGGAGCTTCCCTTAGACAAGGTCGGGGAGGCCCGAGTTGAAACCCTGCATTATTGTTAGAAGAGGAAAGAATAAAAAAACAATAATAGAAAAAAACAATAAACGAAAAATTCGGCTAAAAGGTTGCGGGCGGTAGGGGGGCATGTGCGTGGGGGAGTCGAAGGTAGCTAAGGCCTTAGCTACGTGAGTGAAGGAAATGCGCGCCCCTAGCGTGCACAATAATGAAAGCGCGCCGAAGCGAAACAAAACAAAATAAAACAAGTTAAAAAAAATAAAGACAAAATATATACACTTGTATTTTTTTGTGTTTTTAAGGACGTTTTTTATTTTTTAGTTGTTTTTAGGTAGGTGTTTTTGTTTTATTTTTTTTTAGTTTTTGAAGTTTTTCTCTTTTTTTTTAATTTTTTTAATTTTTTTTTAGTTTGATATGTTTTTCAAATTTTTAATTTTTAAGGTTTTTCAAAAATTTTTTAGTTTTGTGAGTTTTTCAAAAATATTTTTTTTTTGTGTTTTATAAATTTGTAAATTTTTTTTATAGTTTTGTGTTTTTTAGTTTTTTTTATTAGTAGTATTATTATTATTATATTATTTTTTTAGTTGGCCAAACTAGTTTTTTTTTATTTAAATATATATAGGTAAAATTAATAGAAACCCAAGGTTCAAAATAACGAGCCGAAAACTCCCCGGCAACGGCGCCAAAAACTTGATGGTTAAAACTCCAAAATTTATTTACGGTCACGCGGCGACCCGGCGGTTTTATTTGAGAAAAAAGCGGATGTGATTATTTAGAAAACGGGGCGCGCGTATTTATTTATTTGGATATAAAACGGGTTAGATCGAGTTTTAATGAAAGGAGGCAAGTGCACCTATCGTGAGTAGTACAGGATATTCCAGGTGGAATATCGAGGTCGTATTGTTCTCGGGGCCGGTTCGATTATTTCTACTTTTCCCTGGAGGGGACTATTATTTTACCGATGATTATCTTGTCGGGATATTTTATATATAATAAAAATGCAGAAAAAGAAAATGAAAGCATAAAAAGAAAGCTTGAAGGTGGTGCCGATGAAGAGCTTAGCTCGATGACACCGAAAAAACAATTGAACTAAAATAGATTTTAAATAAAAAGAGCTCCTAAGTTTCTAATTAATTAAGGCGGAGACTTGACCGTGGAGGTTCCACTAAAATGAGCTCACCTAGCTATAGGGCTATCGCTCACCTGAACGCTAAGACTATTCGACCGAACGTTAGTCCGACGAAGGATTCCTCTTAACGCCCGCATTACGCTAAGAACCCCGCTATTGGGTGGGAACCCAATCCGGTAGAGTTGGCGCGCCTCCTCTCTCGAGGGTTAGTGCGGAACTCTCTTTGCCAAGGGTGATCTGTCCATACGCACGGCCTCTTGGCGAGCGTATGAAAAACGGAAATAGGGCCCACACATCGATATGTGGTCCTACGCGTCGTTAACCCCCTGCAAACCTTAAGTACTTTTAATTAATTAGAAAAATGAGACCTTTAGTTATTTTAAGCTATTTTATCTGTCCCAATGCTCTTCGATACCGAGGGCTAAGAACGGTTAGCCACTCATCGGAATGGGGACGGCTTGCGAGAAAAGCAGTAAATAAAGCGATAAAGAAAGCAGGAAATGAAAGCAGTAAAATGAAAGCAGTAAAGGAAAGCTGAAAATTGCAAGTCCTACTCAAACGAGTAGAACTGAAGAAAGCTGTAAATTGCGAGTCCCGGCGCAAGCGCGTGGGCGGGAGAAAGAAAGCGTGTCCTACTCAAACGAGTAGGAGTAAATAAATGCAACACACGCACACACTCGACATAAAGTAAAACTCACGCACGCACTCTCTCGACATAAATGAAAACACACACACTCAAATCCTACTCAAATGAGTAGGGAAAATAAAGTCCTGCCATTTAACTCGAATGAGTAGGCTGAAAATAAAGAAAATTACAAACTCACGCACTCTACAGAAAGTAAAATAAGCAAGCGTCATTTAACTCTTAACGAGTAGGCGAAAATAAATGCGCATACAGAAAAAATTGCAAAAAAACTAAGTTACCGAAAAATTAAAACAACTGCATTTCTACCGCTAGAATGCGGTAGAAATGCATAAAAAGTGAAAATAAAAATTAAATGAGCGAAAAAGTTTGCAAAAAAAAATGAAAATGCAAGTGCTCGAAAAATAAAAATGAATACATTTCTACCGCTAAAATGCGGTAGAAATGATTAAAATGAAGACAGAAAAATAAAAGGAGCAAAAGTTTAAACGAAAAATCAAAGTGCACAAAAAATTAAAACGACTGTATTTTCATTCCTATTACTCCGTAAAAGTGCTAAAAAAGTGAGAATAAAGCGAAAAGAACGAAAAAGTTTTACAATCAAAACACGAAAATCTAAGTTAGAAAAAAAATAAAATCACTTTGAAAACATTTTTGACGGATCTATAGGAATGCAAGTAAAGCTATAACAATCACAATCTAAACAAGTCTAAGTAACGAAATTATGAAAACATAAAAGTAACATTTACACTCATACACACACACACCCATTACAAAGAGAAGAAAAACTAAGTTAAAACAAGAAAGAAAGATAAGATTACATAGGGGAGATTTGCATTAATCCATTCCAAAGCCATGTTGAGAGAAGAAAATAAAACACATTTTATTAAATAAAAGTACGAGTTACAAAGATACGAAAATATAACTAAGGAGAGGGGGAGAAATATCTCTTACATAACCCTTGGAAGCATTTCGGCAGCACAACCCTATACAAAATGGAACCCAAAAGGGGAACAGAAATCCTAAGCAGAAGCTCTGAATTTATAGGAAAAAATCTACAAGTACACGCCCTTGGTCACGGGCGTGACATGGGGCGTGTAAGTACTATTTGCGAAGGCGGCCGGCGATTTGATGGGAAAGTGGACTTCGGGCTGGACACGTGTCGGTCTCGCAGTGGTCACGCCCCAGGTCACGGGCGTGACGCTGGGCGTGTCAAGCAGGTGGATCTGGGCACGGGTTGCGCCGAAAGTCTTCGGGCAGGTCTTGTCGGGCTAGCTGGAAAGGTCACGCCCCAGGTCACGGGCGTGACTCTGGGCGTGTCGGCTGGTGTCGACACTCGACGAATATCGAGCGGAAAGTGTCGAGTTGAAAATCGTCGAGAGGAAATTGAGTCACGCCCCCGGTCACGGGCGTGACGCTGGGCGTGACTGTTGGTGTCGACACTCGACGATCGTCGAGAGGAATTCGCCGAGTGGAGTGAACACGGGCTTGGGTCACGCCCCGTGTCGGGTGACACGGGCGTGACTCCGGGCGTGTCAAGCTTTTCACTTCAAAATTTGCTGATTTCACTGGAGTTTGACATGTCACGCCATGGTCACGGGCGTGACCAATACGTCACGGGCGTGACATGTCAATTTTTGGCAGATTTTTCATTTTTTCCTGAAAAATAAAATAAAATAAGTTAGTATAATATTTACAAAAATAGGAACATTTTATTGAATAAAAATAAATGAAAACAACTAAATTAATGTACAGAAAAATAGGTATATTTACAATTCATCAGTTTTGCACATGGAACCAGCTCAATAGTAAAGTCTGTCTCTCGCTAGGGTGGAAGCCTAGGGAGATTCTTAGGTAAAAACATCTACAAACTCCGATATAACAGGAATGTCACTCAAACTGGGCTTCGACTCGACAACCTACAATAGCATGAAAAACAGATTCTTGCATTTCCGAATCGTGTTGACGACTTAGAGGGCAGACATCAATATCTTGCTCGCTCTTCTCATACCTGCGAACTTAGTCTTGCGTTTGGTATTTTGCCCCAGTATGACTTCCTTAGAGTTGCAATCTATATATGTACGCTGCTCCGGAAGCCAGACCATACCAAAAATTACATCAAACTCTGATATCGGCAGCACGGGTGCTTCCAAACCATAGTCATGACTTCCTATCAGAATCATAACACAGGAGGACCTATCCGCACTCATCACACATCCGTTAGGTAACAACACATTTACTGTATCGATTGACACAAGAGTAGGCACTCCGATCTGCAAAATGAAGTCCTTAGATAGAAACGAATGAGAAGAACCAGTACTGAACAGTGCTCTCACCGGATAATCCGATATCAAGACAAAGCCTATTATGACATCACTTTGTTTTGTAGCCTCATGCTGGCCAAGATTATAGACTTGGGGTTGCACTTGAGATACAGTTGACTCCACCACTGTTTTTCCCTTTTTAGCATAAGTCGCACCCGTATTTTTCTCCGTCTTTGGAGGGCACTCCAACAGTCTCGGGCTATGTGTCCCACCTTGCCACATGTGTAACAATTGAGCGGACCTCGCCATTTATTCACTTCAAATTTATTAAAATATGTTGGTCCCGAAGACTAAGCCTTCTTCTTACACCTCTTTCGGTACTCAGACTTTCCCGAGCTAGGTGGTTTAAACTCCGGCTTCTTCACCGCCAAGTCATTCTTCTATTGCACATGTTTCATATCTTGCTCGAGGTAACAGGCTGTATTGACCAAGGTAAGAAAACCTTGTGTCATCGGTCCTGAGAGAAGCTATCGCAAGTCGTCTCTCAGCCCTTCATAAAACAGATTTGTTTTTCGTTCCTCGTCTGCAAACATAAAGCCTGCATACCTTCCCAATCTGGTAAACTTGTACAAGTTGTCATCCATAGAATTCTTGCCTTGGGTTAGCCTTTGAAATTGGTTTTCCATTGCAATCTGCTGTGCAGATGGAATATACCTCGCCAGAAAACACCTTGAGAATTCCTCCATTGAGATCTTGATCAATGACCAACCTGTAAACTGGCGCAGCTCTATCTCATCCCACCATAACCTCGCCTCCCCATCTAATAAGAAGGTAAATACAGTGACTTTCTGTCATTCCTCCATTTCAGTTGCCGTCAGGACTCTCTTTATTCTTAAGAGCCAATCTTCGACTTATGTAGGGGTTCCAGTACCCACAAACACAGGAGGATTGAAACTCATTTTGTGTTTCAATTGATTTTTCGTCACTCGCCATGCAGGCACTGGACCAACGACCACTTGTATTACCGCCACATGTTCAACTATGCCAACCGGTTCCTAGAACACCACAGAGGTAGGAGGTTGTACTCGCCCTCCTAGTTGCGCATTGATTAATGCGAACATAACTTCTGCAACCAACCGAATAGTTTATGTAGAAGGAGGAGGTGTTGGCACCTCAGTTGGTGCATTACTCTCTGCCGAGTGCCAGGGTTCCTTCTACCCCACACCACTTCTTGTTGTCTATAATTGTGAAACACACAATTAAGCAAGACACAATATTGCTAAAAGCAATTATAAGAACACACAAGTTCCTTTAATATGTGTATTTTCATTCCTAAGTAGACATTCATGAGTTCTTTAATGTATAACGGTAATACACATACACGTGCTCACCACCCCTTAAAAGAATTCGACAATGAATTCGAATAAGAAAGACCGTCACCATAAGATGATACCAAATTATAACACTTCCATCCGTCACATGAAATATAATAGAGGGTTCGGCCGGGTCCCCATGCCATATTCCACAGACAGTCGGCAGAGTTACACATTAAAACCAAATTATACCATATGCGTCCTAACACAGAGCTCATTCTAACGGAAGCATTTTAAACTTGTAGAACCTATATATCATAAATGTCCACAACACATAAAGGAATGATAACCAAATACACCAAATGTACTGGACTTAAGACCTTACAACTGTTTCCTTTACAAAAACTATTTTCATACATCGGCACGCAGGCCAGCCACACATGAGAAACAATAAACGTTTGCCTTTGGGACTTCGAGGGCTAGCTAATTTGTAGCATAAGGGACTTCAACTCGCTACTTTCCACATGGATCTCCAGCACCTACATAGAGCGACCCACCAAAATGTAGCAAATAAAGCAACGATCAGCATTAGTTGACCAATTTATAACAACCCCACCCCTCACTAAGGGCGGCGGTTCTCCTTCCCTGCAAACAACAATATATATATATTTTGGCAAATAACATAGTGCACTTAAGCACCATTCACCACAGACGCAGACTCGATCGGCCCCACGCCCCGTGCACTCAGGGCACATTCTCGGTATACCGGACTTCCTGGGTCCCACCACCATCCATAGTCCCATACTTGATGGTTCACTTGAGCATTCTAGTCTTTCCGGCTCGGTGCCTAAGACTCTCATTATGCCAACGAGGGCCTTTAATGGCCATGAACATAACACTCAAAACTTGGATCTCCTATATAGAGGCCACCAAAGCTCAATTCGATCCTTTCATCACCTTCAAAAGGTCTCAAGCAGTTGAAATCGACTCTTGGATCACAACAAACGGTGAAGAATCAAAATCGGGAGAGGTTCGCCTAAAAATGCCAAAATCCATGGCCACCCACCGAAGTCGTCGCATCCAAGCCCGAAATCAGGCATGTTACTCATCCTCTCCCCTTGTGCTAGTATCCAAGATCTAATAGGAGAGAAATCGGGCTCAACAGAGCCCGATCCAATTTGAGAAAAATGGAGATTTATGGAAAATTCCATGGTGGCGGGTTTGCCCGAAACCACCACCCCCGGTGGCCAAACCATCGCCGAGCGATAACCACCACCTCAACGGAGGTGGTGGTGGAGGAGGCCGGCCGGGGAAGTGGACGGTTGGCCAACAAATGACTGTAAAAAAGCTATAGGTCGGGCTGATCTCATCCTTAGGCTAGAGGAAGAAAACGAAATCACCACCGTTGATCATTTGGATTTATATTAATTTTTATGTATTTTGTCCCCTTTAATATGCGTTTTTGAAACACAAAAAGGAGGCCCTTAGGGGCTGAATCATGAAAAGTCCCCAACATGAAAAAGATATCACTTTGAGTCTACTTGTTGTAGTATGGAGACCAGGCGGTCTGGTAATTTGTCTGGCGGCTTGTCC
The DNA here is from genome assembly GCA_039583875.1 of Platanthera guangdongensis. Lineage (NCBI taxonomy): Eukaryota > Viridiplantae > Streptophyta > Magnoliopsida > Asparagales > Orchidaceae > Platanthera > Platanthera guangdongensis. The sequence continues at coordinate 135,545,551 of CM077165.1, forward strand.
CAGTGGCTTGGTAGCCGGGCTGTTGCTGTTTGGTGTCCGAGTAGTCCGGCGGCTTGTCTATGACGAATTGAAGACATTGTCAGGTTGTCTTTTGTACATTGTAGTTGTCATGCGGTTAGTCTAACCGCGCGGCTTGTGCGGCTTGTATAGATCTTTGTTCCTGTAATTATTAGTCTCACATTGCTTATTTGTAATATCTCTTCTCTCCTCCATTGTATAAAAGAGAGATCATACCTTTGTAATAGATACTTTTTTGGATAATAAAAATTTTGTTGCTCCAAATTTTCGGTCTACTTTTTTTTGTTCGCACATGGTATCCACCTCGGTGTCACGTCTTCAGGTAGTGCCCATGTAGCGCTCAAGGTAAATGGCTGATCGACTCTGGTGCTACCAATCACATGACCAACAATCATCAGTATTTTTCTTTCCTAGAAAAGCATGATCGATTGCCCCGGTCTTTATTGTGGACGACTCTACCTCACCGGTAAATGGAATGGGAGTGGTTCAAGTCACTCTGTCTCTTCGCTTGGCGGATACCCTCTATGTGCCCAAGTTCCCTTGCAATTTATTATCTGTTACTTCTCTGTGCAAGCAACTACAATGTTCCGTCACATTCACTAGTACTTGTTCTTTTCAGGATCCCGTCTCCCAATGGACGATTACTACTGGGGCTGAGAGCGACGACCTCTACTTCCTCGACAACATTTCTGCACTGTCCGCCTTCTCCTCCTCCTCTACTGATCTTCTCCAATGGTACCTTCATCTTGATCATGCTCCTCCACAACTTCTTCGTCAGCTTATGACCCACCTTCCTCCGTAGAGTCCTCCACTCAACTGTGACGCATGTCAGCTTGACAAGCATCACCACTCCTCCTTCCCACCAAAGCAAGGTCGTGGACCTTCCCGACCATTTGATCTAGTTCACTCTGATATCTAGGGTTCTGCTCATACCCTTACCATACGTCGAAGTAGTTTATATTTTGTAAATTTTATTGACGATTTCTCCCACTGTACATGGGTGTATCTCTTAAAAGATCGCTCTGAATTATTCAATATATGGACATCTTTTTATTTTATGATTAACAATCAATTTTATGTCTCTGTTAAAGTCTTTCGCTCTGATAAGGCCAAAAATATCTTAGTCATGATTTTTCCTCTTTTTGTATGAAATATGGTATTGTTCATCAAACTAGCTGTGTTTATACCTCACAGCACAATGACGTGGCTGAACACAAAAACCATCACCTCCTTGATATCGTGCGCACTATGCTGACACAAATGCGGGTTCCTCAAGCCTATTGGGGCTATGCTGTTCTCATCTCCTACTATCTTATCAATCACATTTCCTCCACCATTCTCCACGGCAAAACCCCCTTCTCCATTCTCTATCCGAGTAAGGATCTGTTTCCTCTCCCTCTGTGTGTCTTTGGGTGCACAGTCTTTGTGCATTCTCCCTCAACCACCCGAGACAAACTCTCACCACGGGCCACCAAATGTGTCTTTCTGGGGAACTCTAACACTCATAAAGGTTATTGTTGCTTTGACCCGGTTACCCGCAAACAGTTCGTCACTGCAGACGTCACCTTCTTTGAAAATGCATCTTACTTCTCTCAACTGACCTGGATCTTCACATTACTCTTCGCAAAGGGGTGCGGACGTGTACCCAACACTTGCTGGCTTCTATTGTTTCCTATGATCTTCTAACTCCTTCTCGTAGGGAGTTTGTCTTGGCTATCTCTGCCACTGCCACTCCCCGCACCTACTAGAAAGCTCTTGTTATTCCTCATTGGAAGACTGCCATGGATAAGGAAATTGCTACCATCACTAAAAGGGGTACATCGACCCTTGTTCCTCCCCCTTTGGGCACTGATGTGGTTGGTTGTCACTAGGTCTTGTTGTGAAGTTCCGTCCGGACGGCAACGTGGATTGATACAAGGCCTGCCTGGTCGCCAAATGCTTTACTCAGACTTATGGTGTTGATTTCTTTGACACCTTCTCTCCCGTTGCTCGTCTCAGCACCATTCAGGTTCTTCTCTCTGTGGCTATCAACAGGGATTGGCCCATTTCCCAGCTGGATGTTAAGAATGTCTTTCTCTATGGTGATCTTCAGGAGGATGTTTACATGGAGCAACCTCCTGGGTATGTTGCTCAGGGGAAGACACAAGTATGCCGACTGAAGAAGGCCATCTATGTCCTAAAGCAAAGCCCTCAGACTTGGTTTGACAAGTTTAGCGGCATTGTTGCGTCCATTGGTTTTGCAAGAAGTTCTACCGATCACTCCTTATTCATCCGCAAAACCTCCTCTAGTATGGTGGTTCTTGTTGTATATGTAGATGATATTCTTCTTATTAGAGATGACCAGACTGGGGTAGCTTTGACGAAGAAACACCTCCGTCAACAGTTGGTCACGAAGGATATGGGCTCCCCCAAATACTTTTTGGGGATTTAAATCTCTCGGAAGGCCAACTCTTTGGTCGTCTCCCAACATAAGTATGCTCTTGATTTACTAAAAGAGGTCGGGTTGACTGGTGCTAAACCTGCCTGATGTCCCATGGTAACTGGATAAGACAAAACTTAGACAGATGACTCGCCTCCTCTATCTGATACTACGAGGTACCGACATCTGGTTGGCAAACTCATTTATCTCATGGTGATAAGACCCGACATTTCCTATGTTATAGGCAAGGTTAGCCAATTCATGCAAGCTCCTAGGGAGTGCCATCTACAGTCTGCCATGAGGATATTGGAGTATGTTAAAGAAGCACCAAGGAAAGGATTGCTTTTTCAGAAGAATGGTCACTTGAGGCTTGAAGCATACTCAGATTCGAGCTATGCTGATGACAAAGGAGATTATAAGTCAACATCAAGCTTTTGCACATTTGTTGGAGGAAATCTTGTGAGCTAGAAGAGCAAGAAATAGTCTGTTGTCTCCAGGTCTAGTGCAGAAGCGGAATATCGTAGTATGGCGTCGACCACATCCGAGTTAAAGTGGTTACGGGCTCTCATGCTTGACTTAGTAGAGGTCTACAACTATCCTCTTCTTATGTTCGGCGACAACAATGTCGCGATATACATCTCCAAAAATCCGATCTTTCATGAGAGAACAAAACACATAGAATTCAACTATCATTTTATTCAAGAAGAGACTTTGAAGAAATAGATTTGTAATTTGTTCGTCACTTCTGACAAGCTGGGCATGATTGATATTTATGCTCCAGCTTGAGGGGGAGTGTCGCAATATGGAGACCGGGCGGTCTGGCAGTTTTTCTGGCGGTCTGGCAGCTTCTCCCAACTGCTTAGTAGCCGAGCTTTTGTTGTTTGGTGTCCGAGCGGTTTGGCGGCATGTCTATGGCGACTTGAAGACATTGTCGGATTGTCTTCTGCACATTGTAGTTGCTGTGAGGTTAGTCTAACCGTGCGGCTTATGCGGCTTGTATAGATTCTTGTTCATGTAATTATTAGTCACACATTGCTTATTTGTAATCTCTTTTCTCTCCTCCATTCTATAAAAGGGAGGTCATACCTTTGTAATAGATATCTTTTTGGATAATAAAAATTTTGTTACTCCAAATTTTTGGTCTACTTTTTTCAGTTCACACACTACTTTAATTAGAAATTTAAATCAGGTCATTTTGAGCAATGTAGCTCCTTGTAGGGCAATTTTTGTGGGACTGGTCCTTAGGATAGGACAGTTAATATTTCGTTAATAACTTTTATTTGACTAAGGGATTGACATGAAATTTGGGACATGTAAGAATATACCATAGATACACCTACAGTTCAAAAATGAGAATTTTTGGACAAACCTTTTCAATGGTTTTTGGAAAAAATGTGATTTTTCATAAAACTGAAATAGTTTGGTGAAAAATAATTATTTTAACCACAATTTTTTGTGCATTTAGCCAAAAGGTGTATCTTGTGAATTTAGCAAAATTGGTTTCGACAAATCTAGTGAAATTTTATACATGTAATTATTTAGTGAAAGTACACCTCCTCTTGAAATTTTAGAACATTTGAAGTTGATTTGCTTAGAAAATGAATTAATTAGTAATTTTGTTACGCAAGTGCATTAGTGAAATTACGGTGACTAAAATAGTTGCAAAAATTATGAAACCATGCCAATAGCAATGATTTAGCATGATAAACACTAGATACATTAATTGGAATTTTTGAAAGTCAGAATCTTAGAGTTGCAGTTGTAATTACCATTTTTGTTCCTTTTTTTATTGAGATAATTGTATTCAAATTGAGTTTTAAAATTATATATTTCTATATTAAACAATTATTTACCATTTTTGACCTCCAGTAATTTTTCTGGAATTATTTGATGAATACTTATAGTACTTCATGTGTAATATGACCTAGTGGATCAGATTTTTGTAATTAGAAATTAAATATCAAATTTTATTGAAATGATTTGAAATTTGGTCCAGAGGCATTATTACTCAATATGATATTAGGATAAATTTATCTTGCTGGTTTGATAATAGAAAGTGAAACTTCATGTTAAAATCAAATGTAGAAATAATTTGGGAAAATTATAATAATTGCTGATTATTTTAGAAAAATTATAAATCTCTGGAATTAGGTCTAAGATGTCATGATGCATCTCAGGAAATAATCTTAGGTCCTAGGGTATAGAATTTGGAGGATTCCTATTCATACACATATACAAGATCATATGGTCTGCATTTAGCAATTTTGGAAAATTAGTGTTTTCAGCAGTTGTTTTGAAGAGGTCACACACTTAGTAACCCCGTGAGTGAATTTGATTAAGGGTAGCATAACATTAATAAGTGCCTTGAGAAAGGGAGCGATGGGCTTCAGCCCATCATAGTTCCAAGTACCGCTGCGAGCCCCTCATAGGGTAGACCTCAGGAAGTCCAAGGTTAACCATAAATCGCTAAGTAATTCGGAAGTTAGACAAGAGTAGTCTGATAGTATTAAGGAATGTTATAGCGATCTCACCCATGTGTGGGTTGGAGTGATATAGGGCTTGTTGGTCCTACGAGCTGGTGGCTCTGGTTATTGGTCCTACGAGCTAGTGGCTCGGGTTGTTGGTCGATATCAGGACGGGTTGGTCCTGCGAGATGGAAGCTCGGGATGGTATTGATATACCTGATTTGTGTTTAAGTGGTGGGTCACTCGGTAATGGTCCAGTCGGCACACTAATAGAAGTATGATGAGTCTAGTGCGAAGTGTAGACCTTTAGGGAGAATGATATGATGTTTATACGAAGGTCTGGAGGACTATGTCCCCTAAGAGAACACCAAAACATAGAAGACTGACATTTGCCAGCAAGTGTACGCAGAGTCTCCGCTGTTGTGTTCTTAGCGTTGAGGCATGCGAGAGGTTTAGGCCTGGTAGTGTGCCTGCCTGCCTAGGAGTGGATAGACCTGTTCGATCTTATGGTGCCCTTAGAGGGGGGGGGGGGGGGCTGAATAGGGGTTAAATAATTTTTCTTACACTAAACAAACTTTACTTGTTGAATCAAACAATACTAGTAGAAATTATGAAATGAAGACTAATTTTTCATAAGCAAACTTAAAAACTTTGAAATATAGAAAAACTAAAATATAATAATTTATTTCAAAAGTACTAAAATGGATACAATATGTCTCTATAGAGCTAGAGACCAAGGCTTATGAAAAATACAATATACTTTTGTTTTTGTCGGTTCTTCTACAAAGAACCGGCAGGCTAAAGCGTATCTCTTCCTAGATCTTGCTACTAACCTCCCCTAGATCTACCTCAACCTAGATGCTGCACACAAGGCAACAATTTCTCCCTAAGCCATACAAGGACTTGGACGCCACGCACAAGGCGGCGATTTTCCCTAAGCCACACAAGGAATTAGACGCCACGCACAAGACGGCGATTTCCCCTAAGCCACGCAAGGACTTAGACACCACACACAAGACAGCGATTTCTCCTCTCGATTACAATAGGTTTACAATAAGAATAAAACAAGACAAATTCAAAACTTCTGAATAAAAACTCCCTTCAAACAAATTGTTGATAATGACGGTGAATCCTAGACAGGGTTGCTTTGAATACTGCGTACATGCCGTCAAACTTTTGCGTTTCGGCCTTCTTGAGAATATGAAGTAAAAACTGGAATCTGAAGCTCTCTGGTTCATCTTAAGAGGAAGATGTACTCCATATAATCAAATTCGTAATCTCCTCAGAAAATTGAATGGCTTTTATACATTGGCGATATCGCCTGGTGACACTGGGTATCGCCACCTGACGATATCGGTAACTACTGCCACGTATCCCACGAATGCCTTGTTTTCACATCACAGATTCATCAATTGTCGAATGTGGACTGTCGTCTGGCGACACTGGGTATCGCCAATTGGCTATAGAGATAATTGTCGTCACGTGTCCCACGTACTGCTGATTTTCTCATAGCTGATTCGACGAACGCCGTTCGTCGAGCACAAAATCGTCGATCGTCGCTGTCGCTGGTGGGCGATACTCAGTATTGCCTGGAGATATCTTCGAAGCTCCAATACAGATTCATCGAACGGAAATCATCGAACGTCGATCGTCAAGCAAATATTCGTCGAACGGCGATCGTCGAGCGCCACTGTCGCATGTGGGCGATACTCAATATCGCCTGGCAATATCTTCTCTGCTCATCTGTGCTGACCCGAAACATCATCAAAAATCCATTAGAGCTAGACCTATGATATCTGCATATCATAAACACTCATAGATCAAATACAAACAAGATTTGTTATTAGCAAACCAAAGAAGAGTGGAATGCATGCTCCAACAATCTCCCCCTTTTGATAATAAAAAATCCACGGAGAAAGAAATCATGAAGGAACTAATAAGTGTTTGAAACGCTGAGGACTATGTGTAACAAGGCTAAGCATTTGTATGTGCACAAATATCTCTTGGATGAAACACTCCCCCTGCAGGTGTACTCCCCCTAAATCTAAGCAGATTTTTTTGATGTACGTAGTATGAATGTTTTCCGATGTAAATTCTCCCCTTTGGTATTGTCAAAAGTGATAGCAGAGTGGGGCGGAAGTGAAAGAGTAAAAACACAAATGAGAAATAAAGAAGAGAGCATGTGAATCAATGTATATGAAAGAAGTAAATGCATAAACACGAACAGAAGGCAACGTTCATCCATCCATATCACATACACATACACTAGTGAAGACTATGTTGGAAACAGTTTCGATCCAATTCTCATAAGAAGAAAATTTAGAGAAGATAATATTGTGTACATGTGATAGATTGAAGAAAAAAACACATATGAGAGGTCTTACAACTATATGAACACGTAGAATGTAAAAAAATAGCATAACATAGAGGTATGCATGATTAGCTGTGCTTGTACCTAGAAATTCAGAGCACAGCTAAATTGAATATCCAGATATATTATTGCACAAGACACTTTACAATTATTTCCAAGGTGCTCAACCTCACAATGCTCATTAAGACTTATCAGGAGGGTAAGTAGTGCTTGGTGGAGGTTCCTTGTCTGCCCCTTTTTATTATAATTTAGAAAGATATCACAAAGGTGTTGAATTATCATTTTTGAATTGTTTTTTAACCTTTTTTTGTTTGGCATGACAAAGGAGTCCGAATTCACTTGTGAACATACATGATTAACAAATAGAGCGGTGCAAGGAATAAACTATGATAAAGCACAAGTCGCAGCATGCAATTCTAGTGGTTATGGTAGAACATCCACAATTCATATATGCAGTAAGGTGAATTCATATGAAGGTTTTCAGAAGTGTAAGTGAAAGAACATTATCAGAACTAAAACATTTCTCATACTTAGAGGCATGCGAAAATAATTTCACAAGTAGACAACCACTAGGACTTATGTATGTATAAAAGAAGATGTGATGGCCGAACAGTTGAACTATCCTGCCGGGAACTCAAAATCAAAAATATACAATAAATCATGCCTAATCCTAAGAAATTAAGGAAAATGGTGAAAAAGTGAAATGTCATTATCACCCAGCGATACTGGGTATCGCTAATCGTCGATAGTGCGAAAATATAAAAAAGGGTCATATGAGGTCAAAGGCATCAGATCTATCATACTTTCCTGAAGACTGGTCGTGGAAGACGAAGGGGACGACCATAGAAACTTGAATCAAGGTAAGGATCATGGTTTTATGTTGGATTCCTTAGATTTTGTAGATCTATTGTATGGTATGTCATTAAGAATGTCAGATATGGTATCTAAAGGAGGGGAAAAGCCAGATCTGGAGTCGGACATTGGATGAGATCAATTTCTGATATCGCCAGGCGACAACGGGTGTCGCCATCTAGCGATACTGAAAAATATTATTTAGATTTTGTAGATCTATTATATGGTATGTCGTTAAGAATGTCAGATATGGTATCTAAAGGTGGGGAAAAACCAGATCTGGAGTCGGACATTGGAAGAGATCAAATTCCAATATCGCCCCGCGATAACGTGTGTTGCCGTCTGGCGATACTGAAAAATTTTGCTGTTTGTTTTGTTTTTTTTAAATTTATCTGCATCAATGGCTTCTAGTTCGAAAGCTCGCAGAAGTACATGCAGTGATTCATATTCCTCATAGCAAACGTTTCCTGTGATAAAAACTTCTAACATAGGGATTGGACGAGTGATCGAATTCGATCTCGTCCGTCATGCACACATTCACGACTTGTTAGCAATGGCTAGAATAATGTCCATCATTATCCCAGATACATTTTCATCTGTATTGATTAGGGAGTTCTATAATTCACTAAAAGATACTCGGTTTACGGACTTAAATGGTGGAGTACGATCAAATAGACAAGGCTAGATAGTAGAGATAACCCAGTATGATCTCAGGGAGGAATTTGGGTTAATAGAACATGAAAATAGCATTGATGTAGTAGAGAATTATCAAAATGATAGAGATTGTGCACTATTGAACTTGGTTTTGCATGGAAATTCCATCAAAACACTTATTCAATCTACGACCTCTCTCACTGAGGATGCATGAATAGTGGAAGATATATTGAGGCCCACTGTTTTACTCAAGTCTGGTGATACACAGAAGATAACAACTCAATTGAGCAATGTCACATATTTGATTTTGGAGTGGGAGCCGTTTGATATGGCGGAATTTATCCTATCGATAATATGTTATGCATACAGGCTAAAGAGTCCTACTTGGAAGAAATTAAACACTACCACTTGAAGCTGTTATCCAACACATCTTATATAAGAAATACATTTGGATAGATCCGGATTTGTATTTCAATGATTTTGTGTCTTTAATATTTACTACGAGTGGAACACCTTCCATTGGCCGAACAACCTGAGGAGGGTCAGCAAGGAGTAGTGAACCTGTATTCACTATCCGTAACCCGCCAATCCAAAGAGGTTGGTCGTTGCAGGAAGGGTTGGATGACTTGCGAGAGTCGTTTGAAGAACATGAGTGGGAAGTGAAGAAGAACTTTCAGGCGGTTCAGAAATTCTTCAAATTTCTGACCAAAAGCCTCAAATTGAAGCCAACTCCAGCAGAAACGCCCGAATGGGAGAATCCGAATATGGAGCCTCCCCGAACATCTATTTGCCGGCCTCGCCAAACGAGAAGCAGTGAACATAGTTTAGCAGACGATCAAGGAGACACAAGTGCAGGTGATAGCAGAAATTTCTTAAGATTTCGAGGTGATCTGGATTGTTGGCACTATCGCCCGACGACAGTCACTGTCGCCGGAGATAGTGCAGTAATTTAAATTTTCATCTTATTTTCATGCTCTAATATTGTGATGTAGTGCAGCTGTAATATTGTTATTGATTCTTAACATTTGTGATTTGCTTGATACTTAATCATCACTTTCGTGTTAATTAAAGTGTGTTTTTCATTTATTTATTATGTCAATTCATTAGCTTGTAATGTCTAGGATTCCTATTTCTAATCTTAACAATGAAAATGGGAATCTGGAAGTGGTTTTGTGAAGATATTGGCAAGCTGTGAATCAGTGCCTATAAAACTCACTTTAATTGTATTTAGCTTTATGTGGTCTCTAATGAAGTGATGATGCACATCAATGTGTTTGGACCTAGAATGATGAACCAGATTATATGTTAAGTCAATATTAGAGCCTGTGCACAACAACTACCTAGTGCAATGTACTCGGCCTCAGTGATGGATAATGCAACAAAATTCTGTTTCCTACTCGACCACGAAATTAGCGAAGGGCCTAGAAAGTGATAAGTGCTACTTGTGCTCTTACAGTCTAATGAACAGCCAACATAATCAGAATAAGAAAAACCATGTAAAATAAAGACATCATTGAGAGGATACCACAAACATAACTTAGATGTGCCAATAAGATATCTAAATATACATTTAACCGCTTTTAAATGAGATTATTTGGGATTAGCTTGAAATCTAACACATAAACATACAACAAACATAATATCAGGTATGGATGCAGTCAAATATAATAATGATCCTATCATTCCTCAATATAACGTGTGACCTATAGAGATACCACTTTCATCACTTCCTAATTTCAATGAGACACTCATGGGGGTATTTGCTTATTTTAGATTTTCAAATCCAAACCTTTTTAAAATATCATGAATGTATTTAGATTGAAAAATAAATATTTCATCATGCTTTTGAGTAATTTGAAAACCAAGAAAATAAGAGAGTTTGCCTACCATGCTCATTTCAAATTCATTTTTCTTAATTTTTACTATCACATAATTGTTCATTCGTGGATCCAAAAATAATATCATCAACATATATTTGTAAAACTATAAGGTCATCATGAACATGTTTAATAAAAAAGTACAATAAGCACTACCCATTTTGTAATCATTTTTTGGTAAATAAACAGTCAATTTATCATACCATGCTCGGGGTGCTTGTTTAAAATCATAAAGAACTTTTTCTAATTTAAAAACATGATCGGGAAACTTAACATCAATAAAGCCTGGAGGTTGTTCTACATAAACCTCTTCCTTGATATACCCGTTAAGAAAAGCATTTTTAACATCCATTTGCAATAGTTTAAATCTTTTAAAAAAGCAAATGCAAGAAATATTCTAATTACTTCTAACCATTCTACGGGTGCAAAAATTTCATCAAAATCTATTCCTTCAACTTGTGAATAAAATTTTGCCACAAGTCTCGCTTTGTTCCTAGTGACCCTAGATTCACTATCCATTTTATTCTTGAAGGTCCATTTAACACCTACAACATGATGATTTGGAGGTCTTTCTACTAATTTCCAAACCTTATTACGTTAAAATTGATTAAGCTCTTCAGTCATAGCTAAAAACCAAGAATTATCATTCAAAGCTGAAAGATATTGTACCTAATCACCTAGAGGGGGGGGGGGGGTGAATAGGTGACTTAAATCTTTTTAAATTTTTAGGCAGAATTCAGATTATAACACAGAATTATATCTATTTTGTCACATCACACAATCAGCAATCACAAAATTCCACAAGCACACAGTAGACACTCAGATTTATAGTGGTTCCCCAAGGTTTGGGTACATCTACTTTCCCCCTTCGCCTATCTAGTAGTATACTAGATTCGGCCAAACTCCTCCACTATCTCAGATCCTCAGATCTTACACTAAGAACCCCAAACAGGTTCCTACAGCTCAGGCCCAAGGCCCTACAACTCAGCTTCTTCACAAAGCCTACACTCAGCCACCAAGGCCTACACTCAGCCACAACAGGCCTACACTCAGAGATTCAAATCTCCTACACTCAGGCACTCAGGCCCTACACTCAGCCTTTATAATTACAGGCTTACAAACTCAGATCCATAAGGATCCTACAAGAAAATATGAATACAAAAATGTAAACTCTACAACTCAGAGAAAAGAGAGAAGAGTTGTGAGTTTCTTGATGAGTTCTTGGAAGAACTCAGTTGAGATCAAACTGACTTGGCTTTCTTCAAAGCTTCTTGAATGTAGAACACAATAAGATTGATCTCCTCTGCAGTTGATCCTTGATCTCTGCTCTTTAAGATTCAGAACAAAATCTGAACCCTTCTTCTCAGCCTGGTTCCAACGGCTGACTTCTTGGATGAAGCTCTCTCTCTCCAACTTCTTAGATCTTCACTAGATTCTTCAAGGAATAGCTAGATCTTCTTCTTTTTCAATTACTTGATCAACAATTCAATCATCTCTTTCTGTAGACAGTATAAGCCTATTTATAGGCCTTCTTCATGGTAACCGACTGGTCCGGTCCCTAACTGATTTCTGACAACTCTGACAGGTGCTGTAGACCAGCTGGAATGGCAGCTGTCAAGTCATCCAGTCAGTTCTTGAAAATTCTGTAACTGTCTGAAAGTGTCGAGACTGTCTGTCTGTAAGTGTCGACACTTATAGACTAAGTGTCGACAAAAGTTGTCTAAGTGTCGACACTAGTCTACAAGGTGTCGACACAACTCCTTGTGTTGTAGACTTCACTACTCGACACAGCTTCTTCTTCATGTGTCGACACTGATATTGAGTGTCGACACAACACTTTGTTCTTCAGCACTTTGTTGAGTTCTTGTAAGTGTCGACACATCTTCATGTGTTGAACTTATTCTGTGTCGACACATCTTCTTGGTGTCGACACATGCCTTCTGTGTTGATACTTGCTGAGTGTCGACACAGCTCCTTCTGTCGACACATTCTTCTTCTGTTGAGACTCTGGCTGAGTGTCGACACATCTCCTTAGTGTCGACACTTGTACTTAGAATATTTTTGAACTTTGCTAAGTGTCGACACAGCTCCTTGTGTCGACACTTTCTTCAAGTGTTGAGTCTTCAGCTGAGTGTCGACACATTCTTTCTTGTATCGACACTTTCTTCAAGTGTTGACTCTTCTGCTGTGTGTCGACACATTACTCTGGGTGTCGACACTTATACTTGGATTCTGCTGACTTTTGCTGAGTTTCGACACAGCCTCCAAGTGTCGACACTTTCTGATGTAGACACAGTTTCACTGGGTGTCGACACAACTGCTAAGTGTCGACACTGCTTCACTGAACTTTTCTTCATTGAGTGTCGACACAGCTCCTTGTGTCGACACTTTCTGTCTGGTGTCGACTCTGCATCCCTGGTGTCGACACAAATACTCCAAGTGTCGACACTGCTTGTCTGGGTGTCGACACAAGTCTTCTTAAGTGTCGACACTTTGCTCCTGGGTGTCGACACATAGACTTAGAAACTTTTTCTTCTTTCCTGTAAATACTTAACCTGCACAAGAAAACTCAAAACACATCAAATATATTTTGATGTATATCATTGAGTTGGGTGAGGCTTCTTCAAATCAGGTACATTTAGACCAATGTACCCAACAATCTCCCCCTATTTGGAGAAGTCATAACCCTTAGCTAATGATATACACCATACAGAATAAAATCATAGTATGATGTAAAGCAGGATTATGTAATCAGGAAAGAAACATAACATGTATTAAACAAACATGCATACACAGATATCATCACAGAACAATTATGAAATAGATTTAGCATATAACACATTGTTCTAATATCTTGTTATATTCATTTTCAAAAAGTTTACAAAGTGTTTAACATCAAAAGATTACAAAGTAAACTTAAGAAAATTCTATGCTATTTTTGATCAGCATCTTTGATCACTATCCCTTTTCTAGATTGTACTTTGGCTTGAACAGGGGCTTCAGCAATTTCAGTATCAGCAGGCTTCTTGCTTTTCAGATCCTTTTTCTTTTGCTCTTCAGCTTTGATTTTTTGCCTCTCAAAATAATGATAGGGCTTGGGAAAGTACTTGCTAGGCTCCTAGGCAATAGGAGGTAGCTTTTCCATCTTGGCCTTTCTTCTATATTAGACTATAGCTTCTTACCTTGTCTCATGCTTTCTCCATTCCAATTCAGAAAACCACTTGTTTCTGTCTTGGATATTATCTTTTGCAGCTTTCCATGCAGTTAAGATTATGTTTCTTGAAGTGGGGCTCCACTGCTCAAAGTCTGGTCTTTGTTCAGCTTGCTCCCTGAACCTCTTTTTAGACAGTCTGGCTTCTTCTTCTTTCTGCATTGCTTCTTGCATAGCTTCAGATACTGGCTGAACAACCTTCTCTATGATGACATTTTGCTGTCCCCCTGGTGGGCTATACATTGATTGTATATCAGCTTGAACCATATCAAAATCTGGAGGAGGGTAGATGACTTGAGCCACTTCTGGTTGCTCCCCTCCTAGATATGCAGGATGTATCCCAGATTCTGCAACATTGTCATCATCACAAAGAGGAGGATAACCCAAAGTAGCTCTGATAGAGTTAGAAATCCACTTAGCATGATCAGAGCTGGCTTTGACTAATACCCTCTCCCCCTTTATGACTTCTCTTTCTATGTGATCTCTGATATCATCTTTCTGAAATCTCACTTGTTTATCCAAATAGTTGACTCCATCTTTAAAGAAAGGTTTCAACCTTTGGAGTTTGTCAGTTATCAACTTCTGAGAGTCTTGAATTGCAGTTGTAACAGTAGTTAAGCTCTCTTGCAGTGCTTGATCAGAATCTGCCTTAGCAGTAGCAATAGAAGTTGTCAGTCCAGCAGCTATGTTTTTCATCTCAGTGATAATGGCATTGTGAGATTCTGTCAAATTATCATTCATCCTGATCTGATTCTCAAGAACATACCCTTGCTTCAGTGCAATGTCATCTACTTGAGCTTTTATTTTCTCTTGATGAGTTGCTAAATAGACTACTGCATTCCCTCCCTTGTGGAAGCAGTCAGTCATCTTCTTTTTATTAAGATTCATTTCAAATCTTATAGACTTTATATCTTGGGCCAGATCAAATTGTAGTGATTTATGCCCCTCATCCACATAGGTTTCAATAGCTTTCCTGTGCTCATCCAGCTTAATTTGCATAGCAACCATTAGAGCACTGTAATCTACAGTTGGAGTTGGCTGTAGTACTTGCTATGGCGTTATGGTTTGCAATGCCTTCTTATAAGTTTGGCTTCTTCTTTTGAAGACTTGAAACTGCCTTTTATTTGCCCTTGTAGCTTCCTCATCTTCTGAAGCTGATGTACTTGCTATATCGACCCTCTCCTTAGGTAGCTCCTCAACTTCTTTGGGCTTCTCAGGTTCTGGTCTTGCAGGTTCTTCAAGAATTACTACTTGCTACCCCTCAATTGGAGCATTCTCCGCTTCAGCAGCAGCACTGTCCTTCTCAAGGTCTGCCTGATCTAGATTGAGGAAGAGATCTTCCATAGTAAATTCTTGTGGAGAATGAGCTGGTGTAACTCTTGGCTCATCTACCACTGGATCAGATACTACTTGAACTGTAACAGATGTATCCTCCATGACAACATCTGGGACTTGACTATCAATCTGAGTTTGCTGATTAACATAATTTAAGGAATCAGACAATACATTATCCTCTATAGGGAAATCTAAAGCATTAAGCTCAGTGATTACCTCAAGGATGATGTTTGTAGCTTGCTCACTCTCAAGAGGAGCTGGTTCTTCTACTATTAGAGGATCCCCCTGGATTTGATCCTGGTGTATGGGGCTAGCCTGAGGTTGCTCCCCCTGCCTCTCTGCAGCATCTTGTTGAACAGGAGACTTCCCAACAGTTCCAGTGTCTTCTTCATCAGGTGTGAAGACCACTTGTTCCTCAGAGCTGCTAGTTGACTCTTGAGCCACTGGGGCAGCTTTCTTTTTCTTCTTTTGAGGTGTTACTTTCTCAGGAGTTATTTTCTCAGGGGTTGGCATCTCCTTAGACAAAACCCTGTCCCATCTAGAGAATATCCTCATGTCCATTTTCCTCATATGATTGATTTTACTGCCAACAGCTTGACCCATAACCTCTGGTATACTACCAGCTAGGTATAAACTTATTATTCTACCTAAATTGGGTTTCTTCAGACTCTCCTTGATCTTTTCAAAGACTACTACAGACCAATCAGTTTTTAGGCTGAAAATTATCCTGGTCATGAGATTGAACATATGGGCAGATACCCTGTCATGCCCTCCAGGCTTACTTAAGATCACTTTGCCAACAATTTCTGATTGAAATTTACCCTGGCTGTTCATCCCCTTCCTATTAAATACAGATCCAATTTTTAGTTTGGAATCTAGACCATATCATGTCAATGCTTCTCTGGTCTTAGAAGCAGTTACTTCATCCTCTTCTTTTGTCCTTGGCAGGTGTAGAACCTTTCTCAAACTTTTAGGAGAGACCTTCACTTTTTCTCCATGGACCCTGGACTTGATCTTGAATCCAGAATCGTCTACTTTATCTTCATTCAGGAATTCCAGTACTTCTTTCTTCCAGATCTTAGTAGGCTCAGAAACAAGAAATTCTAACCCTGAGTCTGCAACTAGGGTTACTACATCCTTGATTTCCTATTCTGCTTCGTCAAACGCTTGTCGCACCAGTTGATAGCCTTCATTGACGTTCTCCTCGAGCATTGGCGCCATTAGGGTTTGAAGAATTTGACTGGAGAGAAGAGAGGTGTCGACACACAAGTTTGGTCTCGAAACTTTAGAGAGCCTGTCGACAGACAATGGAGAAATTCTATTTATACCTTTTTAGGTTTGGAGATGAAAAGGCGGGTTAACTAACTTAAATTGTGTCGACACTGTGGAAAAGTGTCGACACTGACTTATAATGTCTCGACACCTATGTGTCGACACAAGTTTAGTCAACAGAATATATGTGTCGACACTTGTTTATGTGTCGACACAACTCAACTCGACATTTAGTCGAGACTTTACTTAGATATTTCAGAGTAAAGCCTAAGTGTCGACACCACCTTGGATGTGTCGACACCTACTTGTCATGTGTCGGCACTAACTTTCTGAAGTGTCGACACTAACTTCCTAGATATGTCGACACCTTTTCCCTAAAGTGTCGACACCATTTTTCTGTGTCGACACAGATAACTCTGTGTGTCGACACCTTTTTACTTAGCCATTTCTATAAACTTATTCTAAGTTTATCATACCTAGTTAAATTTTAAACCTATTGAACTTAGTTTCTTCTAAGGGCTTAGTATACATATCAGCTAGTTGATTATCTGTTCTAACATATTCCAGTAAAATATCTTCTTTCTCTACATGTTCCCTAAGAAAATGATATTTTATTTCAATATGTTTAGTTCTACTATAGGAAACAGGATTGTTTGCAATTGATATAGCACTTGTAGAATCACAAAAGAGTGGAGTTCTACTTACCTGAATTCCATAGTCCTCAAGCTGATGTTGTATCCATAGAAGTTGAGCACAGCAACTTCCTGCAGCCACATATTATGATTCTGCTGTGGAGATAGCCACACTTGTTTGATTCTTGCTACTCCATGAAATCAGTCTTCCACCTAGGAATTGACAGGTTCCAGTTGTGCTTTTTCTGTCTTCTTTGCATCCTGCAAAGTCTGCATCTGAATAATCTGTTAGTTCAAAATCCCCGTTCCTAGGGTACCAGAGGCCTAGATAAGGAGTGCCCTTTAGATATCTCAATATTCTTTTGACTGCTGTCATATGAGACTCTTTAGGGCATGCTTGATACCTTGTACAGACACATGTAGCATACATGATATCTGGTCTACTTGCAGTCAAATATAATAGGGAGCCAACTATCCCTCTATACAAAGTCTCATCTACAGGTTTCCCTGCATCATCTTTGCTAAGAGACATACCTGACCCCATAGGAGTCTTCATGGTACTGGATGAATCCATACCATACTTGCTTATGAGTTCTAGGGTGAACTTAGACTGACATATGGATAATCCATTCTCAGTCTGTCTAACTTGGAGACCCAAGAAGAACTTAAGTTCCCCCATACTACTCATCTCAAATTGTCCTTGCATTAGTTTTGCAAACTTTTTGCAAAGACTACTTTCAGTAGACCCAAATATTATGTCATCTACATATATTTGGACTAGTATTACTTTGCCTCTGGATTCCCTAAGGAATAGAGTCTTGTCTATTTTCCCCCTTGTGAACTTATTCTCAATGAGGAAACTAGACAGGGTTTGATACCAAGCCCTAGGGGCTTGCTTTAACCCATACAATGCTTTCCTAAGTCTATAGACATGATTAGGTTGAGTTGAATCAACAAAACCTGATAGCTGTTCCACATAGACTTCCTCTTTTAGATTACCATTCAGAAAGGCTGACTTTACATCCATTTGGTAAACTTTAAATCCTTGAAAGGTTGCATAGGCCAGGAACATCTTATGGCTTCCAGTCTGGCTACTGGAGCAAAGGTTTGATCAAAGTCAATACCTTCTTCCTGCCTATGTCCCTTAGCAACCAATCATGCTTTGTTCTTAATGATAACTCCATGTTCATCCATCTTGTTCCTAAAGATCCACTTGGTTCCAATTATGTTGTGGTCTTTTGGTTTAGGAACAAGCTCCTAGACCTTGCACCTCTTGAACTGATTCAACTCTTCTTGCATTGCCTCAATCCAATGAGGGTCTAGGATGGCTTCTTCAAACTTCTTTGGTTCAACTTGGGATAGAAAACTGGAGAAGAGCATTGCATTCAGATTTCTGCTCCTTGTTTGTACCCCTTATCTTGGATCACCAATGATTTGTTCTGCTGGATGATCTCTAAGATGTCTATTAGCTGGAGGCATCCTGACTTCAGGTTGAATTTCTTCAGTTTCTTCATCTTGCTGCACTCCTTGGATTTCTTCTGCATTAGGTACATGTAATACTCCCCCTGGACAGCAGCCACTATATTCTACTTGCTGTCTTGTAGAAGGTGCTTCTTCTATAGTGAGCTTGTCCATCTTCTTAGTTATACATGTGGAGCTGCATATACTATTAGACAACTCATTGTTAATAAGTCTATTTTCATCAAATACTACATGTACAGACTCTTCTACAACTTGAGTAGACAAGTTGTAGACCCTATAAGCCTTACTATTGTTGCTGTACCCAACAAAGATCCCCTCTTGGGACTTGGCAGCAAACTTAGTCAAGTAAGACTTTCCATTGTTAAGTATAAAGCACTTACAACCAAAGATCCTGAAGTAGGATAGGTTTGGTTTTCTGCCTTTCACAACCTCATAGGGGGTCTTGTTGTGGATTTTAGTAATGGTAGCCCTATTAATAACATGGCATGCAGTATTAACTGCCTCAGCCCAGAAATATTCTGGTAGTGATGTGTCACTTAATAGGGTTCTACTAGCCTCAATCAAGGTTCTATTTTTCCTCTCAGAAATATCATTTTGCTGAGGTGTTCTTGGTGAAGAAAACTCTTGAAATATCCCAAATTTTTCACATAGTTTTGCCATACTATCAGACTGAAATTCAGTACCATGGTCACTTCTAATCTTGACCACTGTACTGTCTAGTTCTTTCTGAATTTGCTTGATAAAGCTAACGAAGACACTAGGTGTTTCAGATTTCTGTCTAAGGAAGAACACCCAGGAAAACCTTGAGTAGTCATCTACAACTACAAAGGTATAGACCTTCCTACCTAGGCTGTGAACTGGCATAGGACCAAAGAGATCCATATACAAGAGGTATAAACACCTCACAGCATCTTTGATTTCAATGCTACTAAAGGTGGATCTAGTTTGCTTGCCCTTTTGACAAGCTGAGCAAATACCATCTTTAATACACTTAACTTGAGGACCATTCCTCACTAACTCTTTGCTAAAGAGTTTGCCAATTGTCTTGTAGTTTAGATGGGCCAGCCTCTTGTGCCATTTGACACAATGAGAGACTGTCTCATTAGCTAAAAGACACACTGGAGAACCATTGTTCTCAACCATAATATCTAAGCAATAGACATTTCTCTTTCTATAACCAGTCAAAATGATCTCTTGATCATTTGATCTCCTGATATGACAACCATCTTTAACAAAAGAGATGTCATATCCTACATCACTCAATTGACTTATACTAATAAGGTTATGTTTCAAACTTTAACATAGGCCACTTGAGTAATAGTAATATGGGAGCTAGAAATGTTACCAAATCCCTTGATGATTCCTTTTTCAGAACCACCAAAGGTGACTTTAGGACCATCTTTGATTGGAGTGAAGTCCTTTAGCAATCCCCTTGTTCCAGTCATATGTCTGGAACATCCACTGTCCAAGTACCATATTGGGGCATGGCCACTTGGACTCACCTGCAAAACAGATTAGTGAACCTTAGAACCCAAAGAATTCTTGGGTCCTTGGTACTGGTTAGTTTGCTTCCTAACAAAGCTACCTGCAGGTTTTCCAACAGGCAGTTTGCTACTCACTTTGGCACTAGCATTGTGCCAACAGTCCATTGCAAAGTGTCCTACCTTGCCACAGCACCAACACTCAAACTTATTGTACCTTTGCTTAGGTACAGTCTTAGCTGTTCTATCTATAGCTGGCTTGTTGAGAGTTGGGGCTTTGCCCTTGGACTTGGACTGAATAGTTCTTGTAGGTTTAGTAAATCCCAGTCCAGCTTTACCTTTGTGATGAACAAATTCATCAATTAAGGGTAGAACTGACTTAGGTTTAGAAAACCTAGCAACTAAATCTCTCTCCTTCTGAAGACTAATCTCCAGAATCTTGATTTGATCATTCTTAAATGATATAGTCCCCATCTGAATCACAGTTATGTGCTTCAGTCTGGCTATCTCATCTAGCTTTTGATCAAACATCTTCTCATAATCAGTTGCAGCCATTTTGAGACTTGCAATCTCCTTAGCTTGACTCTTGGCCAAGGATTTGCATTTCTTAAATGCTTGCAACAGAACTTTATATTCATCTATCAATTGATGAATATCCTCTTCAGACTCAGATGCACTCTCATCATTTGATGATGATGAATCTGTTTCTGAACTAGCACAAGAAATTGAACTTAAAGAACAATATTGTACCTTACTAGGTCCTGGCTGCTCTAGGATTTTGTCACTTTCTGTCAATGCCATCAGTCCTTGGCACTGACTGTCCTCTTGATCATATATAGAGTTCATGATCTGGATGAACTCTTCTTCTTCTTCCTCAGCAAACAGTCCTATATATGCTTCAACATCTGACTCAGTTTCTGATGAAGAAATGTCTGACAGGCTCTTATCCTTTTTGGCAACAAAAGACTTTTCCTTCTCGCCCTTGTATTGAGTCTTTTTCTTGTCATTAGACTCCTTCCTTTTCTCTGGACAGTCTGCAACAACATGTCCTTGTCTATTACAGCAATAGCATACAATTTTTGAAAGAGTTGCTTTGCTAGACTTGGTCTTTTTCCTGTCTTTATTTGAAGACTTTTTATTCTGATAATAGTCTTCTTTACCCTGTGAAGTAGATGGCCTTGTCCTCCACTGTTTCTTCTTTAAGAACTTCTGAAAATGTCTTGTGAAGACAGCAAAGTCCTCATCACTTTCACTGCTTTCAGACTTTCTGCTTGCTGAATCATCTGACTCAGTTTTAGCTACTTTTGATGGTGGAGTTGGTGACTTACTTCTGTACTTTCTGGGGGCTTCTATTTTAAATGCTACTATCCTTTCTTTATGTTCACTTCTTGTAGATTTCTCCTCTTCTTTCCTCACCATCAACTACATTTCATAGGACAGTAGTTTTCCAAACAGTGTTGGTGGAGGACTTTCTGCTAACTTTGCCATTTCCCTAATGGCACAGATCTTGGTGTCCCAATCTTTTGTAAGGGACCTTAGAAACTTATCATTAAGCTCATAATTACTGAACTCTCTGCCATAGGACATTAGCTCATTCATAATCCTATAGAACTTCTTATAGCATTCAGTTATGCTATCAGCCCTACCTTGCCTGAAGCTTTCATATTCTTGGTTTAGCAAGGATTTTCTGTCTTGCCTCACTTCTTCAGAACCCTCCATATACACAATAAGAGTATCCCACATTTCCTTGGATGTCTTGTAGTGTTTCAAATTCTGAAAAGTAGCATCATCTATAACACTCACTATGATATTCTGAGCCCTCTTGTCCATTGTGGCTAGAACTATCTCATCCTTTGTCATTTCAGAGAAATCCTTAGGTGTTCTCTGATTTGTATCTAAGACTGAAACCTTCATGGGCACATATGGCCCTTCTTTCACTGTGATATAAATCCTAGGGTCTGAGGCTTCCACAAACAGTCTCACCCTTTCCTTCCAAATGCCAAATATTTATTTTCTGCAAATGGGTAGCTTCATGGATCCCAATTCCTTATGATTCTCAGTGGAACCCATGGTTCTTGATTTTCTTGATTCTGTAATGTACTTAGACTGAATCTGCCAACAGGATCTACTCAGACAGTTATGTCCCTTTTTGAGTAACCTCCCTCTGATACCACTTGAAAGATATTGTACCTAATCACCTAGAGGGGGGAGGGGGTGAATAGGTGACTTAAATATTTTTAACTTTTTAGGCAGAATTCAGATTATAACACAGAATTATATCTATTTTATCACAGCACACAATCAACAATCACAGAATTCCACAAGCACACAGTAGACACTCAGATTTATAGTGGTTCCCCAAGGTTTGGGTACATCCACTTTCCCCCTTCGCCTATCTAGTAGTGTACTAGATTCGGCCAAACTCCTCCACTATCTCAGATCCTCAGATCTTACACTCAGAACCCCAAACAGGTTTCTACAGCTCAGGCCCAAGGCCCTACAACTCAGCTTCTTCACAAAGCCTACACTCAACCACCAAGGCCTACACTCAGCCACAACAGGCCTACACTCAGAGATTCAAATCTCCTACACTCAGGCACTCAGGCCCTACACTCAGCCTTTATAATTACAGGCTTACAAACTCAGATCCCTAAGGATCCCATAAGAAAATATGAATACAAAATGTAAACTCTACACCTCAGAGAAAAGAGAGAAGAGTTGTGAGTTTCTTGATGAGTTCTTGGAAGAACTCAGTTGAGATCAAACTGACTTGGCTTTCTTCAAAACTTCTTGAATGTAGAACACAATAAGATTAATCTCCTCTGCAGTTGATCCTTGATCTCTGCTACTTAAGATTCAGAACAAAATCTGAACCCTTCTTCTCAGCCTGGTTCCAACGGCTGACTACTTGGATGGAGCTCTCTATCTCCAACTTCTTAGATCTTCACTAGATTCTTCAAGGAATAGCTAGATCTTCTTCTTTTTCAATTACTTGATCAACAACTCAATCATCTCTTTTTGTAGACAGTATAAGCCTATTTATAGGCCTTCTTCATGGTAACCGGCTGGTCCGGTCCCTAACTGATTTCTGACAACTCTGACATGTGTTGTAGACCGCATGGAATGGCAGCTGTCAAGTCATCCAGTCAGTTCTTGAAAATTCTGTAACTGTCTGAAAGTGTCGAGACTGTCTGTCTGTAAGTGTCGACACTTATAGACTAAGTGTCGACACAAGTTGTCTAAGTGTCGACACTAGCCTACAAGGTGTCGACACAACTCCTTGTGTTGTAGACTTCACTACTCGACACAGCTTCTTCATGTGTCGACACTGATATTGAGTGTCGACACAACACTTTGTTCTTCAGCACTTTGTTGAGTTCTTGTAAGTGTCGACACAACACCTTTGTGTCGACACATCTTCATGTGTTGAACTTATTCTGTGTCGACACATCTTCTTGGTGTCGACACATGACTTCTGTGTTGATACTTGCTGAGTGTCGACACAGCTCCTTGTGTCGACACATTCTTCTTCTGTTGAGACTCTGGCTGAGTGTCGACACATCTCCTTAGTGTCGAAACTTGTACTTAGAATATTTTTGAACTTTGCTAAGTGTCGACACAGCTCCTTGTGTCGACACTTTCTTCAAGTGCTGAGTCTTCAACTGAGTGTCGACACATTCTTTCTTGTGTCGACACTTTCTTCAAGTGTTGACAATTCTGCTGTGTGTCAATACATTGCTCTGGGTGTCGACACTTATACTTGGACTCTGCTAACTTTTGCTGAGTGTCGACACAGCCTCCAAGTGTCGACACTTTCTGATGTAGACACAGTTTCACTGGGTGTCGACACAACTGCTAAGTGTCGACACTACTTCACTGCACTTTTCTTCATTGAGTGTCGACACAGCTCCTTGTGTCGACACTTTCTGTCTGGTGTTGACTCTGCATCCCTGGTGTCGACACAAATACTCCAAGTGTCGACACTGCTTGCCTGGGTGTCGACACAAGTCTTCTTAAGTGTCGACACTTTGCTACTGGGTGTCGACACATGGACTTAGAAACTTTTTCTTCTTTCCTGTAAATACTTAACCTGCACAAGTAAACTCAAAACACATCAAATACATTTTGATGTATATCATTGAGTTGGGTGAGGCTTCTTCAAATCAGGTACATTTAGACCAATGTACCCAACAAAAGCGATTTCAACATTTTTAGGTTCTATATCAGAAATAAAACACATATTTGAAAATAAATCATGTAATGATGAACAAGTACTTACCCCTCTTGATGGTTCTCCAATAACTAAATCTTGTGGATGATCTTTTGAGAATCTTAGATCGCTTGGAGGCATATATTCTTGCACTTCTTCTTCTTCTTCTTGTTCATCTTCTTGTTCTCCTGCTCTGTCTCCAAGGATTTTATCGTCATCCGACCTTTGTAGTGGGAAAGGCTCTTCATCTTGACCTTTATTATTAGTTTCTACACAAGGAAAAAGCTCATCAAATTTAACATGAATAGTTTCTTCAACCGTTTTAGTCCGTTTGTTGTAAACTCTATAAGCCTTACTAGTTGAAGAATAGCCAATAAAAATGCCTTCATCACACTTTTAATAAAATTTACCTAAATTATCCTTAATGTTCAAAATAAAACATTTACAACCAAACACTTTAAAATAAGACACATTAGATTTCTTTTCGAAGTATAATTTGTGAAAATTTTCTCAGCGTGGTTAGCAAGGTAGCCCAAACGCCAAATTAATATCTTCGGCACTACCCAGTTCTCAAGTTGAACCAGCGGAAAACCAAGGAACAAAGGTTAATCCCAACAAACAATGGAAGCTCAAGCAGATCTTTTATACATTCACTTCTTTACAATGCGAGGTATACGTAGCGAGACATGATTTCGCTAGTATCAACAGCTGTAAACAGAAAGCACCAAAAACAAGCCGGGCGGACAGCACCGGAGTCCACCGAGACCGTCGAGGTCGCCGAGGTTGCCGAGTCCGCTGAGATCGCCCGAGCTAACGCTGCAATCTGCCGAATAGCTACGGAGTCCGCCGAAGCTGCGAGGCCGCGCGTACACACCATTATTCGTCTCCTGCTGAAGCTGAACTGAAGAACACCCCCTACCCGCCTGAAGCTGGTGGATAGGTTATTGAAGCTGGCAAAGATGAAACAGAGCTGACAAGCCGCAGAGCGACCTCCTGCTGAATCCGCAGAGACCGCACAACTTCCAAGCACTTGACTGAAATCAAAGCCAAACTCCTGGCTCCTTGAAGCTACCCATGCGACCTGCACACAGCAAACCGACAACCTTGAATCAATCCGCGCTGACAGAAAAACTGAGACCGCAACACCTCGCCGAACCCAACTTACTGTTCACTTTGTTACTGTAGACCTGCCAGGGGGGTCCTATTTATAGGCGAGGTGAGGAGTGTGGTCACCGCCCTAGAGATAGAGACACCGCCCCAGCCTACGCAATAGCAAAACACCGTCCGCCGAGTCCGCAAGGACTTAGCCGGATACTAAGGAAAACCGCAAGGAGTAAGGCAACATTGGCGAACCCTCTTCAGTCTGCCTAAGCTTATGCGGACAAGGCATCAGCCCGCAAAGCCTACAACCACTGCAGGACAACAACCCCCTTCAATGGATGTCCGCACCAACCCTAGGCAGTCCGCAAGAGTCAAGCCTCAATCCGCCACAAGTCCACGACCAAAGGTAGATAGCAAGTCCGCCCGGTCAATAGCGGACTTGGTGGATACGGCAGACACCATGGTCTTGGCACAGAGTGTGACCAAGTCCAAAACATCAAAGGCCAATGCGAGCATGGCAGACACAAACTCCCGTCCTCCAAACACCTTAGCACAGACCGCCAGCAGTCCGCAAGCTCCTCGCACACCTTCCCAACGCAGCAGCGATCTCCCGGACTCCACACACCAGTCCGCCAATCGACCTCCACAGCAAGGCACCTGCTGTAACACCAGAGCTCGACAAGGCCTCAGCCAAGCTCTAAGCCCAGTCCGCAACAGCCCACACCGCGGACACACAAGTCCACAAGCTTCACGTGGAGATGAGCCAAACCGCCAATCAGCACAAGCTTGCACGACAGCCACTGAGCAATGCACCAGTCCGCAAGCCTCTATCCGCTCAGGCCGCTCCATGCTAAACCAAAGCCAACGTCCTATCCGCAGATACCAGGCCACACAGTCAGCGGACTTCATGCAAACAACCCGCTCAGAAGACAGCTGGCTTTCCACTAGACCTTCCACCAGGCCGCACATCGCAGTCCGCCCAGTCCGCCTAGTCCGCCAATGCTGTCCGCCCAGGCCGCCCGACCTGTCCCGTCAAACACTTCCACTTCACAAATTTCAACACTCCCCCTTGAAGTGGGAAGTGGTGACCAAGGCCAGCAAGCTGCGCAAGCGCTCAAAGGGCCCCTTCGACAGTGGCTTCGTGAAGATGTCAGCAAGATTATCTTCACTCCGAACATGCCCGACCAGCAGAGACCCCTCCAACACCTTCTCCATGATGAAGTGGTGATCAATCTCTATATTCTTGGTCCTGGCGTGACACACTAGATTGTTAACCAGTTTGAGAGCACTCTCATTGTCACCCCGGAGTAAAGTCGGCCCTTGCACTTCTTCATGAACATCCTCTATCAGCCTCCTCAACCAGATGGCTTCCCGAGCAGCCAAGGCCGAAGCCTTATACTCTTCCTCCGTAGTTGAGACGGACACTGAGTCCTGCTTCTTGCTACACCATGAGATGCTAGCTGAACCGCAAGTGAACACATAACCTGAAGTAGAACTCCGATCATCTGAATCACCACCATAGTCAACATCCGTGTACCCAAGAAATGCAAACTCCGAGTCCCTTCCATAGAGGAGTCCCATGTCAGAAGTCACCTTGACATACTTCAGAATACCCTTCGCTGCCACTAGATGAGATTGCCTTGGTTCAGCCATATACCGACTTACTCGGCCAACAGCATAAGCAATATCCGGCCTTGTAATTGTCAGGTAAATCAAGCTCCCAACAAGAGCCATGAATACTAAGGGATCATGAAGAACCCTTCCCTCATCTCGTCGAAGTTTCAGCCCAGGTTCCAGTGGAGTAGAGCACTTCTTCCCTTCGCCCATGCCGAACCGCTTCACAATGCGATCTGCATACCCTTTCTGGCTAATGAGAATCCCGCACTCCTTCCTCTCCACTTCAAGACCGAGAAAGTGATGCAGCTCTCCCAAGTCTTTCATTTCGAAGCGTATAGCAAGCTCTGCCCTGAGCCTTGCTACTTCCCCCTCCGAATTCCCTGTGATGATCATGTCATCCACATACAGTATGACAAAGACTTGTAGCTCCCCCTTCTTCTTGATGAACAAGCTTGAATCCGAGTTAGAAGTAAGGTATCTACAGAATTGCAAGTACTCTGCAATCTTCCCATACCACGCTCTAGGAGCTTGCTTCAACCCATAGAGAGCCTTCCTGAGTTTACAGACATAGTCCAGATGCTTTTGAGAGACAAAACCAAGCGAATGATCCATGAAGATGTCCTTGTCAATCTCTCCGTAAAGAAAGACATTCTTCACATCGAATTACCACAACCTCCATCCCTTGCTAGCACCCAAGGCGATCACCACTCTTACTGAAGTCATCTTCGCAACTGGACTGAATGTCTCCTCATAGTCTTCTCCATACTGTTGTGAGAATCCTCTAGCGACCAGGCGAGCTTTGAACCTATCAATGCTCCCATCAGCCTTCTTCTTCAACTTATACACCCACTTGCAAGTAACCGGAGTAATGTCATCAACCTTGGGCATAAGATCCCAGGTTTCATTCTACTTCAGAGCATCAATCTCTTCTTTCATGGCACCTTCCCACTCCTTCACTCCAGTGGACTCGTTGAAGTTTGCAGGCTCTAACTCATCTAGAGGACCTGCAAAGAAACATGAGACAAAGCTCACTGCATTCCCATCACAGTACCGAGCCGGTGGCTTCACAACCCTCTTCAATCTCCGAAGGGTCGTCTCCTTGCTCACTGCCTCCGTTGCTTCTTCGGGCTCAACTCCTACTTGGGGCAAGCATTGAGCAGTGCTCCCCCTGCTTCCTGAGCCAGAAGGCTCAGCCTCGGAGTTAGAAGCAATAGGAGCTGCTGGTGAAACAGCAAGCTCCTCTTCCAAGCCTTCAGCAGCCACCACCGGTGCTTCATCAACCTTGCTACTTCCGGTTAGCTCAACCGAGCCACCTCCATATGATGTCAGCTCGTCAAAGACAACGTCTCTTGACACCACGAACTTCTTCGTCACAGGGTCCATGCATTTCCATCCCTTCTTCCGCTCATCGTAGCCAACAAAGACAAGTTTCCTTGCCTTCGCATCCAGCTTTGTTCGTGAAGCATCCGGGACATGCACATAACAAGTTGAACCGAACACCCTAAGGTGTCCCACACTCGACTTCTCCTTCAGCAACAGCTCAAAAGGAGTCTTCATATTGATAGGGCTGAGCGGCATCCGGTTGATGACATAAGCAGCACAAGACATCCCCTCCGCCCAAAAGGACCTTGGAACATCTTTCGCATGAAGCCAGCAATTGCAGGTCTCCGTCAGATGACAGATCTTCCGCTCCGCTACCCCATTTTGTTGTGGAGTGTGAGCACAAGTAAGCTCCCGTTGGATCCCGTGCTTCCTGCAGAAGTTAGAAAACTCGGAGGAGACAAACTCACCCCCGTTATCCATTCTAAGCTTCTTGATCCGCAAGCCAAGCCGACCTTCTACCAACTCCTTAAACTCCACAAACAAATGGAAGGCTTCCCACTTCTACTTTAAGAAGTACACCCAAGTATACCTTGAGTAGTCATCAACCAAGACAAGCATGTATCTGCTTCCACCAAGGCTGGCAGTAACCGTCGGTCCCATCAAGTCGCCATGTATGCACTCCAATGGTTTCATGCTCCTTGTTTGTGATTTATCAAACAGAAGGCGATGTGCCTTACCGTATTGATAGCCCGCGCAAACATGCCCGTCACCAAAGGAAGACAACTTAGGGAACCCCTTCACCAAACTTCTACTAGCCATCGCCTTCAGCTTGTCCATGCCCACATGCCCCAGCCTCTCATGCCAGATAGCAGCGCTATCATTGGCCCTCATACGATCAACATATGAATTGGTGGCAAGAACAAACAAGTTCTTCACCCTCCTCCCTACATGAGCAACATCAGCCTTCACCGCTGATACGTTGCGAAGGAACCTCACTGAAAGTGCAAGCTAGATCTGATATACTCTAGAGGGGGGGGGGGGGTTGGGGGTGAATAGAGTATGGTGCTTAAAAACTTTTTACAACAATTGTTGTAATCTGAGTGAACAGGTAAGCAAATATTAAATCTAATCACAGCAGCTATCTAATCACAATCTACAAAAGAAACTAATCACAAATCACAGCCAGAAACAAACATAAAGATAAGCAACCAGAAGACACAAGGAGCTATAGTGGTTCCCCTAAACTTGGGTACATCCACTCTTCTACCACCCTATGTAGGAATCCACTGTAGGATGAGTTGATCAGGTGTCCTGGGCACCAATGAGCTTTTGATAAGGTGCTCAAAAACCAAACCAGATTTTTTGATCAGGTGTCTTGCCACCAATGAGCTTTTGATAAGGTGCTCAAAAACCAAACACAAACTTTTGAAGGGAGTTTGAAAAACCCTTTACAGAGATGGGGATGAGAGAGTGATGGAAGTCTTCTCTTTCTCAAAGCAGCTGAGAAGACTATGTGGATATTGATGTTGTCAAAGCTCCCCCTGAGATCTGTAGTTGATCAGGAAATGAAGCTTTGCTGTTGGGTGATAGGCCTTCAGAAAGTTGATCTCCAGCAATTGATGATTTCAGCAACAGCTGAAATGTTAGGTGTCTGTAGTCTTGAATGAAGATGGCCTTGAACACTTGAATCAAAAGAGATCTGAAGATTTCAGTTGGTTGATCTCCTTTTGGTGATGGTGTTCTTGTGAATTCTTTGAGACAGAGAATGTCTACAGCTCTTTTTCTTTCTTTTGTGAACAGTTGGTGTTGAGAAAGATGTTGTTCCAGAGAAAAGTTGTAGCAGAGAATATTTTGTTCTTCTTCTTCTTGTGCACTCTCTTCTTGATTGCTTGTTGTGAGAGATTCAAAAATCTTGTCTTTTATTCCTTTTGTTCTGAGTAGAAAATGATCCTCTGTCAAGAATAGTCATTAGCCTGTCATTAATTGACTCCCTTAATTGCAATTGTCTTCTAGGGGAAAGTCCAAAGAAACATTCCTTGATAATTCCTTGAAACTTGGTCCATAATAAATGAAAACGGCTACAAGATCTTCTGAATTAATTGCTGACAATAACTCCTTAACTGTTCTGAATTTGAATCTTGAAAGTCATTGAACTCTTCAGACAAACGTCGAACTGAGCTCTACTATCGTCGAGCTGAGCTCAGTGATTTGGACTTAGACAGCAACAGAGATCATCTATCTGAGCTCAACTATCGTTGAACTGAGCTCAGAGATAGAAAATCAAAACTGGAGTCAAGATCATCGAACTGAGCTCGAAGATCGTCGAATGGAGTTCGACGATTTGTTGAAGTTGAGCTCAGCGATCGTCGAATGGAGTTCGACGATCCGTCGAAGTGAGCTCAACGATCGTCGATTGGAGTTCGACGATTCGTCGTACTGAGCTCGACAAAATGACTTAGTATCCAAACAGAAAAACTTTGGTCTTGAGGGCAGCTTCCAAACCTAACTACTAACCCTTAGACTCAATTCTAATTGACCTTTAGATCTATATAATGAGGTCAAAAACAGGTTTCCTAAAGACATAGTGATCCTGACCCAAATTAGTAATATGGTGTTCTAACAATCTCCCCCTATTTGGGTTTGGATTACTAATTACAGAAATTGGAGAAATTAAAAAACAACATACAAAGCAACAATAAAACAATCAACAACATTGCAGAATCACGGATATAATATCTCAGACAGAAATCAGAAATCAGAATAATTGTCACCTTACAGAATTATTCCTTCTCCTTGCTCTTTATAAGTTTAATTTCTCTATTGCGGTTAAGAGCTTCCTTTTTGTATCTTCTGTCATCAGCTGCACCTAAAGAAGTTTGTTATTTAGGCCTTGGTACCACAGCTTCAGGATGCAGCTCCATATATCTTTCAGAATCAAAAAATTTGCTGGAGGCATATCTTTCAAGTTCCTTTTTTCTTTGCTCTGACAATGTAGTAATGCTGTAGGTGTCCTTGCCTTGCTCTCTGGCTTTCTTGATTTGATCCAAGGCAGCTAACTCTTTCATTCTGGTAGTCCATGCAGTAGGGTTATTCTCTGGATCCTCAAAGGGCACTGGAGGTTCATACCTGTTGGAAGGATTATCTTGAGAAGCTCTGGATGAGACTACTTCTTTTAACTTGTAGGGAAAAGGACCTGAGGTAGTATCTGATGAAGCTTGTCCTTCCCTAGAGTAAGGGTGTTGCCTTGAATAGCCTTTGGAGTAGACTTGAAATTCCCTTTAGCTTCCTCTATAATTTCCTCTCCTTGATTGAGAACCTCTGGACTGGCTTCCCCTATATTGAGATCTTGCATGAGGTTGATAGGGGGTTTGACTTCTAGCAGAAGGATGAGCAGCTGAGCTTCCACCTGCACCTTCATCAGGAGGAGGTGGTGGAGGAGGATGAGGATGATGAAACTGAGAAGATCCTTTCTCATATTTTCTTTTCTTCTTCATAGCCTTAAGTTGATTCTTGGAATATTGCATCCAATGTTCAGTAATGGGGCAGTCATGAAGAATGTAATAAGGTATGTCATTTGTATCTTTGACTTTGGCTGGGGGAACTCTTTTCATAGCCTTTCTCCTTGCCTTTCTTTTCCTGGCTATAGTGGCAGAAGAATCATCAGAATCAGTCCTAAATTCATCACTTTCAGAGCTTTGCTCATCATATAAAGCATCAATCCTTTTCAGATAATCTTTTTGAAGTTGGGTTGGAGCAGATGAGACATCAGTTGTAGCAGCAATAGATACAACAGATATAGTACTGGCAGAAGTTGTTGCAGCAGCAGTAGTAACAACAGATACAGAACTTTCTGGAGCAACATTTTCAGAAGATACATCAGTGATAACAGTAGCAGCTGGGGTAGCAACAGATTTAGATAAAACTGTTTCAGAAACACTACTTTCAGAGATAATATTTTCAGCATCAGCAATAGCAGCAGTAATAACATCAGCAATAACAGTAGGCTCAAAATCATATGCCTCTGTCTGCATATCCTCAGAAACTGGAACATCAGCAGCAGCAGAACAAACAGAAATAACAACATTAATGACAGCAGGAGTAGCAGCAACATCACTGGAAACAGAAGGCTCAGCAGTATATATGGAGGATATATAGGAGCTAATTAAGCTGGAATCACAGCTTGAAAAGGGCACAATGGCCTTGGAAAGATCCTCTGATGGCTGGACTGCAGTGCTTACTGGAAGACAGCTGAAATAAATTGAATCAAAAACTGATAATAAGGACATGAGGTCCACTGAAAAGACTGCAACCTATGGTGAAACTGGAGCTTGAGTTGGGGTAACAGCAGCAGCAGCAGGAACTGAGGAAATGACAGCAACAGCAGGCAATCTCACATCTTCATGAGGCATCTCCCCCTGCCTAGATTCAGAGACATCTGGATCAAGGCACCCAAATGAAGGGATTGCCTGAGGAGGAAAGATGGAGGAGAGCCTGACAGATAAGTCTGCAACTGACTTGAGGAGTGGAGCCAAGGAGGTCTCCAACAGAAGTGAGAGCCTGGGGGCTATCAGCTCATATAGTGTGTCAGCTAAGGCAGGAATATCTACTTGCTCAGCAGGGACTTGAGCAGAGGTAGAGAAGTATGGTGGAGCAACTGGTGATGTTGGTGGAGAGCTGGTGGATGGTAGAAGTGAAGGTTGAGGTGTGGGGATTGTGGAAATGGAAGAAAGTGGTATGGAGATAGAAGGTGTGAAGGAGGGTTGATCAATGATGTCTTGTAGAAGTTGTTGATATGTTGTGGATGAGGAGGGTAGATCAGGAGGGGATGAAGGTGAATCATCCATGAAGGAATCATCTAGAAGTATGAAAGATGGAATGTGGGATGATGTGTCAATGTCTGGGTGAGGGTAGTGGTGTAATGGGTGGAAGATTTCTTCTGTGAGAGGAAGAATTGGAATTGGAGATGGAATTTATGTAGGTGATGGGCTGGAAATAATGATGGTGGATGAAGTTTGAATGGTGGAGGTGACTTATGGAGATGAAATAAGAGTTGGAGGAGGAGAAGAAGCAGGCAAGTCATCTGCAGGGGTAGAGACTTGAGGGGAAGAGACTACAAGAGTCCTTGTGCCTGAAGTTGTGCTTACAGAGGGCCTGCTGGGCTTCACTATCTTCCTGTCCCATTTGCCAAAGAGGGCACAGGAGAGCCTCTTGGAGGCATTGATATGCATCCCAGATGATACAAGCAGGGCAGGGCATCTGTTATGGAGAAACAGCCCTCGAATCCTTCCAAAATTCACAAAATTCTTATTTACTTTCTTCTTAATCAGGTCAAAGAAGACATCTCCCCAGTTTAACTGTTTCCTATCCACTAAAGCACCCATAAAGCACAGTTGATACCTGGATATGGTATCATGTGCTGAATGCTTGGCCAACAAAACCTTTCCCACTGCATTAGCTAAAAATCTATATTCCACAGCTAAGTTCTTTTTCAGCAGCTGGCTAGGGTTAGCATCAGAGTGACCCATTCTAGCAAGCATGGTAGAAAATTCCTCTTCAGACAATTCAGCAGAATCTCTTCCAGAACTTAATCCAAAAACCTCTGTCATAATAGTAGGAGTCAAAGGTACCTGGGTTCCAGAAATTGAACCAACCACTGTGTTTTGGTCCTGGTTGTGGGCAGGATAGACCCACTCCTTGATCTCATCAGCAGCCAATTTGATTCTGGTGGACATGATGGTAACAAGCTTTTGTTCCTTGAACAGTTCTAGAATGTCTTGAAAAACCTGATCAGTGGTGTTGAAAGACTCCATGTCAATGTCGAATCCGGCATCAAACTTCATTGCGGCTAGAACGACAACTGAGACGGCCATTGTTACCTGCAAAAATCAACAAACAAAACGACCAAGTGTAGAGATGTTTGGAGGGAAAGAGAATTTTTGCAGAGAGATTGAAAGCGCAAAAGGAGAACGACGACCGAAAAATGAATTTTATATTAGGGTTCGACGCAGAAAAGGAAAGATCGTTGAACTCAGTTCGACGATCGGGACTTATAAAGGAATCTGAAAGGTCTTCAATATCGTCGATCTCCGTTCGACGATATTGGAGAGCATCGAGCTCTGTTCGACGATAGTTCAGAGAACAAAATCATCGAGCGCCGTTCGACGATCGTTGACCTGAAGAGATAGTTGAACACTATCTGAGAAGCGCTGAACTTAAGCGACGATTTCGGAAAATGTCAATCTCCGTTCGACGATCTGGGGGAAAATCGTCGAGCGCAGTTCAGAGATCAGAAATACACTCTAGACACTAGAAAAATTAAGATGTTTGCCTAGTCTTCGTAAATTTTTAAAGTTTCAAAATCTTGGACATTATTTTAGACTTCCTCCATCTAACATTCCTAACTGATTTAGGAAGAAGGTGTATTTCTTTTCATCCAAGGGTTTGGTGAAAATATCTCCCCTTTGCAAATCAGTTGGGATATATTGAAGTTCAATTTTATTCTTCTCAACATTATCCCTTAAAAAGTGATGCCTAATCTCTATGTGTTTTGTCCTACTATGGAGGACTGGATTTTGAGCTATAGAAATAGCACTAGTATTATCACAAAAGATTTTAGACTTCTCTAAGTTGTAGCCATAGTCTAGGAGTTAGTTTTGAATCCACAATATTTGTGAACAACAACTACATGCATCCATATATTCAGCTTCAGCAGTTGAAGTTGACACAGATGTTTGTTTCTTGCAAAACCAAGAGACAAGTCTGTCACCAAGAAACTGACAAGTTCCACTGGTGCTTTTCCTATCAATTCTGCATTTAGCATAATCAACATCAGAAAATCCAGTCAATTCAAATGCTGAATCTTTTGGATACCATAGACCTAGATTTGGACAACTTTTAACATACCTGAGAATCCTTTTTACTAATGTTAGGTGTGACTCTCTAGGGCTAACTTGGAATCTAGCACATATGCATGTAGCAAACATTATGTCAGGTCTACTAGCTGTAAGGTACAGTAAAGAGCCAATCATTGCTCTATATGTTGTCTGATCAATAGGTTTCCCATGTTCATCAGTATCCAACACAACATTAGTAGGCATAGGTGTTTTCATACAAGATGCTTCAGACATACCAAATTTCTTGACCAATTCATTTGCATACTTGGTTTGAGAAATAAAGATGCCTTCAGCATGTTATTTGACTTGCAATCCTAGAAAGAAGGATAGCTCACCCATGCTACTCATTTCAAATTTAGAATGCATTAGGTTGGTGAACCTTCTGCACAAATTTGAATCAGTAGAGCCAAAAATAATATCATCCACATAAATCTGTACTAGTAGGGTATGAGACTTATGGGTTATAATAAAAAGAGTTTGGTCTACTCTACCCCTTATAAATTCCTTTTTCAGGAGAAAGCGTGCTAGGGTCTCATACCATGCTCTAGGAGCTTGCTTGAGACCATATAATACTTTGTTCAGCTTAAAAACATAATCAGGATGGGTTGGAGAGATAAAACCTGGAGGTTGTCTAACATAGACTTCTTCTTTGATATCTCCATTTAGAAATGCACTCTTTACATCCATCTAGTATACCTTGAAGCCTTTGTGTGCTGCATAAGCTAAGAAGATTCTGATGGCTTCCAATCTTGCAACTGGTGCAAAAGTCTGGTCATAGTCTATGACTTCTTCTTGTGAGTATCCTTGAGCAACTAGCCTTGCCTTGTTCCTTACAATTACTCCTTGATCATCCAATTTGTTTCTGAACACCCACTTTTTTCCAACAATGGAGTGATCCTTAGGCCTTGGCACTAGTTCCCAAACTTTGTTCCTTTCAAATTGATGCAACTCTTCTTGCATTACAATGATCCAGTGTGGATCTTGCTCTACATCTTGAATGGATTGAGGTTCAATTTGAGATAGGAAGCAAGTGTGCAACAGGTTTTGGTTGACCTGATTTCTGGTTTGCACACCAGCTGAGATGTCTCCAATTACTTGGGAAATTGGATGGTCTCTTGATGTTACTAAATCAACATGGGGTGTTGATTGTTCACCAACCTGTGTTGTTGTTTCCTCTTGTGGTACAACAACTGGCTCTTCAAGTTGTTTTTCTTCAATATGTTGAATGCTTTCTTCATCTTCACTGCTTTCATCCTTTTGATTAATTTGTAATCTGTCCAAATCTTCAGCAAGAGAATGTACCTGCAAAAGTTCTATGGTAGAAGTGTTCTTGTCCTTGGAAGACATGTTGGATTCATCTAAAAATATGCGAGTAGATTCCTTAATTTTAAGAGATGATTTATTATATACCCTATAAGCCTTACTGATCATGGAGTATCCCAGAAACACTCCTTCATCAGCTTTAGCTTGAAATTTTGCTAAATATCTCTTGTCATTATTATGAATATAACAAATATAGCCAAAAATTCTAAAATAATCAACTTTAGGTTTCTTCCCTTTGAGTAATTCATAGGGAGTCTTGTCCTATAGTTTATGTATTAAACTTCTGTTCAGCACATAGTTGGAGGTGTTCACTGCCTCTGCCCAAAAAGATAGAGGAAGGTGAGCATCTGACAACAATGTAGTGGCAGATTCAATAAGGGTTCTATTTTTCCTTTCAGCTACCCCATTTTGTTGAGGAGTTCTAGGAGCTAAGAAAGTGTGCCTGATCCCTTCACTCTGACAGAACTCTTGCATAAGAAGAGAATCAAACTCTGTCCCATGATCACTTCTGATCAAGGCAATGTGAGTATTGAACTCAATCTGTATACATTTGAGAAACTCTGTCAAACAATAAACTAAGATGCAACAATTAACTAATCAGATCACATTCACAGAGCAAAGCCAGAAAACAAAAAGGAAAAGAAAGAAACCAGATGACACAAGAATTTTATAATGGTTACCCAAATCTGGGTAGTCCACTCTTCTACCACCCTGGTAGGAATCCACTGCAGGAAGGGGTTGATCAGGTGTCCTGACACCAATGGGGTTTTGATCAGGTTCCCAAAAACCAAACCCTCAAGTCTTTTGGAGGGAGACTTGCAACCAGAATAATTTTGAAGGGAATTAAAACCCTGTACAGAGGTGGAGTGAGAGTGTGATGAGGTCTTCTCTTTCTCAAGTCAAATGAGAAGACTTGTGGATTGTTGTTTAGCAGCTTTGCTCCCCCTGAGATGTAGAATGAATCAGGAAGAATGTTGGAGCACTGCTTCAGGGTGATAAGTCTTCAAAGACCTAGAATTCCAGGTCCAGAGAAAGTCTTCAGGAACTTCTTGTAACTGATATGAATGTATTGTTTTTGAAGTTATCTTGAGTAAAAGCAGATGAAGAAGACTCTTGATATTGATGCAGTGTTCTTCTTCTTCTTCTTCTTGATCAGTTTCTCTCTGGGGCAAGAATGAATTCCTTTTTCTTGTGTTGTCTGAATCACTGTCTATCTTTTTCTTGTTGTTGTGTTTTTCTGTATTACTGACTGTGTCTGTATATCTCTATGTCTCATAAGAACACATTCGAATTTTGAATATCGAGCAGTAATGGCAGACGACCTGGAAAGGAAGCAGCAATTAATTATTTCCCCAACTGTTTCCATGGGAAAATGGTATGCAATAATCCAGGATTAACTTCACATTCTAACGGTAGTATTCTGTGAAGAACTACCATTAAATGTTCAGGAATCAGGACTATGGAATGAGACGGGAACAGAAGAAGACCTAGTCTGGAATCGTCGACCGAAGAATAGAATTCGTCGAGCTGAGTTTTGAGTTCGTCGAGCTAAGCTGAGTTCGTCGAGCGGAGCCTGAGTTCGTCGAACTGACAGTCTTTATTCGTTGAACAGACAATCTTCAATATCAGACAAACATTATTCGTTGAGCAGAGAACTAAATTCGTCGAGCTGAGAATCAAATTCGTCGAACTGAGAAAAGTTCTGGACTTGGACGAATTACTCTGCATCTGCTGAAATGCTGTGTCGACACAAATTGTTGTCGACAGATTGATCTTGGTGTCGACACAAATCCTCTAGTGTCGACAAAAGCTGGTGTCGACTGAAATCCTGGTATCGACACAAATCATCTGGTGTCATCTCAAACCCTAAGTGTCGACACAGATTCTCTGAGTACAAAAATCGTCGAGTAGAGATTAGCATTCATCGACCTGAGAAGCTGTGAACGTGAGGTCCAAGTTCGTCGAGCTCAGAATATAATTCGTCGACCGAAGCATGAAGCTGGACTTAGAGAAATTCTGAAGTAGTCCTGATAAGCTTGAGGTAGAATCCCGGTGTTCGTCGAGCAAAGAACATAGTTCGTCGAGCTCAGCACTGCGAATTGTCTCACGATCGTGGAGCGCAGAACTCCCTTCGTCGAGCTGAGTTAGACGAACGTCGAACTCATTTCACTTAGCTTGAAAAACTGATAGATCTGGAGTACCTGATGGTCTTGAAGAAGGCTGGTCCATTTGAAGTTGAGATAGAGGACTGTCCTAAACTCTAAAACAAAAACTTGACCCAGACTATACATGATGGGTCACATCCTAAGTCAGTGAACAAACAGAAAAACAAAGCAAAATTAAGAAATATATCTGGCAGAGAATTTACAACACATGCAACAGATATATATATACATACATGCTTTGTTTTAATGCAAGATATAGTCTGAAATAGAAGCAGAAATGAAATAAACACAAAATTACTTCTCTGTCTTCTTCTGTTTTGGCTTGTCTTCTGGTGCTTTATCTCCTGGCTTTTTGAAAATTATTTCCCTATTGGGATCTGAAGCTTGAGCCTTGGTCATAGTCATGTCAGCTGCCCCTATGATGTTCAGTGAAGTAGCTCTGGGGACAACTGCTTCTGGGTGAAGATGCATGTACTCATCAACATTGAGTAGCTTGTTTGCTTTCCCAAATCTCTTTAGCTCATCTCTCCTATACTGAGGCATAGTAGTTAAGCCTGTTGTGTCCTTGCCTTCAGCTTTAGCTTTGTTGATTAGAGATAAGCCAATGATCTCTTGGAACCTTGCCATTCTGGCTGTGTTGGCTGTTTCTGGATCTTCAGGAGGAGAATAGGGCCTTTCAGCTTCATGTTCCTTATGTTCCTGGTGCTGCTGCTGTTGTTGTTGTTGATGGTGTTGTTTGCCTGAAGATGGTGGCCTTGGCTGACTACCACCAGAGGATCTCCTTATTTGTCTCTAATAAGTTTGAATAGGAGCAGATCTCTGAGAGCCAGAGCCAGAGGCACCTGCTGCTGGAGGAGGAGGAGGAGGAGGATCCTTTCTGTATCTATGAACTGGGGGAGGAGAGTATCTCCTACTCCTCTTCCTCTCTTTTTGCTGGTTCTTTGATAGCTACATCCATGCAGGCATCCCTTTGTAAGGAGCAACATTGTGCAGAATATAGTATGGAGTGTCTGCAGTGGGATTAGGCTTGGGAGCAGGAGGAGGAGGAGCCTTCCTTTTCTTAGAGAGCAACTTCTTTTTCTTTTTAATAGCCTCCTCATCTGATTCATCATCATCATCATCAGAACCTGAACTGTGAGGATTGTGAAAG
This sequence comes from Platanthera guangdongensis, assembly GCA_039583875.1. Taxonomy (NCBI): domain Eukaryota; kingdom Viridiplantae; phylum Streptophyta; class Magnoliopsida; order Asparagales; family Orchidaceae; genus Platanthera; species Platanthera guangdongensis. Next base: position 135,585,402 of record CM077165.1, read on the forward strand.
TGCAACTAGATCAGATATACTCTAGAGGGGGGTGAATAGAGTATATTGTGCTTTAAAAACTTTTTCAGGCTTTGACAACAATTGTTGTAATATGTGTGAGCAGGGAAACAAATATAAATCTAATCATAGAACTAAGCTATGCACAAACTAAGCACAGACAAATCTAGGCCAGAAACAAAAAGTAAACAAGCAGAACCAGAGGACACAAGGAAATATAGTGGTTCCCCAAACTTGGGTACATCCACTCTTCTACCACCCTAGGTAGGAATCCACTGCAGGATGAGTTGATCAGGTGTCCTGGGCACCAATGAGCTTTTGATAAGGTGCTCAAAAACCAAAGCAGATTTTTTGATCAGGTGTCTTGCCAACAATGAGCTTTTGACAAGGTGATCAAAAACCAGATTCAAACTTTTGAAGGGAGTTTGAGAAACCCTTTACAGAGTGGGGGTGAGAGAGTGATGACAGTCTTCTCTTTCTCAAACAACTGAGAAGACTATGTGGATTGATGTCAAAGCTCCCCCTGAATCCTTGAAATCTTCAGGAAGAAAAGCTTTGCTGAGGGTGATAGGCCTTCAAAGGTAGAACTCCAGCAATAGATGATTTCAGCAAGCTGAAATGTTGAATGTCTGGAGTCTTGAATTGATGTTGGCCTTGAACACTTTGAAAGATGAAGAGATCTGAAGATTTGAAAAAGCTTGATCTCCTTTTGATGAGTGTTCTTCAGAATTCTTTTTGACAGAAGATTTTGAATGAGTCTGAGTAATCTGTATTGTGTGTTTTTTGTTCTTGTTCTCTGTATATCATCTATATTGATTCAAAAACATTCTGTCTTTTATTCTCTGTTCCAGAATAGAATATCATTCTCTGTCAAAGATAGCCGTTGGTCTGCATTGATTGCATCCTTAATTGCAAAAACTCTTCTAGAGGAAAGTCCACAGAATTATTCCTTGGAAGATCCCTTGAAACTTGGTCCAGAAATAAATGAAAACGGCTAGCAAATCTCTGAATTAATTGCAGAATAACTCCTGTCTGATTTGAATTTGAATTCTGGAAGTTAACTGAAATCGTCAAACTGAGCTCTGCTATCGTTGAGCTGAGCTCAGCGAACTGGAAAACTTAAGCAGCAAAATAATCGTCGATCTGAGCTCAAAGATCGTCGAACTGAGCTCAGAGATAAAGATCCAATGCAGAGTCAAAATCGTCGAACTGAGCTCACCGATCGTCGAATGGAGTTCGACGATATTATGAAGTTGAGCTCAGCGATCGTCGAATGGAGTTCGACGATCTTTCGAAGTTGAGCTAGACGATCGTCGACCGGAGTTCGACGAATCGTCGTGCTGAGTTCGACGATCAGACTTAGTCTCCAGTCTGAAAAACTTGGTCTTCAGGGCAGCTTCCAAGCCTAGACTTCTAACCCTTAGACTCAACTCTAATTGACCTATTAAGCTATACAGAAGGTCAAATAAAGGTTCCTAGAGACATAGTGATCCTGACCCAAATTAGTAATAGGGTGTTCCAACAATCTCCCCCTATTTGGGTTAGGATAACTAGTTACAGACTTTGGAAAAATTTAAATAACAACATATAATTAGAAAAGCATAAAAACAATAGCTAGACATAGCAGAAACATCACAGAGATATATATATATATATATGTATATGGCATCCAGATAGCAGTCAGAAAATCCAAAGATTGTCACCTTACAAAGTTACTTCTTCTCTTTGCCTTTAACCATTTTGATTTCTCTGTTAGGATTCTGGGCTTCTTTGTTGGATCTGGTGTCATCTGCTGCACCCAAATAGGTTTGCTTTGCAGGCCTGGGAACCACAGCAGTAGGATGCAATTCCATATATCTGTCTGCATCAAAGAATTTGCTGGAAGCATATTTCTCTAGTTCCTTCTGTCTCTGCTCTGCCATTGTAGAAATATTGGAAGTGTCTAGCCCTTGTTCTTTGGCTTTCTTTATCTGGTCTAATGTAGCCAACTCCTTCATCCTAGCAGTCCAAGCAACTGGATTCTTCTCAGGGTCCTCAAATGGTACAGGTGGCTCATACCTGTTGGAAGAATTGTCTTGAGGAGGCCTAGCAGACACTGTCTCTCTTAGCTTGTAGGGGAATGGACCAGAAGTAGTATCAGATGAAACATGTCCTCCCCTGGAGTAAGGGTGCTGCCTGGAGTGCCCTTTAGAATAAACCTGAATATCTCTTTGACTACCCCTGTATCCTCCTCTCCTAGAGTAAGAACCCCTAGATTGGCTTTCCCTTTGATATGATCTGGCATGGGGTTGATAGGGAGCCTGGCTTCTAGCTGGGGCTTGACTGGCAGAGCTTCCACCTGCACCTGCATCAGGAGGAGGTGGTGGAGGAGGATGAGGGTGCTGGAACTGGGAGGAGCCCTTCTCATACTTTCTCTTCTTCTTCATTGCTTTCAGCTGATTTTTAGAGTACTGCATCCAATGTTCAGTAATTTGGCAGTTATGCAGAATATAATAAGGAATATCATTATTATCCTTGACTTTTGCAGGAGGCACCCTTTTCATTGCTTTGCTCCTAGCTTTCCTTTTCCTTGCAATAGTAGCAGCTGAATCATCAGAGTCTGTTTTGAATTCATCAGACTCAGAACTCTGGTCATCATATATAGCATCAATTCTCTTCATCAAATCTTTCTTCAGTTGAACAACAGCAGATACAGGAGGTGAAGCAGGAACAACAACAGCAGCAGCAGAGGTGACAGCAGCAGATGGGGCAGCAGATGGAGCAACAGATGGAGCAACAGAAGGAGCAATAGATGCTGGAGTAGTGACAGCAGAAGTAACTGTAATAGTCTCACTATCAGCAGAGATTTCAGTAACATCAAAAACTGCAGCAGGCTCAAAAACAGTGGCCTCTGACATCAGAAAATCCTTGGATGTTGGCTCATCAGGAACAATTGGGATTTCAGCAGCAGTGAGAACATTTTCAGCAGCAGCAAAAACAGTTTCAGAAGCAGATTCAGTCTTTTCTTCAACAGCAGCAGCAGCAATCACTGAGTGTGCAAAAGAAGAAATAATGCTGGGGTCACAGCCAGAAAAAGGCACCAGTGCCTTAGATAGGTCTTCTGAGGGCTGGACAGCATTAACTCCTGGGAGATAGCTGAAGAAGGCAGGGTCAAAGGCAGAAAGCAAAGACTGTAGGTCTATTGCCAGAACTGGAGTAGGAGCCACAGCAGCAAGAGCAGAAACAGCAGAAACAGAAATCTCAGCAGCAGCAGCAGTATCATCAACAGCAGGAGCAGAGACAGCAGCAGCAACAGCATGAAGGCTTGCTTCATATGGCATCTCCCCCTGCCTAGATGCAGATACATCTGTATCAAGGCACACTGCTGGAGGTGCTGCCTGAGGAAGGAGGGAGGAAAGCCTGGCAGAGAGAGCTGCCACTGACAGTTGTAGAGGAGCCAAAGAGGTCTCTAAGAGCAGAGAGAGCCTGGGGGCAATTAGCTCATACAACTTGTCAGCTAGGGCTGAGAGGTCTACTTGCTCAAGAATAGGAGCAGAGGTAGATGGAGTAGGGATAGCTGAGGATGCTGGAAGTGGTGTGCTGGGTAGTGGAATGGATGGCTCAGGTGTTGGGATGGTGGAAATGGAGGACAAGGGGATGGATATGGATGGGGTGAAAGTGGTTTGGTCAAGGATATGGTGGAGGAGATCTTGGAATGAAGTTGAGGTGGAAGGTAAATCTGGAGGAGAAGAGGGGGAATCATCCATGTAGGAGTCATCCAGAAGGGTGAAGGATGGTATGGATGGGGAAGAAGTGACATCTGGTGGTGGATATGAGAACAATGGGTGGAATTGGTCTACTGGAGGTGATGAAATGGTTGCTGGAGATGGAATTGATGTTGGAGATGGGCTAGAGATGGTAATGGGGGATGAAGCTGGAATGGTGGATGGAAGAGGTAGGGTTGGAATTGGAGGAGGAGAAGAGGCAACAACAGCAACAGCCAGGTCATCTGCAGCAGCAGATACCTGTGGGGGAGTGACTCTTTGAGTCCTGGTGCCTGAAGGAGCACTTGAGGAGGGCCTGCCAGGCTTACTGATTTGCCCGTCCCACTTGCCAAAGAGGGCACAGGTAAGTCTCTTGGAGGCATTAATGTGCACTCCAGAGGAGACCAGCAAGGCAGGGCACCTTGTCTGCAGGAAGACTCCAAGAATCCTTCCAAAATTTACAAAGCTTTTGTTGATTTTCTTCTTTATTAGGTCAAAGAAGACCTCTCCCCAGTTCAAACTTCTCTTATCCACCAGAGCTCCCATGAGGCAGAGCTGGTATCTGGATATGGTATCATGTGCAGAGTGCTTTGCCAGCAGCACTTTTCCTACAACATCTGCTAGGAATCTGTACTCAACAGACAAGTTCCTCTTGAATAACTTGCTAGGGTTTCCCTCTGGATGATCCATCCTGACAAGTATGTCAGAAAACGCTTCTCCAGATAATTCGACAGTATCATCTCCATTTCTAAGTCCAAAAACCTCTGTTAGAATGGTGGGGGTCAGAGGTACCTGAGTTCCAGCAATGGACCCAACTATTGTAGAGTTATCCAGATTATGAGCAGTGTAAACCCATTCCTTGATTTCATCTGAGGGCAGCTTTATCCTGGTGGTCATGAGGTCAGACAAGTTCTGATCCTTGAATAAACTCAGAATGTCTTGGAATATTTGATCAGTAGTGTTGAAAGATTCCAGATCAATGTCGAATCCAGCATCGAACTTCATGGCGGCTAGAACTGCAACGGACACAGCCATTGTACCTGCAAAAATTCAATAAACAAAACGACCAAGCGTAGAACTGTTTGGAGGGAAAGAAAATCCTTGCAGAGAAATCAAAAGCGCAAGAGAGAACGACGGCGAAAAATGAGTTTTATATTAGGGTTCGACGCAGAATTGGAAAGATCGTTGAACTCAGTTCGACGATCGAGGCTTCTAAAGGAATCTGAAGAGACTCCAACATCGTCGATCTCTGTTCGACGATATTGGAAAGCGTCGAGCTTCGTTCGACGATCATTCAGTGAACAAAATCGTCGAGCGTCATTCGACGATCGTTGACCGGAAGAGATAGTTCATACTATCTGAGAGGTCGCTGAACTCAGTTCGACGATTCTGGAAATCGTCGATCTCCGTTCGACGATCTTTGGGGAAATCGTCGAGCGCAGTTCAGAGATCAGAAAATTCTAGACACTAAGAAAAATCAGAATTTTGCCTAGTCTTGGTCCATTTTTAGCTTTCAAAATCTTGGATATTATTTAAGACTTCCTCCATCTAACATTCATAACTGATTTAGAAAGAAAGTGTGTTTCTTTTCATCCAAAGGCTTGGTGAAAATATCTCCCCTTTGTAAATCAGTTGGGATATATTGTAATTCAATTTTATTCTTTTCAACATTATCCCTTAAGAAATGATGCCTAATCTCTATGTGTTTTGTCCTACTATGGAGGACTGGATTTTGAGCTATGGAAATAGCACTTGTATTGTCACAAAAGATTTTAGACTTCTCTAAGTTGTAACCATAGTCTAGGAGTTGGTTTTGAATCCACAATATTTGTGAACAACAACTGCCTGCAGCCATATATTCAGCTTCAGCAGTTGAAGTTGACACAGATGTTTGTTTCTTACAAAACCAAGAGACAAGTCTATCACCAAGGAACTGACAAGTTCCACTGGTGCTTTTCCTGTCAATTCTGCATCCAGCATAATCAGCATCAGAGAATCCAGTTAAATCAAATGCTGAATCTTTTGGATACCAGAGACCTAGATTTGGACAACTTTTAACATACCTGAGAATCCTCTTTACTAAAGTGAGGTGTGACTCTCTAGGGCTTACTTGGAACCTAGCACATATACATGTAGCAAACATTATATCTGGTCTACTAGCTGTAAGATACAGTAAAGAGCCAATCATTGCTCTATATGTGGTCTGATCAACAGGTTTCCCATGTTCATCAGCATCCAATACAGCATTGGTAGGCATGGGTGTTTTCATACAAGATGCCTCAGACATACCAAATTTCTTAACCAACTCATTTGCATATTTGGTTTGAGAAATAAAGATGCCTTCAGCATGTTGCTTGACTTGCAATCCTAGGAAGAAGGATAGCTCACCCATGCTACTCATCTCAAATTTAGAATGCATTAGGTTAGAAAACCTTCTGCACAATTTTGAGTCAGTAGAACCAAAAATGATATCGTCTACATAAATTTGTACTAGTAGGGTATGGGACTTATGGGTTCTAATAAAAAGAGTTTGGTCTACTCTACCCCTTATAAAACGATTTTCCAAGAGAAAGCATGCTAGGGTCTCATACCATGCTCTAGGAGCTTGCTTGAGACCATATAATGCTTTATTTAGTCTAAAAACATAATCAGGATAAGTTGGAGAGATAAAACCTGGAGGTTGTCTGACATAGACTTCCTCTTTGATGTCTCCATTTAGGAAGGCACTTTTGACATCCATCTGATAAACCTTGAAGCCTTTATGAGCTGCATAAGCTAAAAATATCCTGATGGCTTCCAATCTTGCAACAGGTGCAAAAGTCTGGTCGTAGTCAATTCCTTCTTCTTGAGAATATCCCTGGCAACTAGCCTTGCCTTGTTCCTTATTATTACTCCTTGATCATCCAGTTTGTTTCTGAATACCCATTTTGTTCCAACAATGGAATGATCCTTAGGCTTTGGCACTAGTTCCCATACTTTGTTCCTCTCAAATTGATGCAACTCCTCTTGCATTGCAATGATCCAGTGTGGATCTTGCTCTGCATCTTGAATGGACTGAGGTTCAATTTGAGAAGGAAGCAGGTGTGCAACAGGTTTTGGTTGACCTGATTTCTGGTTTGCACACCAGCTGAGATTTCTCCAATTATTTGGGTAATTGGATGGTCTCTTGATGTTACTAAATCAACAGGGGGTGTTGATTGTTCACCAACCTGTGTTGTTGTTTCCTCTTGTGGTACAACAACTGGCTCTTCAAGTGTGCTTCAATATGTTGAGCATTCCCTTCATCTTCACTGCTTTCATCCTCTTGAGCAACCTGTAACTTGTTCATATCTTCAACTAGAGAATGTTCCTGCAAAGGTTCTATGGTAGAAGAAATCTTCTCCTTGAAAGACATGTTAGTTTCATCAAAAGAAACATGAACAGATTCCTCAATTTTCAAAGATGATTTATTATAGACCCTATAGGCCTTGCTGATCATGGAGTATCCCAGAAACACTCCTTCATCAGCTTTGCCTTGAAATTTTGCTAAATATTTCTTGTCATTATTGTGAATATAGCAAATACAACCAAAAATTCTAAAATAGTCAACTTTAGGTTTCTTCCCTTTGAGTAATTCATAGGGAGTCTTTCCCTTTAGTTTATGTATCAGACTTCTGTTCAGCACATAGTTGGAGGTGTTCACTGCCTCTGCCCAAAAGGATAGAGGTAGATGAGCATCTGACAACAATGTAGTGGCAGATTCAATAAGGGTTCTATTTTTCCTTTCAGCTACCCCATTTTGTTGAGGAGTTCTAGGAGCTGAGAAAGTATGCCTGATCCCTTCACTCTGACAGAACTCTTGCATAAGAAGAGAATCAAACTCTGTCCCATGATCACTTCTGATCAGGGCAATGTGAGTATTGAACTCAATCTGTATACATTTGAGAAACTCTGTCAGACACTTAAAGTTATCAGACTTCTTCCTTAGAAAGAACACCCAAGTGAATCTAGAGAAGTCATCTACAACTACTAAAGTGTAGGATTTCCCTCCTAGGCTTTGTACTGTGATGGGTCCAAATAGATCCATGTGTAACAGATACAATATCCTAGGTGAATCACTCTTATTAAGTGACTTAAAACTGTTTTTAGTTTGCTTGCCTAATTGACAAGCCTGCAGAGTCCTTCCTTCTTGTAGGGGCCAGAAGGTAGTCCTCTAACAAGGTTGTCCTTGGATAGCCTAGCAATAGTTCTAAGGTTTAGGTGTCCTAGTCTCTTATGCCATAAAACATTTGGTCTACAGACTGAATTAAACAAGCAGATATCTATATCAGTTGAAAGAAAATCTACTAAGTAGATGTTACCTTTCCTTTTACCTGTCAACACAGTTGTGTTGTCCTCTGACTTGATTTTGCATAAGGTTTTGCTGAAGGTCACCTGGTAGCCTTCATCACACAGCTGACTGATGCTGATTAGGTTGTGCTTCAGTCCTTCCACATATGCTACCTTCTTGAAGGTTACTGAACCAATCTGGACTGCACCATATCCTTTAGTCTGTCCAAAGTTGGAATCACCAAAGATAACTTTGGGTCCAAGCTTGGCTCTAAAGGAAGTGAGGTTGTCCTTGTTCCCTGTCATGTGCTTAGAGCACCCACTATCCAAATACCATTGCTGGTTAGATGTTGGATAGGTCTTCACCTGCACATAAAACAATTCACTTGTTTTTGACCCAGTTTACCTTGGGCCTAGGTTGATAACCTCTAAATTCAGAAATGAAAGACATCCCTGGCTGACTCTTATATCCTTCAGGATGATATCTCCTTGGAGGTAAAATCCATTCAGTATAAGGGTTAAAGGTTTGGGATGAAGAGCCCTTAGGATTCAATTTTGATTTGCCTTTGAAAAAGTTTCCAGAGCTCTAACCTCTGTTCGACGATCTTGGAGCTGCGTTCGACGATCTTGGGTCAGATCGTCGAGCTCCGTTCGACGGTCGACTATGGGTGAGGTCAGGTATATGAGATCGTCGACCTGCGTTCGACGACTTTGGCTGAGATCGTCGATCTGCGTTCGACGATTTTTGTCCTGAGATCGTCGAGCTGCGTTCGGCGATCGTCGATCTTCATTCGGCGATCGTCGATCTCCGTTCGACGATTTCTGCTGGGACTTAAATTTCTGAGGCAGATCAGAATTTTTCCTGCAACCTCTACAACTCCCTTTCCCTTGTTAGAAATAAACTTGATGGGAGTTGTTAGGACTATAGGTTGGCTGGATGAAGCACCCAAGCCCAGTGTACTGTTGAATCTAGAGTTCACTGTGCTTGTGATGTCCATCAGCTTGATGCTTCTCCCATTAAGGGATTCTTCAAGCTTCTTGGCCTCAGAGAGCTCACTTTTCAGTGTAGCTATCTGTTCCCTACAGTTCTCCAACTCCTGAGAGAGTTTGAGGTTTTCTGACTTTAAAACCATTGTGTTCAGATAATTGATTTCTGAGAGAGATAATCTCTTTCTCAGACTTTAGCAGGTCTAAACACAGTGTTTTAAATTCAGATTTAAAATCTTCTGAAGTAAAATCAAAAGAACTAATTAACTGATCTTCTTCAGGTTGGGTTTCTGAGTCTGACTCTGACTCCTCTTCCTCTGAATTGTGCTGTGAGGCATTGATTGCCATCATGCAGAATTCCTTTTCTTCTGCATCATCCTCATCATCACTTGAGCTGGATGAGGCTTCTGATTCCTCTTCTGTCTCACTCCAGGATTCAGCAACAAACCCTTTCCTTGTATGCTTATTTTTGCTGGAGGAAGGTTTGCTATTGCCATTCCTTTTGGAGTCTTTCTCCTTTCTTCTCTCCTTTCTTTCCCTTCTGTCCTTGTTCTTGTTCTCTGGACAGTCAGGAACTATGTGCCCTGGTTTCCTGCAACCAAAGCAGATAATGTCTTTGTTATTACCAATGGACTTGTCATACCTTGGCTTATCCTGCTCCTTGTATGATCTTCTTCTGAAGTCCTTTCTGGCCATCTTATAGAATCTTTTGGCCAACAAGCTGAGAAGTTCATCATTTCCTGTAGCTTTTTCTTCAGGCAGATCCTTAGTTGCCTTGAATGCTATGGTCTTCTCTTTTCTTGTGGCTGGTGAAGCAGCCTTCTGTTCTTCCTCTCTATTCTTGATGAGTAGCTCATAAGATTTGAGATTACCCAACAAGGCTTCAGTGGTGATCTCATTTAGACTTCTGGCATCTTTGATTGGCCAGATTATTGAATCCCAAGTGCTGGGGAAGCACATTAGGATCTTGTCATTAAGTTCTGTCAGGGAAATCTCTTTGTCCAATGTCCTTAGTTCACTGACAATTAGACTCAATCTGTTGTACATGTCTCCCACTGACTCAGTCTCTCCCTTCTTGAAGTTCTCATATTGGGAGATGAGATGGGATCTTCTGTCCTTTCTCTCATCAGCTGAGCCTGAGACTAATTTCTGAGAGCTTGTCCCAAATCTCCTTGGCTGAATTGCATTCAGCTACCTTTTGGAATATGTCATCTGACATTGTCTGGGCTAGGATGTTCATAGCCTTGGCATCAGCTACTTTCCACTTTTTGATGTCAGCATCTGTTCCTGATGGAGGTGGAACAGCATTTGTACTTGTGCTCTCTGGGGGTCTTGGACACACTGTCAAAACAGAATTAAATATATCTTCATCAATAAAATTTATGTAAAGTCTAATCCTTGCTTTCCAAAGTGCAAACTTTGACAGATTGCACACTGGAGGTCTGGTGCTAGCATAATCTTTGTTTTGGGCCATGATTTGTGCAAACAAAATCTAATAATAAAATACAAAAGAAAACAGATCTAGTTTGGGATCTTGGGGTTCAGGTGTTAGCCTGTACAACCAATCAGATATGGTATGTTTAACCAACCTCGCTTTGATACCAATTGAAAGTGCAACTAGATCAGATATACTCTAGAGGGGGGTGAATAGAGTATATGGTGCTTTAAAAACTTTTTCAGGCTTTGACAACAATTGTTGTAATATGTGTGAGCAGGGAAGCAAATATAAATCTAATCACAGAACTAAGATATGCACAAACTAAGCACAGACAAATCTAGGCCAGAAACAAAAAGTAAACAAGCAGAAACAGAGGACACAAGGAAATATAGTGGTTCCCCAAACTTGGGTACATCCACTCTTCTACCACCCTTGGTAGGAATCCACTGCAGGATGAGTTGATCAGGTGTCCTGGGCACCAATGAGCTTTTGATAAGGTGCTCAAAAACCAAAGCAGATTTTTTGATCAGGTGTCTTGCCACCAATGAGCTTTTGACAAGGTGCTCAAAAACCAGATTCAAACTTTTGAAGGGAGTTTGAGAAACCCTTTACAGAGTGGGGGTGAGAGAGTAATGGCAGTCTTCTCTTTCTCAAACAACTGAGAAGACTATGTGGATTGATGTCAAAGCTCCCCCTGAATCATTGAAATCTTCAGGAAGAAAAGCTTTGCTGAGGGTGATAGGCCTTCAAAGGTAGAACTCCAGCAATAGATGATTTCAGCAAGCTGAAATGTTGAATGTCTGGAGTCTTGAATTGATGTTGGCCTTGAACACTTTGAAGATGAAGAGATCTGAAGATTTGAAAAGCTTGATCTCCTTTGATGAGTGTTCTTCAGAATTCTTTTTGATAGAAGATTTTGAATGAGTCTGAGTAATCTGTATTGTGTGTTTTTCTTCTTATTCTCTGTATATCATCTATATTGATTCAAAAACATTCTGTCTTTTATTCTCTGTTCCAGAATAGAATATCATTCTCTGTCAAAGATAGCTGTTGGTCTGCATTGATTGCATCCTTAATTGCAAAAACTCTTCTAGAGGAAAGTCCACAGAATTATTCCTTGGAAGATCCTTGAAACTTGGTCCAGAAATAAATGAAAACGACTAGCAAATCTCTGAATTAATTGCAGAATAACTCCTGTCTGATTTGAATTTGAATTCTGGAAGTTAACTGAAATCGTCGAACTGAGCTCTGCTATCGTTGAGTAGAGCTCAACGAACTGGAAAACTTAAGCAGCAAAATAATCGTCGATCTGAGCTCAAAGATCGTCGAACTGAGCTCAGAGATAAAGATCCAATGCAGAGTCAAAATTGTCGAACTGAGCTCACCGATCGTCGAATGGAGTTCGACGATATTATGAAGTTGAGCTCAGCGATCGTCGAATGAAGTTCGACGATCTATCGAAGTTGAGCTAGACGATCGTCGACCGGAGTTCGACGAATCGTCGTGCTGAGCTCGACGATCAGACTTAGTCTCCAGTCTAAAAAACTTGGTCTTCAGGGCAGCTTCCAAGCCTAGACTTCTAACCCTTAGACTCAACTCTAATTGACCTATTAAGCTATACAGAAGGTCAAATAAAGGTTCCTAGAGACATAGTGATCTTGACCCAAATTAGTAATAGGGTGTTCCAACAGATTGTTATACAGAGCATTCAACTTCCTCAGAGTTTCATCAGAAATGATAATAGGTTTTTCTTGAGGGGAGATAGAAGGTTCAGAGGGTTCAACAGCAGTAGAGACAGAGATTTCAGCTGCTGCCTTGTTCTCGTCTTCAATGTCTGCCAGAATGAGCTCATCCAGATCAGGCATGGGAGAATCATCCATGACAAACTCTGGGACAGAGCAGATTGCTGGAATAGTTACAGGAATTGGAGCAGCAGTAGGAGCAGCAAAGGTGTCACAAAGTTGCTTGGCAACTGCTGGACTAGCTGGAGAGGTATACTGGACAATAGCCAAATATGGCTTAGCAACCTCTATTGAAGGAATAGCCAAATGTGGCCTAGCAACCTCTACTGAAGGAAACTTCATATATACAGGATCAAAGATATGAAGTATCTCAGATAAATTAACTGTGGGATTTATAAGGAAATCACCAGCAGTTTTTATTGTATCTACTGACTCATCAAAGCTACTGTCAGTGTCCATGAATTGAATAAAATCAATTACTGTATCTGTAACTGCAACTGCATTATCAAGCACTGAATCAACTGTATCTGTATTATCAAAAACTGTATCTGTATCAACTGTATCTGCATTATCAACTGTATTAACCTCTGCAGCTGCTGCACCAGCTTCATCATGGAGCATCTTCCCCTGCCTGGGTTCAGGAGAACCTGGATCCAGGCCCCTGAATGAAGAGGGGGCAGCAGAAAGGGCTGTGATTTGTGCAGATAAAGAATTAATTGAATTCACCAGAGGTGTAATGGCCTCTGTGGAGAGTGATTGAATGAGAGGAGTCAGAAGAGAGATGATGGAGGGAATGGTGGAAGAATCCAGAAGTGGAGAAGGAATGGTGGAGGGAATAGAAGCAGAGGAGGAAGGAAGAATATGTGGAGGGGATAATGGAGGGAGAACAGGTTATGGTTCAGTGGGTATGGTGTAGGAGGGAATAGTGGATAGGTGTGGGGGAAGAGGGGATTGAGGAGGTGAGGGAATATGTGTTTCAGTGGGGGAAACTGGAGGTGTAGGGATATGTGCAAGATCAGGCGGTGGAGATTGATGTTGAGGTGGAGTCAATTGAGGTGCAGGAGGAGTGGGAAGAGATTTGGGAGGTGGAATGGCCTCTTCAGTATCAGGGTGGAGAGTGACCTTGATGGTCCTTGTGCTCTCAGAAGCATTGATGGAGGAGGAGGAACCCTTGGAGGGTTTGGTGATTGTCCTCTCCCATCTGCCAAACAAGGCGCAGGTGAGGCGCTTGCTGGCATTAATGAATGTGGTCGGGGAGACCAAACATTCACTGGCCTTTTCCTGGAGGAAAATCCCCAGGATTCTGCCGTAGCAGACTTCCTTCTTGCTTGTTCTCTTCTTAATTAGGTCAAAGAAAACCATGCCCCAGTCGACCTATCGCTTGTTGAGCACCGCGCACATAATCAGGAATTGATGGCGAGTGATATATTCATGTGCCGAGTGCTTGCCCATCAGAATTTTTCCTACAATGTCGGCCAAAAATTGATAGGCGGCTGACAGTTGCTTCTTCAGAAGCTTATTAGGGTTGCTGCCGGAGAAACCCATTACTTTCAACATATCAGAATATTCCTCAGCGTCCATTTCCAAATTGTCTTCACCGTTGATCAGTCCAAAAATTTTAGAGAGAACTACTGGAGACAGGGAAACGACAGTGTTTCCAATATGTCTTGTCAGATTTCCGTCTTCAGAAACGGTGGCAGTGTAAACCCATTCTCTTATCTCGGTTGAGTGTAGCTTGATGCTGCGAGTCATGAAGTCCTTGAGATGCAATTCTTCAAGTAGTTCCAGGATATAAAGAAAAATTGGATCGGAATGTTGGAAAGACTCAAAGTCCATGGAGAATGATGTATCAAACTTCATCGCCGCAAGTGCTCCTGGAGGAATCGCAATTAATGACATGCAAATAAAATCACAGAGAAAATGGCGATCAAGAGCAAAGGAACTGAAAGCGCGGGACGGAGGTCGAAGAAAACCTAGATATAAGATTTTCAGAATATGAATCGACAAGCTCCGTTCCACGAAAAGAGACAGATCTTCGAACTGAGATCGAGAAAATAAGTTAGAGGTGAGTAGTTCGTCGAACTCATTTAGAAGAATTGAAAACAGTTCGTCGAACGTCGTTCGACAAAATGGTTTCTGAAGCAAGGTTCGTCGATCTCCGGTCGACGAAAATTGTTTCCACACAGAGAATTCGTCGGACTCCGTTCGACGAGAATCTCTCAAACTTTCCCTAATTCATCGAACTCCGTTCGACGAACTCTGGAAAATTCGTCGAATGCAGACATAAATTAATTCAACTCTTCTCCATTAAGCATTCCCAGTTGATTTATAAAGAACAGATGGGTTTTCTCATCTAAAGGTTTGGTGAAAATATCTGCTCTCTGCAAATCAGTAGGAATATGAATCAAGTTAATTTTCTTTTTGTCTACATTATCTCCAATGAAATGATGTCTTATTTCAATATGTTTAGTCCTAGAATGATGAACTGGATTCTGAGTTATAGCAATAACACTTGTATTATCACAAAATAAAGTTGAATTATTTAAGTTGATATCATAATCTAGGAGTTGGTTTTGTATCCATAGCATCTGTGAACAGCAGCTGCCAACAGCCATATACTCTGCCTTAGCAGTTGATGTAGACACAGATGTCTGCTTTTTGCAAAACCAAGAGACAAGTCTCATACCCAGGAACTGGCAAGTTCCAGAGGTACTTTTCCTGTCCACTCTACATCCAGCATAGTCAGCATTTGAGTATCCAGTTAACTCAAATTCTGACTCTGCAGGATACCAGAGTCCTAAACTAGGACAACTCTTTATATATCTCAAAATTCTTTTTAGAAAAATAAGATGAGATTATTTAGGATTCACTTGGAATCTAGCACAAAGGCATGTGGCAAATATTATGTTAGGCCTGCTAGCTGTTAAGTATAATAGGGATCCAACAATTGCCCTATAATGTTTCTGATCTACAGGTTTCCCTGCTGCATCAGAATCCACAACAACATTGGTAGCCATAGGTGTTTTCATTCCTGAAGCATCACCCATCCCAAACTTTTTAATAAGCTCTTTAACATACTTAGATTAGGAGAGGAAGATACCATCAGGGAGCTGCTTCACTTGGAGACCAAGGAAGTAGGAAAGCTCACCCATGCTACTCATCTCAAATTTGGAATGCATGAGGTCAGCAAACCTCTTGCACAATTTGGGATCAGTAGACCCAAAAATAATATCATCCACATATATTTGTACCAATAAGATTTGGTCCTTATGATGTCTAGTGAAAAGAGTTTTATCTATGGTTCCTCTTGTAAATTGGTGCTCTAAAAGAAAGCTTGCTAAGATCTCATACCAAGCTCTTGGAGCTTGCTTTAAACCATAGAGAGCTTTATGCAATTTGTAAACATAAGAGGGTTGAGTTAGAGAGATAAAACCTGGAGGTTGTTCTACATAAACCTCTTCTTGAAGTACACCATTCAGAAAGGCACTCTTAACATCCATCTGGAATACTTTGAACTTTTTGTAGGCTGCATAGGATAGGAATATTCTAATGGCCTCCAACCTTGCAACAGGGGCAAAGGTTTGGTCATAGTCTATTCCTTCCTCTTGCCTATAGCCTTGGGCAACCAGTCTAGCCTTGTTTCTTACTATGTTCCCTTGTGCATCCAATTTGTTCCTATAGACCCATTTGGTTCCAATAACTGGGTAATTATGGGGTCTTGGAACCAAATCCCAAACTCTACATCTCTCAAATTGATTTAGTTCCTCTTGCATTGCAAGAATCCAGTGGTGATCTTGCTCAGCTTCATGGATGGTGAGAGGTTCAATTTGAGAGAGAAAACAGGCATGCATCAAGTCTTGATTGAGCTGATGTCTTGTCTGTACACCAACTGAAATGTCTCCAATCACTTGAGATCTGGGGTGATCTCTAAGTGTGACAAGATCAGTTGGTGGAGTTGGTTGAGCAACAACTTCTATAAATAATTCCTCTTGAGGAATGGTACTGGATATTGATGGAAGTTCAGTTACTTCCTCTTGGATTTCTTCTTCACTATCTTCAGCAGCCTGTGGAGTGGGATGAGTTGGAACCTCTTGGGTAAGGTTTAGTCCATCCATAGACTCACACAGTGGTGAAACCTGCAAGAAACTATTGGTAGAAATGTTTTTCTCCTTATAAGACATGTTAGCTTCATCAAAAGACACATGGACAGATTCTTCAATTTTAAGGGATGATTTGTTGAAAACCCTATAGGCCTTGCTTACTTGGGAATATCCTAGAAAAATCCCTTCTTCAGCCTTAGCCTCAAATTTTCTAATGTATCTTTTGTTATTAGTGTGGATGTAACATATGCAACCAAAAACTTTAAAGTAAGTGATTTTAGGTTTCTTTTCTTTAAGTAATTCATAGGGGGTCTTATGTTTTAGTTTATGTATAAGACATCTGTTCAGGACATAGTTAGCTGTGTTTACAGCTTCTGCCCAAAAGGATAGAGGCATGTAAGCATCTGCTAACAATGTGCCTGCAGCTTCAATGAGTGTCCTATTTTTCCTTTCAGCAACCCCATTTTGTTGGGGAGTTCTAGGAGCTGAGAAGCACTGCCTGATACCTTCCTTCTCACAGAACTCATGAATAAGAAGAGACTCAAACTCTGTGCCATGATCACTTCTGATCAATGCAACATGAGTAGAGAACTCAATCTGTATGGTCCTGAGAAAATCTGTAAGAATTTTGAATATATCTGACTTAGCTCTCAGAAAGGCTACCCAACTGAATCTGGAGAAATCATCAACAATGACTAAGGTGTATGACTTCCCTCCTAGGCTTTGTACTACAATGGGTCCAAAACGATCCACATGAAGCAGATATAATATCTTAGGTGAATCACTTTTATTAATGGATTTGAAACTAGTTTTAGTTTGCTTGCCTAGTTGACAAGCCATGCATAGGCTTTCCTTCTTGTAGGGGCCAGAAGGTAAACCTCTAACAAGATTGTCTTTAGATAATCTAGATATGTTCTTAAGGTTTACATGTCCTAGCCTTTTGTGCCATAACTCATTTTGGTTACTAGTGATATTGAGTAAACAAATATGAGTTGTGGCAGAAATGAAATCTACTAAATATATGTTTCCTTGTCTAAGTCCAATTAAAACAGTTTGATTTTTATTATTTATAATAGAGCAAGAGGTAGAGTTGAAATGTACCTGATAACCTTCATCACATAATTGACTTATGGATATAAGGTTATGTTTAAGTCCTCTTATATATGTCACCTTTTTGAAGGTCACTGCTCCAATGCTTACTCTTCCATACCCTTCTGACTGACCACTCTTTGAGTCTCCAAATATCACCTTTGGTCCTAGCTTGGACTTATAGCTGGAGAGATTTGCTTTGCTGCCAGTCATGTGCTTGGAGCAGCCACTGTCCAGGTACCAGGTCTGACTTAGCCTTGGACAGCTCTTCACCTGTACCTGCATTAAGAAATAAAGCTCAATTGTTCTTGACCCAGGTTACCTTGGGTCCTTGGTTTGGCTGAAAAGTAAAACTAGAAATGACTCATAAGGCAGGTTGAGACTTATACCCTAGAGGGTGATATCTCCTAGGTGGGATTATCCAATCAGCTACTGGATTAAATGTCTTGTTAGCTGCTTTAAAATTTCTATAGGATAAATGATTTATTTTTGGTCATTCTGGGATCGACGAATTATTGTGAGTTCATCGACCAGAGTTCGACGAATGGGGATGAGATCGTCGACCTCCACTCAGAGAATGACCGTGGTCATTTTCTGCGTCCCACGTTCGTCGACCTCTGCTCGACGAACCATACACAGTTCGTCGATCACAGTAGGACGAATAATTATTTCTGAAGTTTGCGTTCAGTTTTCGTCGATCGGGGTTCAACGATCTTGCAGGATTTCGTCGATCTAAGTTCGACGAATTCTGCTGAACTTGGTTTTTAACAGCTTTCTTCTGTTTTCTGTTTCTATTGTCTAGGGATTTGACTTGTTTTCTGACATGGGTTTTTCAGCTAGTTTCTCTTTACCCTTAGTAGTGATAAACTTTATGGGAGTAGAAAGTATATTCTTCTTTATTATGGGGGGTAAACCTGATGAAGCACCCAAGCCCAGCCTGCCATTTAATCGGGCATTTACTGTGCTTGTGATATCCATCAGCTTGAGGCTTCTCCCATTGAGAGATTGCTCAAGTTGTTTTGCCTCACATAATTCAGATTTTAACTTGATTATTTGTTCATTAGCTAGAGTCAATTGATCAGTTAGTTTTCTATTTTCCGTGCTGACAGATTCAAGGTTTTCTAGCCTAGTCCTCAAGGTTTTTATTTCTTTCTGTGAGTTTATTAGATCCATGCACATAGCTTTAAATTCTACTTTAAATAAGTCAGAATTGAAATCAAAACTAGAAATCACCTGATCAGCCTCTGAGTCTGAGGCACCTTCATCTTTAGAATCCTCTTCTGATCCACAGTTGCTTCTGGATGCATCTATTGCCATTAGGCACACCTCCTTGCATCTGACTTCTTCCTCTTCTTCACTGGAGCTGGAGGAGGATGTTTCCTCTTCTGTGTCACTCCAGGACTCAGCAACAAATCCTTTGTCTTTCCTTTTATATTTGTTGGAGGAGGGTCTGCTGCTTTGTTTTCTTCTGGAATCCTTGTCCCTGCCCTTGTCCTTTTTCTGATTCTCTGGGCATTCTGAAATATAGTGCCCAGGCTTTCTGCATCCAAAACACACAACCTCCTTAGTTGGTGTCTTATCATATTTGGGCTTATCATCCTGCCTAGATGATTTTCTTCTAAGGTCCTTTCTTGCCATTTTGTAGAATCTTTTGGCAAAAAGACTCATTAACTCTTCATTGGATGTAGATGTTTCATTGTCTTCAGAAGCTTTGAGGGCCAAGCTGTGCTCCTTCCTAATTGGGTTAGTTGCCTTCTGTTCTGCTGCCTCTCTTGATTTGACAAGCTGTTCATATGACTTCAGCTTGCCTAACAGAGATTCTGTTGAAATCTCATTGAGGCTTCTGGCTTCTTTGATTGGCCAGATTCTGGAGTCCCAAGAACTGGGGAAACACATCAGTATCTTGTCATTCACCTCAGTTAAGGTGATGTCCTTGTCAAGAGTCTTGAGTTCACTGATGATTGAACTTAATCTATTATACATCTCAGCCACAGATTCTGTCTCATCCTTTTTGAAATTCTCATAGATAGAAATGAGACTGGATCTCCTATCCTTTCTTTCATTAGCTGAGCCTGCTACCATTTGGTTGAGAGAGTCCCAAATGGCCTTGGCTGAGGTGCACTCAGCCACCTTCTGAAATATGTCATCTGACATTGTTTGGGCCAGAATATTCATAGCCTTTGCATCAGCCATCTTGGCTTTCTTATAGGGTTCTGTATTGTCTGGACGTGGTACTGCACTCAGATTAGTTGATGTGCTGGAAAAAGTTGCAGGAGCTGGAGGAACACCTGTTGAAATGACAGAAAAAATATCCTCATCAATGGAGTTTATATATAATCTAATTCTTGCCTTCCAGATGACAAACTTATTAAGATTGCACACTGGAGGTCTGATGCTTGTATAATCCTTGTTTTGGGCCATGTCTGTCAGAAGGATAAGTCCAAAAACAGAATAGAAACTGAAAGAAATTGTACCTAATCACCTACAGGGGGGGGGGGGGGTGAATAGGCGACTTAATCTTTTTAAACTTTTAGGCAAATTATATCACAGTTTTCACAGAACTATAAACAGCATACACAACATCAATCACATACACAGAGTACACACAGTTTTATAGTGGTTCCCCAAGGTTTGGGTACATCCACTTTCCCCCTTCAGCCAAACTCCTCCACTATTCCTCAGATCCTCAGATCTTACACTCAGAACCCCAAACAGGTTCCTACAGCTCAGGCCCAATGCCCTACAACCCAGTCTTCACAAAGACCTACACTCAGCCTTCACCAAGACCTACACTCAGCCACAAGGCCTACACTCAGAGATATGAATCTCCTACACTCAGGCACACAGGCACTACCACTCAGCCTTTATAATTGCAAGCTTACAACTCAGATCCCTAAGGATCCTACAAGAAATTAAGAATACAATGTATATACCTACAACTCAGAATAAGAGAGAAGATTTGACAGGTTTCTTGAGGAGTTCTTGAAAGAACTCTGCTGAGATCAACCTCACTTGGCTTTCTTCAAAGATTCTTGAATGTAGAACACAATAGGGTTGATACTCTCTGCAGCTGATCTTCAATCACTGCAACTTAAGATTCAGATCTCAATCTAAACCCTACTTTACAGTGTGGTTCCAACAGTTGTCTTCTTGGAAGGAGCTCTCTCTCTCCAACTACTTAGATCTTCACTTGAATTGATTCTTCAATGAATTGCTTGATCTTCTTCTCAATCTCTTGTTGTTAATTATCTCTTCTGTTGACAGAATAAGACTTTATATAGGCCTTCTTCATGGTGACCGGCTGATCCGGTTTTTAACAGCTTTCTGACATCTTTGACAGTTGCAGTAGACCGGCTGGAATGGCAGCTGTCATGTCATCTAGTCACTTCTTGAAATATCTGTAACTGTCTGAAAGTGTCGAGACAGTCTGTCTTTAAGTGTCGACACTTATAGACTAAGTGTCGACACAAGTAGACTATGTGTCGACACTAGCCTTCAAGGTGTCGACACAACTCCTTGTGTTGTAGAATTTACTTCTCGACACAGCTTCTTCAATATGTGTCGACACTAATATTGTGTGTCGACACAACTCCTTGTTCTTCAGTACTTAGTTGAATTCTGCTAAGTGTCGACACTACTCCTTTGTGTCGACACACCTTCTTGTGTTAAACTTGTTCAGTGTCGGCACATCTTCTTGGTGTCGACACATGCCTTCTGTGTTGATACTTGCTGAGTGTCGACATAGCTCCTTGTGTCGACACATTCTTCTTTTGTTGAGACTTTTGCTGAGTGTCGACACATCTCCTTTATGTCGACACTTGTACTTAGAATTTGTTGAACTTTGCTGAGTGTCGACACAACTTCCTAGTGTCGACACTTTCTTTATTGAGTGTCGACACATCCTGTATGTGTCGACACTTTCCTTCTGGTGTCGACTCTACATCCCTGGTGTCGACACAATTACTCCAAGTGTCGACACTGCTTCTCTAGGTGTCGACACAAGTCTTCTTAAGTGTCGACACTTTCCTTCTGGGTGTCGACACATGGACTTAGAAACTTTTTCAGC
Organism: Platanthera guangdongensis; assembly: GCA_039583875.1. Classification (NCBI taxonomy): domain Eukaryota; kingdom Viridiplantae; phylum Streptophyta; class Magnoliopsida; order Asparagales; family Orchidaceae; genus Platanthera; species Platanthera guangdongensis. Next base: position 135,606,872 of record CM077165.1, read on the forward strand.
TTTCCCTGCAAATACTTAACCTGCACAACTAAACTCAAAACACATCAAATACATTTTGATGTATATCATTGAGTAGGGTGAGGCTTCTTCAAATCAGGTACATTTATTCCAATGTACCCAACAATCTCCCCCTATTTGGAGAAGTCATAACCCCTAGTCAATGATATACACCATACATAATAAAATCACAGTATGATGTAAAGCAGGATTATATAACAGGGTAAGTACATAAACATGTATTAATCAAAACATGTATACACAGATATCTCAGAACAATTAATGTAATAGTTGAACATATATCACATTGTTCTAACAACTTCAATATTTTCATTATCCAAAAGTTTACAGAAAGTTTAAAATCAAATGATTACAACTGTAAACTAAAGATAAATTCTATCCTATTGCTGCTCAGTCTCCTTGATCACTATGCCCTTTCCAGATTGTATCTTTGCTTGGACTGGGGCTTCAGCATCTTCATCAGTAGCAGGCTTCTTTCCTTTTAGATCCTTCTTTTTTTGATCTTCAGCTTTGATCTTTTGTCTTTCAAAGTAATGATATGGCTTTGAAAAGTACTTGCTAGGCTCCTGGGCAGTAGGAGGTAGCTTTCCCATCTTAGCCTTTCTTCTGTATTGTACAATGGCTTCTTGCCTGGACTCATGCTTCCTCCACTCTAGTTCAGAATACCACTTGTTTCTATCTTGAATATTATCCTTGGCAGCTTTCCAAGCAGTCCAAATGATATTCCTGGAGGTGGGGCTCCACTGTTCAAAATCAGGCCTAAGTTCAGCTTGCTCTCTGAATCTCTTCTTAGACAATTGAGTCTCTTGTTCCTTCAGCAAAGCTTATTGTTCTTTTAGTATAGACTCTGGCACTGGCTGAACCACTTTTTCTATGATGACCTTCTGATTTCCCTCAGGTGGGCTATACATTGACTGTATATCTGCATGTATCATATCAAAGTCTGGTGGAGGGTATATTACTTGAGCCAGTTCAGCTTACTCCCCTCCAAGATATGCAGGATTAATGCCAGACTCTGCAACATTATCATCATCACATAATGGAGGATATCCAAGGGTGGCTCTGATGGAATTTGAAATCCACTTTGCATGATCAGAGCCTGCTTTGACTAACACCCTCTCCCCCTTTATGACTTCTCTAACAATGTGATCCCTCAGATCATCTTTCTGAAATCTTATTTGTGCATCCAAATAGTTTACTCCATCCTTAAAGAAAGGTTTCAACCTTTGGAGTCTATCAGTTATAGCCTTTTGAGAGTCTGCAATAGCAGTTTTAACAGCAGTTAAGCTCTCTTGCAGCTGTTTGTCAAAAGTTTCTTTGGCTTTTACACTTGCTGCAGACTGTGCAGTGGCTTTATTCTTAAGTTCAGTGACAATGGCATTGTGGGAAGCTATCAAATTATCATTCATCCTTATCTGATTCTCCAGAATATAGCCTTGCTTCACTTCAATTTCATCCACTTGAGCTTTGATCTTCTCTTGATGAGTTGCTAGATAGACTACTGCATTTCCTCCCTTATCAAAGCAGTCAGTCATCTCTTTCTTATTCAGATTCATCTCAATTCTGATGGACTTAATATCTTGTGTAAGATCAAATTGTAGAGATTTATTCCCTTCATCTACATACTTTTACAGAGCTTGCCTTTGCTCATCCATCTTTATTTGTAAAGCCACCATCAGAGAACTGAAATTTGTTGATGGGGCTGGCTGTGGTGCAGGCTGTGGTGCTATTATTTGTAAAGCTTTCTTATAATTCTGGCTCCTTCTTTTGAAAACTTGAAATTTTCTCTTCTTGGCTCTTGCAGCCTCTTCATCTTCAGAAGCAGATGTGCTATCAATAGTCACTCTGTCCTTAGGACTTGGAGGTAACTCCTTCTCAGTCCTTGATACTTGCACAACTTCCTTTTGCTTCTCAGTTTCTTTGCCTGCAGTTTCCTCTATATTCTCCACTTGCTCCCCCTCAACATTGACTTTCTCTCCCTCAGCAGCAGCACTTTCTTTCTCAAAGTCTGTTTGAAGAAGGTCTGGGAACAGCTCTTCCAAAGTAAACTCTTGTTGAGGATGGGGTGGAGATTCTCTTATCTCATCAACCACTTGATTAGATTCCACTTAAATAGCAACAGATGTGTCCTCCATGACAATATCTTGGGGTTGGCTATGTGTCTGTGTTTACTGATTAGCATTAGGTAATAAATCAGACAAAACATCATCCTCAATAGAGAAATCTAATTCATTAATTGCAGTTATTACCTCAAGTATTGTGTGGGTAGCCTGTTCACTCTCTAGGGGAGTTGGCTCTTCCACAAGTAAGGGCTCCCCCTGGATGGAATCCTGGTGTACTGGGCTAGCTTGTGTTAGCTCCCCCTGCCTTGGTTCATCTTCTTGTCCTTCTGGAGATTGGTCAGCATGTCTAGTTTCTTCTTCATCAAGAGTGAACACTACTTGTTCCTCAGAACTGCTTGATGATTCTTGAGCCACGGGGGCTGATTTCTTCTTCCTTTTCTGGGGTGTTACCTTCTCAGGAGTTGGCATTTCCTTGGTCAAGACCCTATCCCATCTAGAGAAGATTCTCATGTCCATCTTCCTCATGTGATTGATCTTAGATCCAACTGCTTGACTCATCACCTCTGTTATACTACCAGCTAGGTATAGACTTAGAATTCTACCCGTATTGGGTTTCTTCATACTCTCTTTAATCTTATCAAACAATACTACAGACCAATCAGTATTTAGTTGGAAGATAATCCTTGTCATGACGCTGAACATATAAGCAGAAATCCTGTCATGTCCTCCAGACTTGCACAGGATAACCTTGCCAACAATTTCAGACAAAAATTTGCCTTGGCTGTTCATTCTTTTTCTGTTGAACACAGAACCTATCTTCAGGTTGGAATCCAGTCCACACCAACTCAAAGCTTCTCTTGTCTTAGATGCAGAAACATCTTCTTCCTCCTTGGTTCTTGGTAGTTGTAGTACCTTCCTCAGACTTTTAGGAGAAACTTTCACCTTAGCCCTATGAACCCTTGACTTAATCTTTAGTCCTGATTCATCTAGGGTTGCGCCATTCAGAAATTCCAGGACCTCCTTCTTCCAGATATTGATGGGTTCTGAAATAAGAAATTCTAATCCAGATTCTGAAACTAGGGTTACCACACCTTTGATCACGGGTTCCGCCTCATCAATTGCGTGCCGCACCAGTTCATATCCTTCATTCACGTTCTCTTCGAGCTTGGGCGCCATTAGGGTTTGAAGAAATTTGAATTGAGAGAAGAGAGGTGTCGACACAGAAGTTTGGTCTCGAAACTTTGGTGAGCGTGTCGACAGACAATGGCGAAATCCTATTTATACCTTCCTAGGATCGAAGATGAAAGGGCGCGTCAAAATACTCAAATTGTGTCGACACTGTTGATAAGTGTCGACACAGACTTATAATGTCTCGACATCTATGTGTCGACACAAGTATAGTCGACAGAATATATGTGTCGACACTTGTTTATGTGTCGACACCACTTAGCTCGACACTTAGTCGAGACTTTACTTCACTAATTCTGCATAAAGTCTAAGTGTCGACACCACCTTGGATGTGTCGACACCTACCCTGTATGTGTCGACACTAATTTTCTGAAGTGTCGACACCAACTTCCTAGATGTGTCGACACCTTTTCTCTAAAGTGTCGACACCAATTCTCTGTCTCCACACAGACAACTCTGTGTGTCGACAGTATTTTACTTAGCCATTTCTGTAAACTTATTCTAAGTTTATCATACCTAATTCAATTTTAAACCTATTGAATTTGGTTTCTTCTAACGGCTTAGTATACATGTCAGCTAGTTGATTATCTGTATTAACATACTCTAGTGAAATATCTTCTTTTTCCACATGTTCCCTTAGAAAATGATATTTTATTTCAATGTGTTTAGTCCTACTATGAGAAACAGGATTGTTTGCAATAGATATAACACTAGTAGAATCACAAAATAGTGGTGTTGTACTTACTTGAATACCATAATCCTCAAGCTGATGTTGTATCCATAGAAGTTGAGCACAACAACTTCCTGCAGCCATATACTCTGATTCTGTTGTGGAGATAGCCACACTTGTTTGTTTCTTGCTACTCCATGAAATCAGTCTTCCACCTAGGAATTGACAGGTACCAGTTGTACTTTTCCTATCTTCTTTACAGCCTGCAAAATCTGCATCTGAATAACCTGTCAGTTCAAAGTCTCCATTCCTAGGGTACCAAAGGCCTAGATAAGGAGTGCCTTTAAGATATCTCAGAATTCTTTTGACTGCTGTCAAATGAGATTCTTTAGGGCATGCTTGGTACCTAGCACAGATACATGTAGCATACATGATATCTGGTCTACTTGCAGTAAAATACAATAGGGATCCAACTATCCCTCTATATAAAGTCTCATCTACATGTTTCCCTGCATCATCTTTGCTAAGATACATACTTGACCCCATAGGAGTTTTCATGATACTGGATGATTCCATACCATACTTCCTTATTAATTATAGGGTGAACTTAGACTGGCATATGGATAAACCATTCTCAGTCTGTCTAACTTGGAGACCCAAGAAGAACTTAAGTTCCCCCATACTGCTCATCTCAAATTATCCTTGCATAAGTTTTTCAAACTTTCTGCAAAGACCACTTCCAGTAGACCCAAATATGATGTCATCTACATATATTTGGACTAGTATGATCTTGCCTCTAGATTCCCTAAGGAATAGAGTCTTGTCTATTTTCCCCCTTGTGAATTTATTCTCAATGAGGAAACTAGACACGGTTTCATACCAAGCCCTAGGGGCTTGTTTTAACCCATACAAAGCCTTCCTAAGTCTATAGACATAATTAGGTTGAGTTGAATCAACAAAACCTGATGGTTGTTCCACATAGACCTCTTCCTTCAGATTTCCATTCAGAAAAGCTGACTTTACATCCATTTGGTATACTTTAAACCCTTGATAGGTTGCATAGGCCATGAACATCCTTATTACCTCTAGTATAGCTACTCGAGCAAAGGTTTGATCAAAGTCAATACCTTCTTCCTGCCTATATCCCTTAGCAACCAGTCTTGCTTTGTTCTTGATAATCACTCCATGTTCATTCATCTTGTTCCTAAAGATCCAATTAGTTCCAATTATGTTGTGGTCTTTTGGTTTAGGAACAAGCTCCCAGACTTTGCATCTCTTGAACTGATTCAGCTCCTCTTGCATTACCTCAATCCAATGAGGGTCTAGGATGGCTTCTTCAAATTTCTTTGGCTCTACTTGGGATAGAAAACTGGAGTAGAGTACTGAACTTAGATTTTTGCACCTTGTTTGTACCCCTTATCTTAGATCACCAATAATTTGATCTGCTGGATGATCTCTTAGATGTCTATTAGCTGGAGGCAGCCTGTCTTCAGGTTGTACTCCTTCAACTTCTTCAACTTGCTGCACCCCTTGGTCTTCTTCTACAACAGGTCCATCTAGTACTCCTCCTGGACAACAGCCACTATCATCTACATGCTGACTTGCAGTAGATCCTTCTTCAATAGTGAGCTTGTCCATCTTCTTAGTCACACATGTAGAGCTGCAAATACTTCTAGACAATTCATGGTTAATGAGTCTAGCTTCATCAAATACTACATGTACTGATTCTTCTACAACTTGAGTAGTCAAGTTGTAGACCCTATAAGCCTTACTATTGTTGTTGTACCCAACAAAGATCCCCTCTTGGGATTTGGCAGCAAACTTGGTCAAGTAAGACTTTCCATTGTTAAGTATATAGCATTTACAACCAAAGATCCTGAAATAGGATAGATTTGGTTTTCTGCCTTTCACAATCTCATATGAGGTCTTATTGTGACTTTTGGTGATAGTAGCCCTATTAATTACATGGCATGCAGTGTTTACTGCCTCAGCCCAGAAATATTCTGGGAGAGATGTATCACTTAATAGGGTTCTACCAGCCTCTATCAAGGTTCTATTTTTCCTTTCAGCAATGCCATTTTGCTGAGGTGTTCTTGGTGAAGAAAATTCCTGAAATATCCCAAATTCTTCACATAGTTTTGTCATACTATCAGACTGGAATTCAGTACCATGGTCACTTCTTATTTTGACCACTATACTGTTTAACTCATTCTGAATTTGTTTGACAAAACTATAGAAGATACTAGGTGTTTCAGATTTCTGTCTAAGGAAGAACACCCAGGAAAACCTTGAGTAGTCATCTACAACCACAAATGTGTATACCTTCCTACCTAGGCTGTGAACTGGAATAGGACCAAAGAGATCCATATGCAAGAGGTATAAGCACCTCACATCATCTTTGTTCTCAATGCTATTAAAGGTGGATCTAGTCTGCTTGCCCTTTTGACAAGCTGAACATATCCCATCTTTAATACACTTAACCTGAGGACCATTCCTCACTAACTCTTTGCTATAAAGTTGGCCAATTGTCTTGTAGTTAAGATGGGCTAGCCTCTTGTGCCATTTGACACAATGAGAGACTTTCTCATCAGCTACAAGACACACTGGAGAAACATTGTTCTCACACATAATGTCTAGGCAATAGACATTTCACTTTCTGTAACCAGTCAGAATGATCTCTTGATCATTTGATCTCCTGATATGACAACCATTTTTGACAAATAAGATGTCATATCCTAAATCACTCAGTTGACTTATACTAATTAGGTTATGTTTCAAACCTTTAACATAAGCCACTTGAGTAATTATTATAAGGTTGCTAGAAATGTTACCAAAACCTTTGATGATTCCTTTTTCAGAACCACCAAAGGTGACTTTAGGACCATCCTTGATTGGTGTGAAGTCCTTTAGTAATCCCCTAGTTCCAGTCATGTGCCTGGAACATCCACTGTCCAAGTACCATATTGGGGCATGGTCACTTGGACTCACCTGCAAAACAGATTAGTTAACCTTAGAACCCAAAGAATTCTTGGGTCCTTGGTGCTGGTTAGTTTGCCTCTTAACAAAGCTACCTGCAGATCTTCCAATAGGCAGTTTGCTACTCATCTTGGCACTAGAATTGTGCCAACAGTCTATGACAAAGTGTCCTACCTTGCCACAGCACCAACACTCAAATCTATTGTACCTTTGCTTATGTACAACCCTAGCTGTTCTATCTACAACAGGCTTGTTGAGTACTGAGGCTTTGCCCTTAGACTTGGACTGAACAGTCCTAGCAGGTTTAGTAAACCCCAATCCAGTTTTACCCTTGTGAGGTATAAACTCATCTATCAGAGGTAGAACTGATTTTGGTTTAGAGAACCTTGCTACTATATCTCTCTCCTTCTGAAGACTAATCTCCAGATTTCTGATTTGATCATTCTTGAATGTTATAGTCCCCATATGAATAACGGTTATGTTCTTCAGCCTGGCTATTTCATTTAGTTTTTGATCAATCAATTTATCAAAATCTGTTGCAGCCTCTTTGAGATTAGCAATCTCCTTAGCCTGAATCTTGGCCAAGGATTTGCTTTTCTTAAAAGCTTGCAACAGTACTCTATATTCATCAATCAACTGATGAATATCCCCTTCAGATTCAGATCCACTGGCATCACTTGATGCTGATGTAACTGAATCTGAACTAGCACTAGAAATTGAACTTAAATAATAATTTTGTACCTGACTAGGTCCAGGCTGATCCTGGATTTTGTCACCTTCTGTTAAGGCCATCAGTCTCTGGCACTGATTGTCCTCTTGCTCATATATAGAGTTCATTAACTGGATGAACTCCTCTTCCTCTTCTTCAGCAAACAGTCCAATATAAGCTTCTGCTTCTGAATCAGTTTCTGAAGATGATATGTCTGACAGGCTTTTGTCCTTCTTGGCAACAAAGGACCTTTCCTTTTTTCCCTTTATCTGAGTCTTCTTCTTATCAGTTGACTCTTTCCTTTTCTCTGGACAGTCAGCAATAACATGTCCTTGTCTGTTACAGCAATAACATACAATTTTTGATAAAGCTGCTTTGCTTGACTTGGGCATTCTCCTGTCTTTCTTTGATGACTTCTTGTTCTGTTAATAGTCATCTTTTCCCTGTGAAGTGGATGGCTTTGACCTCCATTGTTTCTTCTTTAGAAACTTCTGAAAGTGTCTTGTGAAAGCTGCAAAGTCCTCATCACTCTCACTGCTTTCAGAATTCCTGCCTTCTAATTCATCTGACTCAGTCTCAGCCACTTTTGGAGGTGGAGATGGAGACTTACTTTTATATTTCTTGGTGGCTTCTGTCTTGAATGTCACTGCTCTTTCTTTATGCTCACTTCTTGTAGTCTTCTCCTCCTCCTTCCTTACCATCAACTACATCTCATAGGATAGCAGTTTTCCAAACAATGTTGGAGGAGGAATGTCTGCTAACTTAGCCATTTCCCTTATGGTACAAATCTTGGTGTCCCAGTCCTTTGTTAGGGACCTCAAGAACTTATCATTCAGCTCATAATTGCTAAATTCTCTTCCATAGGACATTAACTCATTAACTATCCTATAGAATTTCTTGTAACACTCAGTTATGCTATCAGACCTGCCTTGTCTGAAGCTCTCATATTCTTGGTTTAACAAAGACTTTCTGTCCTGTCTAACTTCTTCTGAACCCTCCATGTACACTATCAGAGTATCCCACATCTCCTTTGATGTTTTACAGTGTATCAAGTTCTGAAATGTAGCATCATCTATGGCACTTACAATGATATTCTGAGTCCTCTTATCCATGGTGGCCAGAATAATCTCATCCTTGGTCATTTCAGAAAAGTCTTTTGGTGTTCTTTGATTTGCATCTAACACAGATACCTTCATAGGCACATATGTCCCTTCATTAACTGTGATATAGATTCTAAGGTCTGAGGCTTGCATAAACAGTCTAACCCTTTCTTTCCAGATGCCAAAAATCTCTTTTCTGCAAATTGGCAACTTCATGGATCCAAGTTCCTTATGATTCTCTGTTGAACCCATTTTCTTGATTTTCTTGATTCTGCACTTGATTAAACTGAATCTGCCAATAGGATCTACTCAGACAGTTATGTCCTTTTTGAGTAACCTCCCTCTGATACCACTTGAAAGAAATTGTACCTAATCACCTAGAGGGGGGGGGGGGTGAATAGGTGACTTAATATTTTTAAACTTTTAGGCAGATTATATCACAGTTTTCACAGAACTATAAACAACATACACAACATCAATCACATACACAGAGTACACACAGTTTTATAGTGGTTTCCCAAGGTTTGGGTACATCTACTTTCCCCCTTCGCCTATCTAGTAGTGTACTAGATTCGGCCAAACTGCTCCACTATTCCTCAGATCCTCAGATCTTACACTCATAACCCCAAACAGGTTCCTACAGCTCAGGCCCAATGCCCTACAACTCAGTCTTCACAAAGACCTACACTCAGCCTTCACCAAGACCTACACTCAGCCACAAGGCCTACACTCAGAGATATGAATCTCCTACACTCAGGCACACATGCCCTACCACTCAGCCTTTATAATTGCAGGCTTACAACTCAGATCCCTAAGGATCCTACAAGAAATTAAGAATACAATGTATATACCTACAACTCAGAATAAGAGAGAAGAGTTAACAGGTTTCTTGATGAGTTCTTGAAAGAACTCTGCTGAGATCAACCTCACTTGGCTTTCTTCAAAGCTTCTTGAATGTAGAACACAATAGGGTTGATACTCTCTGCAGCTGATCTTCAATCACTGCAACTTAAGATTCAGATCTCAATCTGAACCCTACTTTACAGCGTGGTTCCAACAGTTGTCTTCTTAGAAGGAGCTCTCTCTCTCTCTCCAACTACTTAGATCTTCACTTGAATTGATTCTTCAATGAATTGCTTGATATTCTTCTCAATCTCTTATTGTTAATTATCTCTTCTGTTGACAGAATAAGCCTTTATATAGGCCTTCTTCATGGTGACCGGCTGATCCGGTTTTTAACAACTTTCTGACATCTCTGACAGTTGCAGTAGACTGGCTGGAATGGCAGCTGTCATGTCATCCAGTCACTTCTTGAAATATCTGTAACTGTCTGAAAGGGTTGAGACAGTCTGTCTTTAAGTGTCGACACTTATAGACTAAGTGTCGACACAAGTAGACTATGTGTCGACACTAGCCTTCAAGGTGTCGACACAACTCCTTGTGTTGTAGAATTTACTTCTCGACACAGCTTCTTCAATATGTGTCGACACTGATATTGTGTGTCGACACAACTCCTTGTTCTTCAGTACTTAGTTGAATTCTGCTAAGTGTCGACACTACTCCTTTGTGTCGAAACACCTTCTTATGTTGAACTTGTTCATTGTCGACACATCTTCTTGGTGTCGACACATGCCTTCTGTGTTGATACTTGCTGAGTGTCGACACAGCTCCTTGTGTCGACACATTCTTCTTTTGTTGAGACTTTTGATGAGTGTCGACACATCTCCTTTGTGTCGACACTTGTACTTAGAATTTGTTGAACTTTGCTGAGTGTCGACACAACTTCCTAGTGTCGACACTTTCTTTATTGAGTGTCGACACATCCTGTATGTGTCGACACTTTCCTTCTGGTGTCGACTCTGCATCCCTGGTGTCGACATAATTACTCCAAGTGTCGACACTGCTTCTCTAGGTGTCGACACAAGTCTTCTTAAGTGTCGACACTTTCCTTCTGGGTGTCGACACATGGACTTAGAAACGTTTTCAGCTTTCCCTTCAAATACTTAACCTGCACAACTAAACTCAAAACACATCAAATATATTTTGATGTATATCATTGATTAGGGTGAGGCTTCTTCAAATCAGGTACATTTATTCCAATGTACCCAACAGAAACAAACAGATCTAACTAAGGGATCTTTGGGTTCAGGTGTTAGCCTGTACAACCAATCAGGTATGGTATGTTAGCCAACCTGTAAGGTCTGATAATTTAACCAACCTGGAAGATGTGGTATTTTTAACCAACCTGCCTCTGATACCAATTGAAAGTGCAGCTAGATCTGATATACTCTAGAGGGGGGTGAATAGAGTATATGGTGATTTTAAAACTTTTACAACTGCTGTTGTATTTTAGGTGTGTGTGCAGGGAAGCAAATACAATAAACCAAGATGCAGCAATTAACTAATCAGAGCACATTCACAGAGCAAGGCCATAAAACAAAAAGGAAAAGAAAGCAACCAGACGACACAAGAATTTTATAGTGGTTCCCCAAATCTGGGTAGTCCACTCTTCTACCATCCTGGTAGGAATCCACTGCAGGAAGGGGTTGATCAGGTGTCCTGGCACCAATGGGGTTTTGATCAGGTTCCCAAAAATTAAACACTCAAGTCTTTTGGAGGGAGACTTGCAACCAGAATAATTTTGGAGGGAATTAAAACCCTGTACAGAGGTGGAGTGAGAGGGTGATGAGGTCTTCTCTTTCTCAAGTCAAATGAGAAGACTTGTGGATTGTTGTTTAGCAGCTTTGCTCCCCCTGAGATGTAGAATGAATCAGGAAGAATGCTGGAGCACTGCTTCAGGGTGATAGGTCTTCAAAGACCTAGAATTCCAGGTCCAGAGAATTTCTTGAGGAACTTCTTGTAACTGATATGAATGTATTGTTTTTGAAGTTATCCTGAGTAAAAGCAGATGAAGAAGACTCTTGATATTGATGCAGTGTTCTTCTTCTTCTTCTTCTTGATCAGTTTCTCTTTGGGCCAAGAACGAAGTCCTTTTTCTTGTGTTGTATGAATCACTGTCTATCTTTTTCTTGTTGTTGTGTATTTCTGTAATACTGACTGTGTCTGTATATCTCTATGTCTCATAAGAACACATTCGAATTTTGAATATCGAGCAGTAATGGCAGACAGCCTGGAAAGGAAGCAGCAATTAATTATTTCCCCAACTGTTTCCATGGGAAAATGGTATGCAATAATCCAGGATTATCTTCACATTCTAATGGTAGTATTCTGTGAAGAACTGCCATTAAATGTTCAGGAATCAGCGCCATGGAATCAGACGGGAACGGAAGAAGACCTAGTCTAGAATCATCGACCGAACAACAGAATTCGTCGAGCTGAGTTTTGAGTTCGTCGAGCTAAGATGAGTTTGTCGAGCGGAGCCTGAGTTCGTCGAACTGACAATCTTCATTCGTTGAACAGACAATCTTCAATATCAGACAAACATTATTCGTTGAGCAGAGAACTAAATTCGTCGAGCTGAGAATCAAATTCGTCGAACTGAGAAAAGTTCTGGACTTGGACGAATTACTCTGCATCTGCTGAAATGCTGTGTCGACACAAATTGTTGTCGACAGATTGATCTTGGTGTCGACACAAATCCTCTGGTGTCGACAGAAGCTGGTGTTGACTGAAATCCTGGTGTCGACACAAATCGTCTGGTGTCGACTCAAACCCTAAGTGTCGACACAGATTCTCTGAGTACAAAAATCGTCGAGTAGAGATTAGCATTCGTCGACCTGAGAAGCTGTGAACTTGAGGTCCAAGTTCGTCGAGCTCAGAATATAATTCGTCGACCGAAGCATGAAGCTGGACTTAGAGAAATTCTGAAGTAGTCCTGATAAGCTTGAGGTAGAATCCCGGTGTTCGTCGATCAAAGAACATAGTTCGTCGAGCTCAGCACTGCAAATTGTCTCACGATCGTCGAGCGCAGAACTCCCTTCGTCAAGCTGAGTTCGACGAACATCAAACTCATTTCACTTAGCCTTAAAAACTGATAGATCTGGAGTTCCTGATGGTCTTGAAGAAGGCTGGTCCATTTGAAGTTGAGATAGAGGACTGTCCTAGACTCTAAAACAAAAACTTGACCCAGACTATACATGATGGGTCACATCCTAAGTCAGTGAACCTAGCCCAAATCAACTAGGGATCCTACAGAGCTTTTGATAAGGTGCTCAAAAACCAAACCAGATTTTTTGATCAGGTGTCTTGCCACCAATGAGCTTTTGATAAGGTGCTCAAAAACCAAACACAAACTTTTGAAGGGAGTTTGAAAAACCCTTTACAGAGATGGGGATGAGAGAGTGATGGAAGTCTTCTCTTTCTCAAAGCAGCTGAGAAGACTATGTGGATATTGATGTTGTCAAAGCTCCCCCTGAGATCTGTAGTTGATCAGGAAATGAAGCTTTGCTGTAGGGTGATAGGCCTTCAGAAAGTTGATCTCCAGCAATTGATGATTTCGGCAACAGCTGAAATGTTAGGTGTCTGGAGTCTTGAATGAAGATGGCCTTGAACACTTGAATCAAAAGAGATCTGAAGATTTCAGTTGGTTGATCTCCTTTTGGTGATGGTGTTCTTGTGAATTCTTTGAGACAGAGAATGTCTACAACTCTTTTTCTTTCTTTTATGAACAGTTGGTGTTAAGAAAGATGTTGTTCCAGAGAAAAGTTGTAACAGAGAATATTTTGTTCTTCTTCTTCTTGTGCACTCTCTTCTTGATTGCTTGTTGTGAGAGATTCAAAAATCTTGTCTTTTATTCCTTTTGTTCTGAGTAGAAAATGATCCTCTGTCAAGAATAGCCGTTAGCCTGTCATTAATTGACTCCCTTAATTGCAATTGTCTTCTGGGGGAAAGTCCAAAGAAACATTCCTTGATAATTCCTTGAAACTTGGTCCAGAATAAATGAAAATGGCTACAAGATCTTCTGAATTAATTGCTGACAATAACTCCTTAACTGTTCTGAATTTGAATCTTGAAAGTCATTTAACTCTTCAGATAAACGTCGAACTGAGCTCTGCTATCATCGAACTGAGCTCAGCGATTTGGACTTAGACAGCAACAGAGATCGTCGATCTGAGCTCAACTATCGTCGAACTGAGCTCAGAGATAGAAAATCAAAACTGGAGTCAAGATCGTCGAACTGAGTCAAGATCGTCGAATGGAGTTCGACGATTTGTTGAAGTTGAGCTCAGCGATCGTCGAATGGAGTTCGACGATCCGTCGAAGTGAGCTCAACGATCGTCGATTGGAGTTCGACGATTCGTCGTACTGAGCTCGACGAAATGACTTAGTCTCCAAACAGAAAAACCTTGGTCTTGAGGGCAGCTTCCAAACCTAACTACTAACCCTTAGACTCAATTCTAATTGACCTTTAGATCTATACAATGAGGTCAAAAACAGGTTTCCTAAAGACATAGTGATCCTGACCCAAATTAGTAATAGGGTGTTCCAACACTCACGTCTGTTGGCCCAAACAGAACGTGATAACTAGCATCCACCGCATTGGTCACCGGGAAGAGGTTCTTCTTCATGCCCGGCACGTGATACACACTCCTTAACGTGAGTGGCCCCTGATCACTATCAAAAGACACGAACCCCTCTTTCTCTACTGCATAAACAGTATTATCAGCAGTGATAATAGCTTCATTACCTGAGTAAGCCTACATGGAGGTGAACTTCGACTTGTCTCCGGTGAGGTGATGACCACACCCGGAGTCCACGATCCACTCGCCGTTGAAGTCCTCAGCAGACAAGGCCCGGACACAAGTGCCCGTCATGAAAGCTCCTGTTGGGTTTCTCTTTGAGGATGACACAACACTTGTGCACGCAGCGGAAGAATAAAACAACAAGAAAACCCAAAAGAAATGTGATCGGGCCATGATAGTTGAATCAAGAAGTTAACAAATAACTAGGCAAAAATTACCTCGGTGGCGTTGAGTCTCAACTCAACGGAGATGCTCCAAACTTTGTCTTCTTGCTAGTGGCGAGTTCTACGTGGAATAATATCCACGTCTCTGCAGAAATCCACACGAGCGGGAGAACGCCGAGCTTTCCGTCGCACGGAAGATCGGGAAGAACGATGATCGCACCTTGCTATTCCACGGACTACTAGGTCCGCGCCAGGAAGAGCAACACCAGCGACGATCGCCGGAGAGGAGGAGGTCGACGAAGCGAACACGGCGGCGGCGGAACACTTCCGTCGGCGGCGGGATTCGGGATCGGCGGAACGATCGCGGAACGGAACTCTTCCGTCGCGGGTTTCTATCAGCCGATGAGAGATAGATGATATCCCGAAAAACCCTAAGTATTCTATTTATACGAAAGGTATAAATAAACATAGGTTTATCGCTATCCACAGACCACCCCGAAAATAGGGTACCAGAATCGGTGAGTATCAGTCGGTGAGAATCGGCGAGAATCGGCGAGAATCGATCAGCGAGCATCACCAAGGATCGGCGAGAATCAGAGTACAATACTCGACGATTCTCGCCGATCATCGATCCGCACTTGATGATACACGACGAATCTCGTCGATCGTCGAGCCGCGGTCGACGATACTTGTCGAACTCGTCGATCGTCGCGAATCAGCATATTTATTCTCGACGATTCTCGTCGATCGGCGAGAATCAGAGTGACGATTCTCGTCGATCGGCGGGAATCAGAATATCTATTCTCGACGATTGTTATCGACCATCGGACGACAATTCTTACCAGTCCTCCAAGGCAACATTTGCCCAACCCGACGATCTTTTAAGGAAACACTTTGCCCACAACCCCATTCAGGTCGGTGATTGGCAACCTTTACCAACACAGTCAATCATCCAACTTCTCCACATCTCTTATGTGCGACCCTGCAGGCTCATATCGCGTTGGCAGTGAGATTACATGTTTGATCACTTCCAGATCACAATGGTAACTCCAACAGACTCCCACTTGATCTCAAAAGTATCAAAGCAAAAACCTCACAAACAATGAGCGGCATCTAGCAATGCATCATTGCTCCCCAAGCAATAAGAGTTTATAACTCATAAGCCTTTATGACCAATGTATCAGCGTTGTCTTTGTCCCTTTGTCCCTTACATTCGGAAAGAACTAGAGGCATGGACCGTGTCACCCTCGTAATAGCTCAATCCAAGTTTCTTGATCCAGGACGGACTTCCAGAGAATGGTGAGTCCAATATCACATATTGACTCAACCAAGCATGGCCATGCATTTCTCAGTCCAGTTCCATCAAGGGGCCCATGGATGCAACTCCTGTCATACAGAAGGACAAATCCCATATCTGCTCACACACAAACACCCAAATGATTCGTAACATGCCCAACAACCACCCTTATCATCAACCTTTCTCAAGGAAAACTTTAGATGGCATCAAAGCACGCTCTTCCTCACTTGATGAATGCTGTGACTTCAGGTCAAAGGACCACAACACCATTGTCAATTGAGACCTACTCGTGACACGATTGGATGACAATCCACAGAGTAGTCTCAGGTTGGGTCTGTCGAGTATAACTTGTTCACTAACAAGTACCCACGTGATGACTTGATATCACAATATCATGACCTGTGAGAACCGGTCATCAGTCAATGCACGTGCTAGCCTTTATGTATCATCATCACCCTTAGCTTCTATGATGATACTCGACCAGGGACCTTTTAAGAATGAAGCTTCAAATAAATCATAGGCTCTCACATTCAAGTCACGTACTTGATGTCCCATGGAAGCGAACATTCTAAGGGTATCTATTATGTTAACATTTAACTATCATATAGAAAGAAAAACTCATAATAAAAGAATTTGCCATTAATTGTAAAAGAAAAACTAGGTACAATGTTCATCATATGAACAAATAGCCAACAAAATACAAGTTTACATGCAATCCACAAGATTCTCGCTAGAGTTGATCATTTAGGTATCGTATACCCATCGATCTAGTATGACCATCATGCTTTCTCTGCGCGAGAGGCTTTGTCAGCGGATCCGCAATATTCTCCTCAGTCGGCACTCTGCAAATGTTTACATCTCCTTGTTCGATAATCTCACGAATAAGATGAAACCGCCGAAGTATATGCTTGGAGCGCTGATGGGATCTAGGTTCCTTAGATTGTGCAATTGCACCATTGTTATCACAGTAGAGAACTACGGGACCAACAATGCTAGGAACTACATCAAGCTCGCCGATGAATTTCCTAATCCATACAGCCTCCTTCGTTGCATTAGCTGCGGTGATATACTCGGCCTCTGTAGTAGAATCAGCAACTGTCTCTTGCTTGGAACTCTTACAGCTCACAGCTCCTCCATTCAGGCAAAACACAAAACCTGACTGAGACTTGGAGTCGTCTCTATCAGTTTGGAAGCTAGCATCCGTGTAACCACTTACAACGAGCTCTTCCTCTCCACCATACACCAAGAACACATCCTTAGTCCTTCTCAAGTACTTCAGGATATTCTTGACTGCAATCCAGTGACACTCACCGGGGTCTGACTGATACCTGCTAGTCATGCTCAAAGCAAAGGAGACATCGGGTCGAGTACATAACATCGCGTACATGATTGATCCAATTGCCGAAGCATATGGAATCAACTTCATGCGGTCCTTATCTTCATAAGACTTTGGACACTGGTCCTTAGAGAGATTCACACCATGAGACATGGGCAAAAATCCTTTCTTGGACTCAAGCATGTTGAACTGCTTCAACACCTTTTCGATGTACGTACTCTGGGTCAAACCCAGCAACTTCTTCGATCTATCTTTATAGATCTTAATACCGAGTATATAAGTCGCTTCACCCAAATCCTTCATTGAAAAGCAGTTCCCTAGGTTGTTCTTAACAACTTTCAGGGTAGGAATGTCATTCCCAATCAACAGTATGTCATCTACATACAATATCAGGAAGACAACAATGCTCCCACTGATTCGCTTGTAAACACAAGGCTCATCTTCATTCTTGATGAAACCAAACTCTTTGATTTTCTCATCAAAACGAAGATTCCAACTTCGAGAGGCCTGTTTCAGTCCATAAATGGACTTATTCAGCTTGCATATTTTAGTGGCTTCATCTAGGGATACAGAACCCTCGGGTTGTGTCATATACACTTCCTCAAGGAGGTTTCCATTAAGGAAAGCCGTTTTGACATCCATCTGCCAGATATCGTAGTCATAATACGCAGTAACAGCAAGCAATATCCTTATGGACTTTACCATGTCAACAGGGGAAAAGGTCTCATCATAGTCAATACCATGAATTTGCTTGAAAACCTTAGCCACCAGTCGCCCTTTGAATGTCTGTACATTCCCATCCATGTCGGTCTTCTTATTGAAGACCCACTTGCACCCTATGGGTCGTACTCCTTCAGGTGGTTCCACCAAGTTCCAAACTTGGTTTGCATACATGGAGTCCATTTCAGATTTCATAGCCTCAAGCCATTTGTCGGAGTCCGGTCCATTCATAGCCTCTTGGTAGGTTGCTGGCTCATCATCATGATCCATAAGCAACACATTACCTATTTGAGACACGAGAAATCCATATCTCTCAGGCTCAAACCTCGGTCTACCAGATCTACGTAGGACTTGTGTTCCCTGAGCAGGTTCTCTAGCTACAACATCTTGTAGTCCTGTCTCAGAATCCAATTCCGGTTCATTCACTACACGTAGTTCTTGAACTTCTTCAAGCTCTACCTTTTCAGTCTTTCTTGATAAGAACTCTTTCTCCAAGAAGACACCAGTCCTTGCGACAAACACTTTGCCCTCAGACGGTAGGTAAAAGTAATACCCTTTCGTTTCCTTAGGATATCCCACCAGATAACATTTATCCGATTTGGGTTCCAGCTTGTCAGGCATTTGACGTCTCACGTATGCCTCACAGCCCCAAATTTTAATGAACGACATACTAGGACGCTTCCCAGTCCATATCTCATATGGTGTCTTTAGAACCGTTTTCGTTGGAGCGCGATTCAATGTCATTGCAGCAGTCTCTAAAGCAAAACCCTAAAAGGAAACAGGCAAGTCTGCATGACTCATCATCGAACGTACCATGTTTAACAGAGTACGGTTTCTCCTCTCAGACACACCATTATGTTGTGGTGTTCTAGGTGGAGTGAGCTGTGATACAATACCACACTCTTTCAGATGATCACGGAACTCATGACTCAGGTATTCGCCACCTCGATCAGATCGGAGTGCTTTAACCCTTTTACCCAACTGGTTTTCTACTTCATTCTTGAACTCTTTGAACTTTTCAAAGGTCTCGGATTTGCACTTCATAAGATACGCATATCCGTATCTACTGAAATCATCAGTAAATGTAACAAAGTAGAAATACCCACCTCTAGCCATGGAACTCATGGGTCCGCATACATCACTATGTACAACACCCAAGAGATCCTCAGCCCTCTCAGTATAACCAGTGAAAGGAGCTTTAGTCATCTTGCCTAACAAACAAGATTCGCATCGCTCAAATGATTCATAATCAAATGAGTCCAAAAGTCCATCTCTATGGAGCTTGGATATGCGCTTCTCGTTGATATGGCCCAAATGACAATGTCAGAGAAAAGTAGGGTTCGAGTCATTTGTTCTTAGTCTTTTATTATTTTCTACATTACAGATCAGATGGTCCAAGTTCAAAACATAAAGACCATTAAACAATTGGGCTACAGCATAACAAACATCATTCTTAAATATAGAACAACAATTGTTCTTAATTATAAAAGAAAATCCAATCATGTCCAAACATGAAATAGATATAATGTTTCTAGTTATGGCCGGAACAAAATAACAATTATCAAGTTCTATTACAAGCCCACTGGGCAAAGAAAGACGATAAACCCCTACGGCTACAGCAGCAACTCTTGCTCCATTGCCGACGCGGAGGTCCACCTCCCCTCTACTCAGCAATCTTCTCCTTCCCAGTTCCTGCACATTTGTACAAATGTGAGAACCACATCCGGTATTCAATACCCAAGATGAAGGAGCAGAAAGGTTTATCTCTATAACGTAAACATTAGAAGCGGAAGTCATACCTCCCTTCAATTTCTGCAGACCCTCAATGTACGAAGGACAGTTCCTCCGCCAATGACCAGCCTTGCCATAGTGGTGGCATTTCCCTTCCTTCACCGTGCTTTTCTTTTTCATCAGTGCAAAAGACTTGGGCTCAAGATATGACTTCGGTCCCACCTTCGTCTTCTTAGAGCCCTTGGCCTTGCCCTTGCCCTTATGCACCATCAGTATGGGGCTGACAGGCTTGGCCTTCTTCATATTGATTTCGGCAGTTCTCAACATGTCTAGGAGTTCGGGCAGTGTCTTGTCTATTTCATTCATGTTGTAGTTCAAGACGAACTGCTCATAACTGTCTGGCAACGATTGCAGGATCAGATCTGTGGCCAACTCTTGACCAAGAGGAAAACCTAGCCTTTCAAGGTTCTCTATATACCCAATCATCTTGAGTACGTGAGTCCCTACTAAGTCTCGAACTCCCATCTTGCACTGAAACAACGCTTTTGTGATGTCGAACCTCTCTTGACGAGCCTGCCCTTGAAACATTTTCTTGAGATGCTCGTCAATCTCCTTGCACCCCATGTTCTCATGTTGCTTCTGAAGCTCAGAGTTCATAGTGGCAAGCATAAGGCATTTGACATCTAAAGCATCATCAGTATACTTCTTATAAGTATCCTTCTCAGCACAGGAAGAATTCCCGGTCGGCACCTCGGGGGCTTCTTCTTCTAAGACATAGAGCTTTCGCTCTTGCCTGAGAACAATTCTCAGGTTCCTGTACCACTCCATGTAATTAGTCCCACTGAGCTTATCCTTCTCAAGTATGGCTCTCAGAGACAAAGTGGAGTGTGAAACACTTGCCATGGAATTCTACAAGAATTTATGCAGAATAAAATCAGTACCAAAATTTCAAATACAATTTATTTTAATTTGAACTTCAATTAAAACACTCCCACTATTTTATTCAAAATGATAGCCCTCACTAACAATTCGGAGAGTTCATGCGAGCTACTCTCTTAGTGGACAAGATCCGTATTTCACCAACACAATGAGTCAGCTTTGGCTTTGCTCTCACGATGCGGTTATTTAGGTATGCAACTCTTGCCAATTGCATCCTCATGCAATTCTTGTATGGTTGGTGAATAACTCCTTACTCGCATCCATCATATGGTGCATGCCAACCCTATGCCTCTAGGCACTCAACCTTTGAGGTCACCTAGTTAAGCTGGACCCGATGTCGACAGTGGGATATCACAATTATCCGCTCGCACCCTTACCAAGATAGATTAATGCACCTTGCTTTGGCAAGCCCACACTTCATCGATCGAGGCAGGAAGAGTGTCATCCATCGGAAGGCATCCGAACACTTAATATTTGATGAAGGGATTTTCAATTATAGGTTAACAATTAACCATGATCAACATTTGATCAATGTGCACATCCAAAGAAAAGCAATTTTCTAAAGCCACATGCATCCCTTATGTGCACAACCTGACACCATCAACATTTGATAGAAGGAAGGGCTAAATCTGAATATCCAGAAACTTCCAAATCCTCAGATTTACATGCATTGGACAAAGGCAAAGACAACTCAACTTAAAGCAGTAGACAAGCTCATCTCTCTGTGTTGGATTCAAAATCCAAAACAAACTCGAGGGATGGTTACTGCTAAGGAGACTACAATTTCTAACAATTAGAAATTCCCACGCAATTCCAGACGTTCTTGGCGGGGTACCAAGTCTAAATCCAGACATTTAGAACACTTCTAAATCCCTAGGTTTACACGCACTGGAATAACAAAACTTCCAAAACAACGATCATGGCCGCAACCTCCCTCTGATACCACTGTTGGGTTTCTCTTTAAGGATGGCACAACACTTGTGCACGCAGCGGAAGAATAAAACAACAAGAAAACCCAAAAGAAATGCGATCGGGCCATGATAGTTGAATCAAGAAGTTAACAAATAACTAGGCAAAAATTACCTCGGTGGCGTTGAGTCACAAGTCAACGGAGATTCTCCAAACTTTGTCTTCTTGCTAGTGGCGAGTTCTACGTGGAATAATATCCACGTCTCTGCAGAAATCCACACGAGCGGGAGAACGCCGAGCTTTCCGTCGCACGGAAGATCGGGAAGAACGATGACCGCACCTTGCTATTCCACGGACTGCTAGGTCCGCGCCAGGAAGAGCAACACCAGCGACGATCGCCGGAGAGGAGGAGGTCGACGGAGCGAACACGGCGGCGGCGGAACACTTCCGTCGGCGGCGGGATTCGGGATCGGCGGAACGATCGTGGAACGGAACTCTTCCGTCGCGGGTTTCTATCAGCCGATGAGAGATAGATGATATCCCGAAAAACCCTAAGTATTCTATTTATACGAAAGGTATAAATAAACCTAGGTTTATCGCTATCCGCAGACCACCCCGAAAATAGGGTACCAGAATCGGTGAGTATCAGTCGGTGAGAATCGGCGAGAATCGGCGAGAATCGATCAGCGAGCATCACCAAGGATCGGCGAGAATCAGAGTACAATACTCGACGATTCTCGCCGATCGTCGAGCCGCACTTGATGATACACGACGAATCTCGTCGATCGTCGAGCCGCGGTCGACGATACTTGTCAAACTCGTCGATCGTCGAGAATCAGCATATTTATTCTCGACGATTCTCGTCGATCGGCGAGAATCAGAGTGACGATTCTCATCGAACGGCGGGAATCAGAATATCTATTCTCGACGATTGTTATCGACCATCGGACGACAATTCTTACCAGTCCTCCAAGGCAACATTTGCCCAACCCGACGATCCTTTAAGGCAACACTTTGCCCACAACCCCATTCAGGTCGGTGATTGGCAACCTTTACCAACACAGTCAATCATCCAACTTCTCCACATCTCTAATGTGCGACCCTGCAGGCTCATATCGCGTTGGCAGTGAGATTACATGTTTGATCACTTCCATATCACAATGGTAACTCCAACAGCTCCGCCCCTTTCTGCTTCTTCACTTCTCGAGCAAGCTTCCTCCTTTCCCGCAGCATGCCCAGGCTGTAGTTTGACCTTGCAGTCCCGCTTAAAGTGCCCTCGCTGATGATACCGGTAGCACTTCAGGTTCTACTTCCAGTCCTTAGGAGCATTGCTCCTCTCCGGATGATATGAAGTTGAAGTCTCCTTCTCACCAGCGGCCTGCACCTTCTTATTCTTCTTCCCTTCCCATCCTTTCTTCTTGCTTGAGAAGAGAGCTTCGCAGCCTTCCTGATTAAGGTTCACTCCAGCCATCTGCCTTGCCAAGCTCTCCTGCGATGCAAGCAGATTTTCCAGCTCCAGCAAAGACGGCTGAGTAGCCCACCCTTGAACAGATGTCGCAAAGGCCACATACTCCTTCCGCAAGCCACGGATAATGTGCCTTTTCATCTTAGCCTCAGAGATAGGCTCATCAGGATCTAGTGCCGACAGCTCAGCACACAAGCTCTTCATCTTTAAGAAGTACTTCGAGATGGAAAGGTCTCCCTGAGTTGCCCTGGCCAACTCATTCTCCAAAAACTGAAGCCGCGCCACATTCTTCCTATTGAACAACTCATCTATGGTTGTCCAAATATCAGCAGCCGACTCACATCCAACGATGTGATCAAACAGTTCCGGAGACACGACCCTTTTCAGAATGAACTCCGCCTTAGCATTTGTTCTTCTCCAGAGCCTAACCTGCTCAGCAGTACCGAAAGCATCAGTGACTTCCTGCCTGTCGTCACCACCGACGACTTCCCACAGCTCCTCGTCAAGAAGATAACTCTTCATGCACGACTTCCACTTCTTGAAGTTAGTCGGCGTTAAGAGTTCAATGCCAAGACCCCTTGCAAAGCTCCCTTCCATTGCAACACCTGTTGGCAACCTTTCAGAAGCACCGAGCAACAACACAGGTTGATCACCACTCAAGTCCTGAGTAACAACACTGGTTGACTACCGCTCACGCAACTGAACCTGGCTCTGATACCATGTGAAAATTTTGTCAGCGTGGTCAGCAAGGTAGCCCAAACGCCAAATTAATATCTTCGGCACTACCCAGTTCTCACGTTGAACCAGCAGAAAACCAAGGAACAAAGGTTAATCCCAACAAACAATGGAAGCACAAGCAGATCTTTTATACATTCACTTCTTTACAATGCGAGGTATACGTAGCGAGACATGATTTCGCCAGTATCAATAGATGTAAACAGAAAGCACCAAAAACAAGCCGGGCGGACAGCACCGGAGTCCGCCGAGACCGCCGAGGTCGACGAGGTCGCCGAGTCCGCTGAGATCGCCCAAGCTAACGCTGCAATCCGCCGAATAGCTACGGAGTCCGCCGAAGCCGCGAGGCCGTACGGACACACCGTTATTCATCTCCTACTGAAGCTGAACTGAGGAACACCCCCTACCCGCCTGAAGCCGGCGGACAGGTTATTGAAGCTGGCAAAGATGAAACAGAGCTGACAAGCCGCAGAGCGACCTCCTGCTGAATCCGCAGAGACCGCACAACTTCCAAGCACTTGACCGAAGTCAAAGCCAAACTCCTGGATCCTTGAAGCTACCCATGCGACCTGCACACAGCAAACCGACAACCCTGAATCAATCCGCGTGGACAGAAAAACTGAGACCGCAGCACCTCGCCGAACCCAACTTACTGTTCACTCTGTTACTGTAGACCTGTCATGGGGGTCCTATTTATAGGCGAGGTGAGGAGTGTGGTCACCGCCCTAGAGATAGAGACACCGCCCCAGCCCGCGCGATAGCAAAACACCGTCCGCCGAGTCCGCAAGGACTTAGCCGGATACCAAGGAAAACCGCCAAGAGTAAGGCAACATTGACGAACCCTCTTCAGTCCACCTAAGCTTATGTGGACAAGGCATCAGCCCGCAAAGCCTACAACCACTGCAGGACAGCAACCCCCTTCAATGGCTGTCCGCACCAACCTGAGGCAGTCCGCAAGACTCAAGCCTCAATCCGCCACAAGTCCACGACTAAAGGCAGATAGCAAGTCCGCCCGGTCAATAGCGGACTTGGCGGATACGGCTGACACCATGGTCTTGGCACAGAGTGTGACCAAGTCCAAAACCATCAAAGGCTAATACGAGCATGACGAACATAAATTCCCGTCCGCCAAACACCCTAGCACAGACCGCCAGCAGTCCGTAAGCTCCTTGCACACCTGCCCAACGCAGCAGCGATCTCCCGGACTCCACACACAAGTCCGCCAATCGACCTGCACAACAATGCACCTACTGTAACACCAGAGCTCGACAAGGCCTCAGCCAAGCTCTAAGCCTAGTCCGCAACATCCTACACCGCGGACACACAAGTCCGCAAGCTTCCCGCGGACATGAGCCAAACCGCCAATCAGCACAAGCTTGCAACACGACCACTGAGCAATGCACCAGTCCGCAAGCCTCTATCCGCTCAGGCCGCTCCATGCTAAACCAAAGCCAACGTCCTATCCGCAGATACCAGGCCGCACAGTCCGCGGACTTCATGCAAACAACCCGCTCAGAAGACAGCAGGCTTTCCACTAGACCTTCCACCAGGCCGCACATCGCAGTCCGCCCAGTCCGCCTAGTCCGCCAATGCTGTCCACCCAGGCCGCCCGGCCTGTCCCGTCAAACACTTCCACTTCACAAATTTCAACATAATTCATAAGGTGTTAATTTCAAGAAGTGTCGAAGCATTACACGATTAATAACATAACAAGCAGTACTAATGGCTTCTGCCCAAAATGATCTAGGTAATATTTATTCTGATAGCATAGTACGAGCTAGTTCTTGCAAAGTTCTATTTTTCCTCTCTACCACACCATTTTGTTGCGGTGTGCGAGGAGCGGAAAATTCATGTTTAATACCTAACTTATTGCAAAAGGATACAAATTTTCATTTTCAAATTCACCTCCATGATCAGAACGAATGCATTTTATTTTTAAATCTAGTTTATTTTGAACACAAAAACATAAATTAGAAGATTCGAAAAATGCATCAGATTTGGATAATAATAAATTGTCCAACATAAATGAGAGTAATCATCAATTAAAATAGTAGTGTATTTTCTATCACCTAGACTTAGTGTATTAACTGGACCAAACAAATCCATATTGTTGATGCACGGAAACGGCACCGGGGCAGCTAACACGAAGGGGGTGTTCGATCTCACAAGCTAGGAGAGGAAGAGGAGTGAAGGTTGCGGGGATAGAGGAGAAGAGGGAAGCTTCTGAGTGCTCGAGAGTGGAGCAAGCAGCTTGTCAAGGAGTTGCGGGGGTAGAGGAGAGGGTGCTGAGAGCAGCCGGGAAGGCTGATGAGAGGAGGAGGTTGATCAGGAGCAGTCGAGGAGACGGTTAATATGACAGTTGTGCTTGCAGGTTGGTGCCGAGAAGGGCTGAGCTGAGCTAGGAAGAAGGGAAAGAGAGGGAGCCGCTAGCAACGACAACAGAAGACTTCGCCCACCGCGGCTTAAATGCCACTCTTGCGACGGGCTAAACTTTTATTAATAGCGAGAGCTACAACTTGCTAGTACACCTTTACAACAAAACAATAAAGGGTACAAAAGGAAGCTGGTGGCTAAGGAAGGAGGATGCCAGAGGAGGCCGCGCGGACTGGAGAGCGAAGCTGGCAGGCCGCGCGGGTAAGGGAATCGGGAGACCGCGCGGACTGGAGAAGCAGAGGATAGCAGGCCGCGCGACTAAGGGCGCTGAGACGGGTGCGGATTGAGAATCGGAGTCCGCAGGAGGGTTGACTTGCTGGTTGGCTTCAAGCGTGAGCACCTTGACGATGACGAGACCTCGAGCGCAGACCCCCTCATATGAGAGGCATAGGGGCTATTTTATAGGCCCGAGGAGGTAACGGCTTGTAGTGACGTTACCCCCGGTGAGACGGTAACTTGAGCGAGATGGAAACGGAATCCGCCTAGTCCACACTAGACCGCACGGACTTGACTTGGTACTGAAGCCGGAGCTGCTGTCGGCACAATGGGAGACTTATTGGCAGACTGCGATGCGGGTTCATTGAGTCCGTCACTGCTGAGCTGGGACTGTCCGCAAACTACTGGGGTGGCTGACACTGGGGGCTATGTGGCAGACTGCGAGGAGAATCCGCGGAGTCCGCCACTACTGAACTTTCGAGCTGCAAGGGGTGCGGGCAGCAGAATTCCCGCTAAGTCTGGCGAGTCCGCACTCGCTTATGCGGACTGGAACTGCCTTCTGGAGGGTCTGATTCCTGGTGGGCTGGAAGGAGGCCGCCACTACTGACTGAGTCCGCACCAAAACTGCGGACTGAAGGGCGAAACTGATACTACTGGCTGAGCCTGTGAAAGGCCTGCGGACTGAGGAGGAGTTGACCCCGCTGCTGCCAAGAAGCTGGTGCTGCCGAGGGGAAGCGCGGACTGCATAGAGAGTCCGCCGAGTCCGCGACTGTTGCGAAATACAGCAGTTCAGAGATCAGAAATACACTCTAGACACTAGAAAAATTAAGATGTTTGCCTAGTCTTGGTCAATTTTTAAAGTTTCAAAATCTTGGACGTTATTTTAGACTTCCTCCATCTAACATTCCAAACTGATTTAGGAAGAAGGTGTGTTTCTTTTCATCCAAGGGTTTGGTGAAAATATCTCCCCTTTGTAAATCAGTTGGGATATATTGAAGTTCAATTTTATTCTTCTCAACATTATCCCTTAAAAAGTGATGCCTAATCTCTATGTGTTTTTTCCTACTATGGAGGACTGGATTTTGAGCTATAGAAATAGCACTAGTATTATCACAAAAGATTTTAGACTTCTCTAAGTTGTAGCCATAGTCTAGGAGTTGGTTTTGAATCCACAATATTTGTGAACAACAACTACCTGCAGCCATATATTCAGCTTCAGCAGTTGAAGTTGACACAGATGTTTGTTTCTTTCAAAACCAAGAGACAAGTCTATCACCAAGAAACTGACAAGTTCCACTGGTGCTTTTCCTATCAATTCTGCATCGAGCATAATCAGCATCAGAAAATCCAGTCAATTCAAATGCTGAATCTTTTGGATACCAGAGACCTAGATTTGGACAATTTTTAACCTACCTGAGAATCCTTTTTACTAATGTTAGGTGTGACTCTCTAGGGCTCACTTGGAATCTAGCACATATGCATGTAGCAAACATTATGTCAGGTCAACTAGCTGTAAGGTACAGTAAAGAGCCAATCATTGCTCTATATGTTGTCTGATCAACAGGTTTCCCATGTTCATCAGCATCCAATACAGCATTAGTAGGCATAGGTGTTTTCATACAAGATGCTTCAGACATACCAAATTTCTTAACCAATTCATTTGCATACTTGCTTTGAGAAATAAAGATGCCTTCAGCATGTTGTTTGACTTGAAATCCTAGAAAGAAGGATAGCTCACCCATGCTACTCAATTCAAATTTAGAATGCATTAGGTTGGAGAACCTTCTGCACAAATTTGAATCAGTAGAGCCAAAAATAATATCATCCACATAAATCTGTACTAGTAGGGTATGGGACTTATGGGTTCTAATAAAAAGAGTTTGGTCTACTCTACCCCTTATAAATTCATTTTTCAGGAGAAAGCGTGCTAGAGCCTCATACCATGCTCTAGGAGCTTGCTTGAGACCATATAATACTTTGTTCAACTTAAAAACATAATAAGGATGGGTTGGAGAGATAAAACCTGGAGGTTGTCTGACATAGACTTCTTCTTTGATATCTCCATTTAGAAGTGCACTCTTTACATCCATCTAGTATACCTTGAAGCCTTTGTGTGCTGCATAAGCTAAGAAGATTCTGATGGCTTCCAATCTTGCAACTTGTGCAAAAGTCTGGTCATAGTCTATGCCTTCTTCTTGTGAGTACCCTTGAGCAACTAGCCTTGCCTTGTTCCTTACAATTACTCCTTGATCATCCAATTTGTTTCTGAACACCCACTTTGTTCCAACAATGGAGTGATCCTTAGGCCTTGGCACTAGTTCCCAAACTTTGTTCCTTTCAAATTGATGCAACTCGTCTTGCATTTCAATGATCTAGTGTGGATCTTGCTCTGCATCTTGAATGGATTGAGGTTCAATTTGAGATAGGAAGCAAGTGTGCAATAGGTTTTGGTTGACCTGATTTCTGGTTTGCACACCAGCTGAGATGTCTCCAATTGCTTGGGAAATTGGATGGTCTCTTGATGTTACTAAATCAACAGGGGGTGTTGATTGTTCACCAACCTTTGTTGTTGTTTCCTCTTGTGGTACAACAACTGGCTCTTCAAGTTGTTTTTCTTCAATATGTTGAATGCTTTCTTCATCTTCACTGCTTTCATCCTTTTGATTATTTTGTAATCTGTCCAAATCTTCAACAAAAGAATGTACCTGCAAAGGTTCTATGGTAGAAGTGTTTTTCTCCTTGGAAGACATGTTAGATTCATCAAAAGATATGTGAACAGATTCCTTAATTTTAAGAGATGATTTATTATATACCCTATAAGCCTCACTGATCATGAAGTATCCCAGAAACACTCCTTCATTAGCTTTAGCTTGAAATTTTGCTAAATATCTCTTGTCATTATTATGAATATAACAAATACGGCCAAAAATTCTAAAATAATCAACTTTAGGTTTCTTCCCTTTGATTAATTCATAGGGAGTCTTGTCCTTTAGTTTATGTATTAAACTTCTGTTCAGCACATAGTTGGAGGTGTTCACTGCCTCTGCCCAAAAAGATAGAGGAAGGTGAGCATCTAACAACAATGTAGTGGCAGATTCAATAAGGGTTCTATTTTTCCTTTCAGCTACCCCATTTTGTTGAGGAGTTCTAGGAGCTGAGAAAGTGTGCCTGATCCCTTCACTCTGACAGAACTCTTGCATAAGAAGAGAATCAAACTCTATCCCATGATCACTTCTGATCAGGGCAATGTGAGTATTGAACTCAATCTGTATACATTTGAGAAACTCTGTCAAACACTTAAAGTTATCAGACTTCTTCCTCAGAAAGAACACCCATGTGAATCTAGAGAAGTCATCTACAACTACTATGGTATAAGATTTCCCTCCTAGGCTTTGTACTGTAATGGGTCCAAAAAGATCCATGTGTAACAGATACAAAATCCTAGGTGAATCACTCTTATTAAGTGACTTGAAATTATTTTTAGTTTGCTTGCCTAATTGACAGGCCCTGCAGAGTCCTTCCTTCTTGTAGGGGCCAGAAGGTAGTCCTATAACTAGATTGTCCTTGGATAGCCTAGCAATGGTTCTAAGGTTTAAATGTCCTAGTCTCTTATGCCATAAAACATTTGATCTACAAACAGAATTAAACAGGCAAATGTCTACATCTGTTGAAAGAAAATCTACTAAGTAGATGTTACCTTTCCTTTTACCTGTCAACACAGTTGTGTTGTCCTCTGACTTAATCTTGCATAAAGCTTTGCTGAAAGTCACCTGGTAGCCTTCATCACATAGCTGACTGATACTTATCAAATTGTGCTTCAGTCCTTCCACATAGGCTACCTTCTTGAATGCCACTGTCCCAATCTAGACTGTACCATATCCTTTAGTTTGTCCAAAGTTTGAATCACCAAATATGACTTTGGGTCCAAGCTTGGCTTTAAAGGATGTGAGGTTGTCCTTGTTTCCTGTCATGTGCTTAGAGCACCCACTATCCAAATACCATTGTTGGTTTGATGTTGGATAGGTCTTCTCCTACACATAAAATAATTCACTTGTTTTTGACCCAGTTTATCTTGGGCCTAGGTTGATAACCTTTAAATTCAGAGATAAAAGACATCCCAGGTTGACTCTTATAACCTTCAGGATGATATCTCCTTGGAGGTATTATCCATTCAGTATAATTTGGGATGAAGGACCCCTAGGATTGGATTTTGATTTGCCCTTGAAAGAATTTCCAGAGCTCTGATCTCTGTTTGACGATCGTGGAGCTGCGTTCGACGATCTTGGGTCAGATCGTCGAGCTCCGTTCGACGGTAGACTGTGGCAGAGTTCAGTAATTAGAGATCGTCGATCTGAGTTCGACGATTTTGCCTGAGATTGTCGATCTGCGTTCGGCGATCGTCGAGCTCCGTTCGACGATTTCTGCTGGAACTTGGTTTTCTTGGGCAGATCAAAATTCTTCCTAGCTACCTCTATAACTCCCTTCCCTTTATCAGAAATGAACTTAATTGGAGTTGTTAAAACTATAGGTTGGCTGGATGAAGCACCCAAGCCCAGTGTACTATTGAATCTGGAGTTCACTGTACTTGTGATGTCCATCAGCTTGATACTTCTCCCATTAAGGGATTCTTCAAGCTTCTTGGCCTCTAATAGCTCACCTTTCAGTGAAGCTATCTGCTCCCTACAGCACTCCAACTCCTCAGAGAGTTTGAGGTTTTCTGATTTTAAGGAACTATGTTCAGACAATTGATTTCTGAGAGAAATAATTTCCTTCTCAGATTTTAGTAAGTCTAAACATAATGTTTTAAACTCAGACTTAAAGTCCTCTGAATTGAAATCAAAAGAACTAATTACCTGGACCGCTTCAAGTTGAGTCTCTGAGTCTGACTCTGACTCTTCTTCATCAGAGTTGTGTTGAGAGGCATTGATTGCCATCATGCAGAACTCCTTCTCTTCAACATCATCTTCATCATCACTAGAGCTGGATGAAGCTTTTGATTCCTCTTCAGTTTCACTCCAAGATTCAGCAACAAATCCCTTCCTTGTCTGTTTGTTCTTGCTGGAGGAGGGTTTGCTATTGCCATTCTTCTTGAAGTCCTTATCTATTCTTCTTTATTTCTTATCCTTTCTGTTCTTGTTTTTGTTCTCTGGACTGTCAGGCACAATATGACCTGATTTCCTGCAACCAAAGCAAACAATTTCTTTATTATTTCACTTATCATACCTTGGCTTATCATGCTCTTTGTATGATCTGTTCCTGAAGTCCTTCATGGCCATCTTGTAAAATCTTTTGGCCAATAGACTAAGTAGCTCATCATTGCCTGTGACTTTGTCTTCAGGCTTATCTTCAGTTACTTTGAAAGCTATTGTCTTTTCTTTTCTTGTGGCTGGTGAGGCAGCCTTCTACTCTTCTTCTCTGTTCTTAATGAGCAGATCATAAGATTTGGGCTTGCCCAAGAGAGCTTCTGTGGTGATCTCATTCAGACTTCTGGCATCATTAATTGGCCAGATCCTTGAGTCCCAAGTGCTTGGGAAGCACATTAGGATTTTGTCATTTAGTTCAGTCAGTGAGATCTCCTTATCCAAGGTCTTCAGTTCATTGACTATCAGTCTGAGTCTATTATACATATCTCCAACTGACTCAGCTTCTCCCTTCTTGAAGTTCTCATATTGGGATATGAGGTGGGATCTCCTGTCCTTTCTTTCATCAGCTGATCCTGAGACTATTTCAGAGAGCTTATCCCAGATTTCCTTTGCTGAATTACATTCAGCCACCTTTAGAAAAATGTCATTAGACATAGTCTGGGCTAAGATGTTCATAGCCTTTGCATCTGCTACTTTCCACTTCTTGATATCAGCATATGTTCCTGATGGAGGTGGAACAACATTTGTACTTGTGTTCTCTGGAGTCTTGGACAAACTGTCAAAACAGAATAAAAAATGTCCTCGTCAATAGAATTCATGTATAGTCTAATCCTTGCTTTCCAAAGTGCAAACTTAGACAAATTGCACACTGGAGGTCTGGTGCTAGCATAATCTTTATTTTGGGCCATGATTTGTGAAGAAATAATCTAATAACAAAATCTAAAAAAGCAGATCTAACTAGAGGGATCTTTGGGTTCAGGTGTTAGCCTGTGCAACCACCAAGGTGTGGTATGTTTAACCAACCTGGCTCTGATACCAATTGAAAGTGCAAGCTAGATCTGATATACTCTAGAGGGCGGGGGGGGGGGGGGGGGTGAATAGAGTATGGTGCTTAAAAACTTTTTACAACAATTGTTGTAATCTGAGTGAACAGGGAAGCAAATATTAAATTTAATCACAACAGCTATCTAATCACAATCTACAAAAAAAACTAATCACAGATCACAGCCAGAAACAAACATAAAGATAAGCAACCAGAAGACACAAGGAGCTATAGTGGTTCCCCTAAACTTGGGTACATCCACTCTTCTACCACCCTAGGTAGGAATCCACTGCAGGATGAGTTGATCAGGTGTTCTGGGCACCAATGAGCTTTTGATAAGGTGCTCAAAAACCAAACCAGATTTTTTGATTAGGTGTCTTGCCACCAATGAGCTTTTGATAAGGAGCTCAAAAACCAAACACAAACTTTTGAAGGGAGTTTGAAAAACCCTTTACAGAGATGGGGATGAGAGAGTGATGGAAGTTTTCTCTTTCTCAAAGCAGCTGAGAAGACTATGTGGATATTGATGTTGTCAAAGCTCCCCCTGAGATCTGTA
This sequence comes from Platanthera guangdongensis, assembly GCA_039583875.1. Lineage (NCBI taxonomy): Eukaryota > Viridiplantae > Streptophyta > Magnoliopsida > Asparagales > Orchidaceae > Platanthera > Platanthera guangdongensis. The sequence continues at coordinate 135,639,985 of CM077165.1, forward strand.
GTTGATCAGGAAATGAAGATTTGCTGTAGGGTGATAGGCCTTCAGAAAGTTGATCTCCAGCAATTGATGATTTCAGCAACAGCAGAAATGTTAGGTGTCTGGAGTCTTGAATGAAGATGGCCTTGAACACTTGAATCAAAAGAGATCCGAAGATTTCAGTTGGTTGATCTCCTTTTGGTGATGGTGTTCTTGTGAATTCTTTGAGACAGAGAATGTCTACAACTCTTTTTCTTTCTTTTGTGAACAGTTGGTGTTGAGAAAGATGTTGTTCCAGAGAAAAGTTGTAGCAGAGAATATTTTGTTCTTCTTCTTCTTGTGCACTCTCTTCTTGATTGCTTGTTGTGAGAGATTCAAAAATCTTGTCTTTTATTCCTTTTGTTCTAAGTAGAAAATGATCCTCTGTCAAGAATAGCCGTGAGCCTGTCATTAATTGACTCCCTTAATTGCAATTGTCTTCTGGGGGAAAGTCTAAAAAAATATTCCTTGATAATTCCTTGAAACTTGGTCCAGAATAAATGAAAACAGCTACAAGATCTTCTGAATTAATTGCTGACAATAACTCCTTAACTGTTCTGAATTTGAATCTTGAAAGTCATTTAACTCTTCAGACAAACATCGAACTGAGCTTTACCATCGTCGAACTGAGCTCAACGATTTGGACTTAGACAGCTACAGAGATCGTCGATCTGAGCTCAACTATCGTCGAACTGAGCTCAGAGATAGAAAATCAAAACTGGAGTCAAGATCGTCGAACTGAGCTCGAAGATCGTCGAATGGTGTTCGACGATTTATTGAAGTTGAGCTCAGAGATCGTCGAATGGAGTTCGACGATCCGTCAAAGTGAGCTCAACGATCGTCCATTGGAGTTCGACGATTCGTCGTACTGAGCTCGACGAAATGACTTAGTCTCCAAACAGAAAAACCTTGGTCTTGAGAGCAGGTTCCAAACCTAACTACTAACCATTAGACTCAATTCTAATTGACCTTTAGATCTATACAATGAGGTCAAAAACAGGTTTCCTAAAGACATAGTGATCCTGACCCAAATTAGTAATAGGGTGTTCCAACACTCACGTCTGTTGGCCCAAACAGAACGTGATAACCAGCATCCACTGCATTGGTCACCGAGAAGAGGTTCTTCTTCATGCCCGACACATGATACACACTCCTTAACGTGAGTGGCCCCTGATCACTACCCAAAGACACGAACCCCTCTTTCTCTACTGCATAAACAGTATTATCAACAGTGATAATAGCTTCATTACCTGAGTAAGCCTGCATGGAGGTGAACTTCGACTTGTCTCCAGTGAGGTGATGACCACACCCGGAGTCCACGATCCACTCGCCGTTGAAGTCCTCAGCAGACAAGGCCCGGACACAAGTGCCCGTCATGAAAGCTCCGCCCCATTCTGCTTCTTCACTTCTCGAGAAAGCTTCCTCCTTTCCCGCAGCATGCCCAGGCTGCAGTTTGACCTTGCAGTCCCGCTTAAAGTGCCCTCGCTGATGATACCGGTAGCACTTCAGGTTCTTCTTCCAGTCCTTAGGAGCATTGCTCCTCTCCGGATGATATGAAGTTGAAGTCTCCTTCTCACCAGCGGCCTGCACCTTCTTCTTCTTCTTCCCTTCCCATCCTTTCTTCTTGCCTGAGAAGAGAGCTTCGCTGCCTTCTTGATTAAGGTTCACTCCAGCCATCTGCCTTGCCAAGCTCTCCTGCGATGCAAGCAGATTTTCCAGCTCCAGCAAAGACGGCTGAGTAGCCCACCCTTGAACATATGTCAGAAAGGCCACATACTCCTTCCGCAAGCCACGGATAATGTGCCTTTTCATCTTAGCCTCAGAGATAGGCTCATCAGGATCTAGTGCCGACAGCTCAGCACACAAGCTCTTCATCTTTAAGAAGTACTTCGAGATGGAAAGGTCTCCCTGAGTTGCCCTGGCCAACTCATTCTCCAAAAACTGAAGCCGCGCCACATTCTTTCTATTGAACAACACATCAATGGTTGTCCAAATATCAGCAGCCGACTCACATCCAACGATGTGATCAAACAGTTCCGGAGACACGGCCCTTTTCAGAATGAACTCCGCCTTAGTATTTGTTCTTCTCCAGAGCCTAACCTGCTCAGCAGTACCGAAAGCAGCAGTGACTTCCTGCCTGTCATCACCACCGACGACTTCCCACAGCTCCTCGCCAAGAAGATAACTCTTCATGCACGACTTCCACTTCTTGAAGTTATTCGGCGTTAAGATTTCAATGCCAAGACCCCTTGCAAAGCTCCCTTCCATTGCAACACCTGTTGGCAACCTTTCAGAAGCACCGAGCAACAACACAGGTTGATCACCACTCAAGTCCTGAGTAACAACACTGGTTGACTACCACTCATGCAACTGAACCTGGCTCTGATACCATGTGAAAAGTTTGTCAGCGTGCTCAGCAAGGTAGCCCAAATGCCAAATTAATATCTTCGGCACTACCCATTTCTCACGTTGAACCAGCAGAAAACCAAGGAACAAAGGTTAATCCCAACGAACAATGGAAGCACAAGCAGATCTTTTATACATTCACTTCTTTACAATGCGAGGTATACGTAGCGAGACATGATTTCGCTAGTATCAACAGTTGTAAATAGAAAGCACCAAAAACAAGCCGGGCGGACAGCACCGGAGTCCGCCGAGACCGCCGAGGTCCCTGAGGTCGCCGAGTCCGCTGAGATCGCCCGAGCTAATGCTGCAATCCGCCGAATAGCTACGGAGTCCGCCCAAGCCGCGAGGCCGTGCGGACACACCGTTATTCGTCTCCTGCTGAAGCTGAACTGAGGAACACCCCCTACCCGCCTGAAGCCGGCGGACAGGTTATTGAAGCAGGCAAAAATGAAACAGAGCTGACAAGCCGCAGAGAGACCTCCTGCTGAATCCGCAGAGACCGCACAACTTCCAAGCACTTGACCGAAGTCAAAGCCAAACTCCTAGCTCCTTGAAGCTACCCACGCAACCTGCACACAGCAAACCGACAACCCTAAATCAATCCGCGTGGACAGAAAAACTGAGACCGCAGCACCTCGCCGAACCCAACTTACTGTTCACTCTGTTACTGTAGACATGCCAGGGGGGTCCTATTTATAGGCGAGGTGAGGAGTGTGGTCACCGCCCTAGAGATAGAGACACCGCCCCAGCCCACGCGATAGCAAAACACCGTCCTCCGAGTCCGCAAGGACTTAGCCGGATATCAAGGAAAACCGCCAGGAGTAAGGCAACATTGTTGAACCCTCATCAGTACGTCTAAGCTTATGCGGACAAGGCATCAGCCCGCAAAGCCTACAACCACTACAAGACAGCAACCCCCTTCAATGGCTGTCCGCACCAACCCGAGGCAGTCCGCAAGACTCAAGCCTCAATCCGCCACAAGTCCACGACCAAAGGCAGATAGCAAGTCCGCCCGGTCAACAGTGGACTTGGCGGATACAGTTGACACCATGGTCTTGGCACAGAGTGTGACCAAGTCCAAAACCATCAAAGGCCAATGCGAGCATGGCGGACACAAACTCCCGTCCGCCAAACACCCTAGCACAGACCGCCAGCAGTCCGCAAGCTCCTCGCACACCTGCCCAACGCAACAGCGATCTCACGGACTCCACACACTAGTCCGCCAATCGACCTCCACAGCAAGGCACCTGCTGTAACACCAGAGCTCGACAAGGCCTCAGCCAAGCTCTAAGCCCAGTTCGCAACAGCCCACACCGCGGACACACAAGTCCGCAAGCTTCTCGCGGACATGAGCCAAACCGCCAATCAGCACAAGCTTGCACCACGGCCACTGAGCAATGCACCAGTCCGCAAACCTCTATCCGCTCAGGACGATCCATGCTAAACCAAAGCCAACGTCCCATCCGCAGATACCAGGCCGCACAGTCCGCGGACTTCATGCAAATAACCCGCTCAGAAGACAGCCGACTTTCCACTAGACCTTCCACCAGGCCGCACATCGCAGTCCGCCCAGTCCGCCTAGTCTGCTAATGCTGTCTGCCCAGGCCGCCCGGCCTGTCCCGTCAAACACTTCCACTTCACAAATTTCAACATAATTCATAAGGTGTTAATTTCAAGAAGTGTCGAAGCATTACACGATTAATAACATAACAAGCAGTACTAATGGCTTCTGCCCAAAATGATCTAGGTAATTTGTATTCTGATAGCATAGTACGAGTTAGTTCTTGCAAAGTTCTATTTTTCCTCTCTACCACGCCATTTTGTTGCGGTGTGCGAGGAGCGGAAAATTCATGTTTAATACCTAACTCATTGCAAAAGGATACAAATTTTCATTTTCAAATTCACCTCCATGATCAGAACGAATGAATTTTATTTTTAAATCTAGTTTATTTTGAACACAAAAACATAAATTGGAAGATTCTAAAAATGCATCAGATTTGGATAATAAGAAAATTGTCCAACATAAATGAGAGTAATCATCAATTAATATAATAGTGTATTTTCTATCACCTAGACTTAGTGTATTAACTGGACCAAACAAATCCATATTGTTGATGCGCGGAAACGGCACCGGGGCAGCTAACACGAAGGGGGTGTTCGATCTCACAAGCTAGGAGAGGAAGAGGAGTGAAGGTTGCGGGGATAGAGGAGAAGAGGGAAGCTTCTGAGTGCTCGAGAGTGGAGCAAGCAGCTTGTCAAGGAGTTGCGGGGGTAGAGGAGAGGGTGCTGAGAGCAGCTGGGAAGGCTGATGAGAGGAGGAGGTTGATCAGGAGCAGTCGAGCAGAAGGTTAATATGACAGTTGTGCTTGCAGGTTGGTGCCGAGAAGGGCTGAGCTGAGCTAGGAAGAAGGGAAAGATAGGGAGCCGCTAGCAACGGAAACAGAAGACTTCGCCCGCCGCGGCTTAAATGCCACTCTTGCGACGGGCTTTCCTTTTATTAATAGCGAGAGCTACAACTTGCTAGTACACCTTTACAACAAAACAATAAAGGGTACAAAAGGAAGCTGGTGGCTAAGGAAGGAGTATGCCAGAGGAGGCCGCGAGGACTGGAGAGCGAAGCTGGCAGGCCGCACGGCTAATGGAATCGAGAGACCGCGTGGACTGGAGAAGCAGAGGATAGCAGGCCGCGTGACTAAGGGCGCAGAGACGGGTGCGGATTGAGAATCGGAGTCTGCAGGAGGGCTGACTTGCTGGTTGGCTTCGAGCGTGAGCACCTTGGCGATGATGAGACCTCGAGCGCAGACCCCCTCATATGAGAGGCATAGGGGGCTATTTATAGGCCCGAGGAGGTAACGGCTTGTAGTGACGTTACCCCCGGTGAGACGGTAACTTGAGCGAGATGGAAACGGAATCCACCGAGTCCGCACTAGACCGCACGGACTGGACTTGGTACTGAAGCCGGAGCTGCTGTCGGCACAATGGGAGACTTAGTGGCAGACTGCAATGCAGGTTCGTTGAGTCCATCACTACTGAGCTGGGACTGTCCGCAAACTACTGGGGTGGTGGACACTGGGGGCTATGTGGCAGACTGCGAGGAGAATCCGCGGAGTCCGGCACTACTGAACTTTCGAGCTGCAAGGGGTGCGGGAAGCAGAGTTCCCGCGGAGTCTGGCGAGTCCGCACAAGCTTATGCGGACTGGAACTGCCTTCTGGAGGGTCTGATTCCTGGTGGGCTGGAAGGAGGCCGCCACTACTGACTGAGTCCGCACCAAAACTGCGGACTGAAGGGCGAAACTACTACTACTAGCTGAGCCTGTGAAAGGCCTGCAGACTGAGGAGGAGTTGACCCCGCTGCTGCCGAGAAGCTGGTACTGCCGAGGGGAAGCGCGAACTGCATAAAGAGTCCGCCGAGTCCGCGGCTATTGTGAAGTTGAGTCCGCTTGCGTTGGAGATGGAGAGCCTGGCTGTTGAGGCTATTGGGGTTCACCACTGAAGGCGGACTGGAAGTCTTGATCACAATTCGAGTCCGCCCAGCTCGCGAGGAACTTAGACTGCTGTTGGTCTTGACGGGTAGCCGGAGGTGGAGTCCGCGTCCTGTAGGCGGACTGGTGGATTTGGCTGCCCATGTGGCTGGTGGCGAAGGGATATACGACCTGCTGCCGGCCTGAGCGGACAGGAAGTTGAGTCCGGCAGAGAGAGACCTGCGGATACAACCTCGCGGTTAAGCTGAAAAAGGGGGCTGCCTGCAGAGGCGGACTGCGGAAACAGTCCGCGGACCCTGCCGACCAAGGAAAGGCACGCGGCCTAGGGGGTCAGACCGCTGAGACCGCGCAGGCCGCGCGGCCTGAGCGGACAGAGAATTCTATCCGCCCAACCTAGGGCATCACGACCTCCAGGAGGAACCCGGGGTAGGCTGTGACGAGCAAGCTGGCTGCCTTGGGAAGGATCGCCGATTTCAGGGTTAACATAATCCCCGCACTTTTTTAAGTTCCAAATAGAACTTCGAAAAAGTTGGAGACCCATGAAAATCGTGATCCACCCCAACGGAAAGATAAGGGGGCAAGGAGAGATAGAACCTGAAACCTCTCCTTAGTTGTTTGGTGCTGCCTGTCTATTTCCTGCAAGAGGAAAGTTAGGGTAGGCATGTATGGGTAGTACATCGAGTGTGTACCTGAGTTTGCCTTTGCAGAACGAAGAAGTTGTGTCTTCCACTAAGTCCTGCAATATGAAAGTGAGAGGAAAACATAAAAGCATAATAACTTGCAAGTACCTGATGGAGGCTTGCAAGTACCTGTTATCCTCTGCAAAAAAGGAAGGATGAAGGGTATACAAGAAGGAAAAATGAGTTGCAAGTACTTGGAAGGGACTTGCAAGTCTTTGCTGGTTTCTGCAAAAGAAGAGTTAAAGGTATGCACAGTATATGAAAGTAACTTGCAAGTACCTGTGAAAGGGCTTGCAAGTGTCGGTTGATCTTTGCAAAATGAGAGTTAGGAACAAACAAGGTATATGTGAGTAGATTGCAAGTACCTGTGAAGAAACTCGCAAGGTCTACTGATCTCTGCAATAAGAGAGTTAGGAGCAGGCAAAACATGAAAATAGGTTGCAAGTACCTGCGAAGAAACTTGCAAGGATATGCTGCTTTCTGCAAAGTGAGAGTTAAGAGCAACCAAGATATGAAAATAACTTGCAAATACCGGTGAAGAGAAGGCTTGCAAGTGTTAACTGTTGATGGGGTAAGGCCGATATGACCATTTAGTAAGGAAAATGCCTGATGAACTCTTTATCATGTAGCCCAGATCAATAAATCGAGCGTTAACTATTGATATGGCTGGACGGACATGATCAGATTAGTAGAGAAGGAACTTGACGAATTCTGCCAATCTAAACTATATTGCAATAGCAGGGTTCGATGATTAAAGAGAGTAAGATTCCTTGATCAATATTTGATGTTATTAGATCTCGATAAAAGTAACGAATAGCTCTGTGAATCTTCATCTGATAGAGCTTGAGCAAGTAATGTATATGAAATGAGAATAAGCAAAATGATTGCTGGAAATCCTTTTGGTAGATCGGATTAACCTGTTCACCTGTGAAAGAAGGCAGTTGACAAAAAGAGGTCTATACTCGAAATGAGTAAGGAAGGCTAAATGCTGCCACAAGTGTTCCCCATGGGCCTTATGGATCGCTTTCCTGAGAAAATCATCCCGAGTATAGTCCTACTCAAAGCGGGCTGGCTGCGCATCCTCTAGGAGGGCACAAAAGAGAAAAGTAAGGGAAAATCCAGAGAAGGATCGCTAGATGCACTGCTCTCTTGCCTTGGGCACAAGCATCACTGATCAATGAGACTAGTTGCGACAAGTGGCCTATTGCTTCTCTGTGGATTGATCAGTGGAGTTGTGGGAACCGACGAAGGCACAGATCAAGAGTACCAGAGAGTGTTCGGCCATCACAGTTATGAGATGATCAAAGAGACAAGGCTACACTTGATCGCCATTTCTTGTCAAGCAATGATCACCGTAACTGTAATGTATCCTTTGCGAAGCACAACAGAGCTAACACATGGGGCTCCCCTAGCATACACTCTATGTCATATGCCGGCTAGGATCCTAAGTCTGAAGCCCAACATCGTAGATTGAACGGCTCCCACTACACATATGGGTATACTCCCGTCACATGTGGTCGAAGCGGTCGTGCCAGAGAACAATCTACGGAGGGAGCATTTCGGACTTGGCGATATCTCATTGGCGTAGTGATCTCTTTGGCAAAGAGAAAAGATAGAGAATGAAGCCTCACAAAAAGGGAACTGTGTCAGTATAAGATCCCTGATAAAAGCTTTATTAAAAAGCAAGGATGAACACTTAGAAGTGTTTTAAAATGAAATGTTTGAAAAGAGTAAAGGCAAAAGTTGAGATAACCCATCGAGGTTGTGAGGAGCTTTGTGGAGCAGTGATGCCCATTGCTGGCTTAGAATAGCCTTCCAAGCACACCCTCGTCGTCGGCATCGAAGCATTCAACAGTTTTGTTAACAACGAGGAGAGGAGGCTCTTCGACTAGATTCACTCCTTTTGAGGAGCAAGGAACATCCACGACTTTTTGCCCTTTGAGGTTGATGGACCAGGGCGATCTTCTTTGGGAAGCAGGTCATGCATCTTACCCTGCCGAAGTATCCTTTGCACATACTGGCGGAGTGCTCGGCAGTACTCGGTCAAGTGACCTGACTCTTTGTGGAATTCACAGTAAGGCTCTGTATCTCTAGACCTTTGATCGGTTGGTCGATAGGGCTTCTTGTAGTTTGCCCTATCTTTCATGATCTGGATTACTTCTTGCATGGCCTCGTCGAGATCAGACTCATGCAATTCATTGTCTTACTGTTGATGAACTGTTGCTTCTTGTGAAGATGGAGCTAGTGGTAGCAATGAATCTTGAGCTCGTTCACGGCTCGGGAAGGAGTATCGAAGGCGTTGAAACCTTCTCTCCTTTCTTGAGTGAGATGAGAAATGATTGTGAGGAGACCTTGAAGGATGCTTGTGAAAAGAATCTTTCTCTGATAAGAGCTCAGAGACGAAGCCTGGGTTGCTTTTTTTGCCTCAAATGTATGAGTTGGCTAAAGCAATCAATTCTTTTTATGTCCTTGGAGCACGGACATTGGCTTCAAACTTGAGAGGTCCTTCACGAAGACCGTGAATAAGAGCCACTCTGTACATTTCTTGATCAGCAATTTCGATGTCCAAAATCTCTCTTTGGAATCCATCAACAAACTGAGACCAGGTTTCATCGTTGCGCTGCTTGATCTCAAAGGGGGCTTCAGGACCGCCCTTTCTCTTGGTGGAGGTAGAGAATCTGAGAAGAAACTCCCTTCGTAGATCAACGAAGGAAGTGATGGAGTGAGGACGGAGGCCATAGAACCAGTCCCTCACTTGCCCATCAAAGGTAGTGACAAGGAGCTTGCACTTGGTTGCATCTGACAGAGTTTTGAGAGCAACGACTGATTCGAAAGCTTGGAGGTGCTTCACTGGATCAGTCTCCCCGGTGTAGATTGGTAACTGGGGCTCTCTGAATTTAGCTGGAGTCGGCTCATGGGAAACATTCTCTGTGAATGGTGAAGCCTCTTCTCAATCTCCTACAGCATAAGGAAAGAAATGGGCATAAGCTGCAGCTGCAAAAGAAGCATGAGGATAGAAAGAAAAAGTTGCTGCAGGAGGAGCGAATGCAGGAGCTACAGGGTAGGGATGACTTCCTTGAAAGTTGAGAAATGTAGCAGGACTTCCCTGGGCTGCTTCCCGGAAGAGGTTTTGGCGAGCAACAAATTCTTCATCTTGAGGTCGCAGAGGAGCTACAGGACCTTGTGGGAAGGTTGCTGTATAAGGAGGAGTATAGACTGGCAGGCAAGCAGGAGGATAAGCTTGCTGATGACCCATAGTTGGGGCTGGATTGATTGGAGCAGCGGAAGCAATTGGAGCTGTTGCTAGTTGAGAGTCTAGTCGCTGTGTGATTGCAGCAAGAATTTTGTTGATTGCTTGGAACTGCTGAGCGTTCTCACGGCGCGATTGATCGAAGGTTTCCTAGAGAGGATCCTCACTTGGACTTGGAGCAAGGTTATCGGCTAGTTGATGATCTGACATGGTTAACTGTCGCTGTTCACCTCTGATCGGATCTGAAGGTCGCATGTTAACTGTTGATGCGCGAAAACGGCACCAAGGAAGCTAACACGAAGGGGGTGTTCGATCTCACAAGCTAGGAGAGGAATAGGAGTGAAGGTTGCGGGGATAGAGGAGAAGAGGGAAGCTTCTGAGTGCTCGAGAGTGGAGCAAGCAGCTTGTCAAGGAGTTGAGGGGATAGAGGAGAGGGTGCTGAGAGCAGCCGGGAAGGCTGATGAGAGGAGGAGGTTGATCAGGAGCTGTCGAGCAGACGGTTAATATGACGCTTGTGCTTGCAGTTTGGTGCCGAGAAGGGCTGATCTGAGCTAGGAAGAAGGGAAAGAGATGGAGCCGCTAGCAGCGGCAACAACAGACTTCGCCCGCCGCGGCTTAAATGCCACTCTTGCGACAGGCTTTCCTTTTATTAATAGCGAGAGATACAACTTGCTAGTACACCTTTACAACAAATAAATAAAGGGTACAAAAGGAAGCTGGCGGCTAAGGAAGGAGGATGCCAAAGGAGGCCGCATGGACTGGAGAGCGAAGCCGGCAGGCCACGCGGCTAAGTGAATCGGGATACCGCGCGGACTAGAGAAGTAGAGGCTAGCAGGCCGCGTGACTAAGGGCACAGAGACGGGTTTGTACTGAGAATCGGAGTCCATAGGAGGGCTGACTTGCTGGCTGGCTTCTAGCGTGAGCACCTTGGCGATGACGAGACCTTGAGCGTAGACCCCCTCATAGGAGAGGCATAGGGGGCTATTTATATGCCCGAGGAGGTAACAGCGTGCGGTGACGTTACCCCCGGTGATATGGTAACTTGAGCGAGATGGAAACGGAATCCGCCGAGTCCGCACTAGACCGCGCAGACTGGGACTTGGTACTGAAGCCGGTGCTGTTGTCGGCACAATGGGAGACTTAGTGGCGGACTGCGATGCGGGTTCGCGGAGTCTGTCACTGCTGAGCTGGGACTGTCCGCCAACTGCTGGGGTGGCGGACACTGGGGGCTATGTGGCGGACTGCGAGGAGAATCCGCGGAGTCCGCCACTGCTGAACTTTCGAGCTGCAAGGGGTGCGGGCAGCAGAGTGCCCGCGGAGTCTGGCGAGTCCGCACTAGGTTATGTGGACTGGAACTGCCTTCTGGAGGGTCTGATGCCTGGCGGGCTGGAAGGAGGCCGCCACTACTGACTGAGTCCGCACCAAAACTGCGGACTGAAGGGCGAAACTACTACTACTGGCTGAGCCTGTGAAAGGCCTGTGGACTGAGGAGGAGTTGACCCCGCTGCTGCCGAGAAGCTGGTGCTGCCGAGGGGAAGGGCGGACTGCATAGAGAGTCCGCCGAGTCCGCAGCTGCTGCGAAGCTGAGCCCGCTTGCGTTAGAGATGGAGAGCCAGGCTGTTGAGGCTATTTGGGTTCACCACTGAACGCGGACTGGAAGTCTTGATCGCACATCGAGTCTGCCCAGCTCGCGTGGAACTTGGACTGCTGTTGGTCTTAGCGGGTAGCCGGAGGTGGAGTCTGCGTCCTGCAGGCGGACTGGAGGAGTCGGCTACCCATGTGGCTGGTGGCGAAGGGATATGCGACCTACTGTCGGCCTGAGCGGACATGAAGTTGAGTCCGGCAGAGAGAGACCTGGGGATTCAACCTCGCGGTTAAGCTGAAAAGGGGGCGACCTGCAGAGGCGGTCTGCGGAAACAGTCCGTGGACCCTACCGACCAAGGAAAGGCGCGCGACCTAGGGGGTCAGAGCGCTGAGACCGCTCAGGCCGTGCGGCCTGAGCAGACAGAGAATTCTATCCGCCAAACCTAGGGTATCACGACCTCTAGGAGGAACCCGGGGCAGGCCGTGACGAGCAAGCTGGCTACCTTGGGAAGGATCGCCGATTTCGGGGTTAACACATATGAACCAACTGTAAAGGCCTAGTAGTGGAAACAACATTTTTGCTCTTAAATGAAGATTTTGAAAATTTTTCTTTTTGACATGGTGAACATAAAGAAGATAGATTTCCATTCAAAAAAGATAAACCTTTAACTAGTTTATTTTGAGACAATTTTATAATTAGCTTGGAACTAGAATGTCCAAGACGCTTATGTCACAAATCTAATTCATCATTTTTAGAAATAAAACATTTTAAAGAAGAATGTGATAGGTCATTAAATCTAATCATGTAAACATTTTGAAATTTAGGAGCAGTAAGAACATTATCGTTAGTTTTGGAATCAATAATTTTGCATAAGTTTGAAGATGAATCAAATAAGATATTTAAGCCAACATCACATAATTGACTTATAAAAATTAAATTATGCTTCAAACCTTTGACATACAAAACATTTAAGATAGTAAAGGATTTGTTACCTACTACTCTGATGTTGATGATCATCCCTTTTCCGTTATCACCAAATGTAACTACTCCTCCTTTCTTCATTTTTAGGCTAAGGAACTTTAACTTGTTATCTGTGATGTGCTTAGAACACCCTGAGTCCAAGTACCACATGTCTTCCTTGTCCTTAGCCTGCCAACACACCTAGAAAGAGGATGAGAGTAAAGATCTGGTTACCCAAGTGGTTCCTCCCATAGTATAGGTGGAAACATTAGGTACCCAGTTTTGTTTAACAGAACAATGTCTCACCTTCTTACAAGTTTGCGTTGTGTGACCTAACTTATTACATTTGGTACACGTGATGAAAGAAGTCGACGAGTTTTTCAAAATAAGATTTGAAGTCTTTCTGGGTGCAACAGTAATAGTAGATTTATTATTTTTAATTTCTAAAAAAAGATTTTCTGGACTTTTCCTTATCGCCGATGACAGTGGATGTCGCCGGACGATAGTGTTCTAGAGAGTACCCAAGTCCGAATTTTGCAGATCCATAGTACTGGCTCCCCAAAATCATATTCAGTGATTTTTGGCCCATTCCAAACTTGTTAGTGGCCATTTCTAGATCACGAACTCGTCCTCTCAATGCAGTATTTTCGACAACTATGGTGCCACATTGGTTTGCGAAGGACTTTTTACTGCCTTCTTCTTGATATTGAGAAAGCTTTAGAGATCTCTCTAATGCCACTTTCTCTCTTATAAGAGATTCAACCCGAGTCTGAGACTTAGGGAGATCTTTCTCAAGATCTTGTACCCTTATCGAAGAGGGACAATCCTCTTGACAAGTTGCTTTCTCTTTCCCAAGTATTTTTACTTAATTTTTTTATTTTTTATTTTCAGATTTAAGTACCTGAATTTCATCCAATTTTTTATCTAAATATTTGCAGATTTTTAAAAATTCAGAATATAAGCATCATAAGATTCAGGAGTTACCTCAGTGTCACTCTGGACACTGCTCTCTTCATCATACACTGAAATGCTCTTTCCCATCAGACACATTTTGGCCTCCTCCTCAGTTTCTGAACCTGAACCGCTTGACTCCTCAAAAGTGGTGTCATACCACATTTCATCCTTCAAAACTTTCTTCTTGTCTTTCTTCTTATGTCGCTTCTCCTTCTGCTCTTTCAGATATTTTGGGCACTTGCTCTTAATGTGGCCAACTCTCCTGTAGTGATAGCACTCAGGTGGTGATCTCTCTTCATCATCCTCTCCTTTAGCTTGGGCTTTGCCTTTCCTATATCCAGACTCTTGCTTCTTGAACAATTTCCTGAACGAATTTCTCCTTTCAGGATTTCTCATGAACTTCCTGAATTTCTTTACAAACATGCTCTCTTCTTCTCCATCACCACTCTCATCAGACTCACTTTCCACTTCCTTCTTGGACTTCAATGCCAAAGCATTCTTTCTTGGCTACAGGCTATACTCCTATTGTTGAATCCTCAACTCTACTTCATGGGTTTTCAGATTGCCTATCAGATTCTCAATTTGGAGAGACTTTAGATCGTGTGACTCCGAGATGGCAGTCACCTTTGGATTGAACTTCGAGGGAAGCGATCTAAGTATCTTTCTCACCAAATATCCATTTGAGAAACTTTTTCAAAGGATCCTTGAGTCGTTCACTATCTTACTAAACATAATGTACATGGAGTCTACATCCTCATCAACTTCCATCTTGAACTTCTCAAAATCAGACTCTAAATGGAAAAGCTTTGAGTCTTTTATCTGTGATGTACCTTCATGAGTAACTTCAAGGAGATTCCATATATCATATGCAGTTTCACATACACAAACACGATTAAATTTAGTCCTATATAATGCGCATAATAAGGCATTCATCACCTTAGTGTTATTCTTGCAGCGAAGCTTATCAGCTTCATCCCATTTGTCCTTGGGTTTTCCCATTGAGACATTTCCTACTACTGTTATAGGAGAGGTGTAACATGTTTCTACCATACCCCAAATGTCGATATCAAGTGCTATTAGAAAGCATCGCATTCGAGCTTTCCAATATTTGTAGTCAGTGCTCGTGAATAAGGGAGGTCTACTTATACCTTGCCCCTCAGAAAATGTGTGAGTGTTTTGCACCATCACTCATGGTGGTGAAACCAATTTCGGAGTAACCTGCCTCTGATACCAAGTGTTGGATCTTACGACGCCCTTAGAGGGGGGGGGGGGGGGGGGCGGTGAATAAGGGTTAATTAATTTTTCTTACGCTAAACAAACTTTTTTTGTGAATCAAACAATACTAGTAGAAATTATCGAATGAAGACTAATTTTTCATAAGAAAACTTAAACACTTTGAAATATAAAAAAGTTAAAATATAACAATTTATTTCAAAAGTACTAAAGTGGATACAAGGTTTCTCTATAGAGCTAGAGACCAGGGCTTATGAAAAATACAATATACTTCTGTTTTCGCCTGTCATTCTACCAAGAACCGGCAGGCTAAAGCATATCTCTTCCTAGATCTTGCTACTAGCCTTCCCTAGATCTACCTCGACCTAGACGCTGCACACAAAGCAACGATTTTTCCCTAAGCCACACAAGGACTTGGACACCACGCATAAGCCGATGATTTTCCCTATGCCACACAAGTACTTAGACGACACGCACAAGTCGGTGATTTCCCCTAAGCCAAGCAAGGGCTTAGACTCCAGCCACAAGACGACGATTTCTCCTCTCGATTACAAAAGGTTTACAACAGGAATAAAATAAGACAAATTCAAAACTTCTGAATAAAAACTCCCTTCAAACAAAGTGCAGATAATGACGACGAATCCTAGCCAGGGTTGCTTTGAATGCTGGGTACGTGCCGTCAAACTTTTGCGCATCGGCCTTCTTGAGAATATGGAGTAAAAACTGGAATCTGAAGCTCTCTGGTTCGTCTTAACAGGAAGATGTATTCCAGGTAATGAAATTCGTGATCTCCTCAGAAAATTGAATGACTTTTATACATTGACAATATCGTCTGGCGACACTGGGTATCGCCACCTGGCGATATCGGTAACTGGTGTCCCACAAACGCCTCATTTTCACATCTCAGATTCATCGATCGTCGAACATGGACTGTATCCTAGCGATACTGGGTATCACCAAATGCCGATAGAGATAACTGCCACCACGTGTCCCACATACTGCTGATTTTCTCATAGCTGATTCGACGAATGCCGTTCGTCGATTGTCGAGCGCAGAATCGTCGATTGTCGCTGTCGCCGGTGAGCGATACTCAGTATCGCCTTGCGATATCTTCTAAGCTCCAATGCAGATTCGTTAGACAGAAATCATCGAACATCAATCGTCGAGAGAAGATTCGTCGAACGGCGATCGTCGATTGTCGAGCCCTACTATCGCCTGTGGGAGATACTCAATATCGCCTGGCGATATCTTCGCTGCTCATATGTGCTGACCTGAAACATCACCCAAAATCCATTAGAGCTAGACCTGTGATATATGCATATCATAAACACTCATAGACCAAATACAAACGAGATTTGTTATTAGCAAACCAAAGAACCGTGAAACACATGCTCCAACTGTTGATGCGCGAAAACTTCGCGGGGCACCAGCCAGCTAACATGGAGGGGGTGTTCGGTCTCACAAGCTAGGAGAGGAGGAGAGGATGGAAGGAAGGAAGCCTCTGAGTGCTTGAGAGTGGAACAAACGGCTTGTCAAAGAGGGTTGCGGGGATAGAGGAGAGGAGCTTGATCAACAGAGCGGGTTGATCAAGAGAGGAGGAGGAGGTTGACCAGGAGCTGTCGAGCAGACGGCTAATGTGACGGTTGTGCTTGCAGGTTGGCTGCCGAGAGGAGCAGGACTGAGCAGAGAAGAAGTTTGCTGAGCATAGGAGCAAGACTTGCTGAGCAGAGGAGCAAGGCTTGCTGAGCAGAGAGGAGAAGAGGGGGCCGCTAGCAGCGGCAACAACACACTTCGCCCGCCGCGGCCTAAATGCCACTCCTGCGACGGGCTTTCCTTTGATTAATAGAGAGAGCTTACAAGCTTACAAGTACACCTTTATAACAAATCAATAAAAGGGGTACAAGGAGAAGCTGGCGGCTAAGAGAGAAGAAATTGCCAGAAAGTAGAGAAGAGAAGTTGTCAGAGACTAAGTAAAAGAGTCTGCCAGCTACTAGAGGACTGGGAAACTGAGTCTGCAGAGTCTGTAGGCAAGCTGCTGGAGAGCTGTGGAGGACTGCGCGGACAGGAAATCTGAGTCCGCAGAGCTTGCTGAAGGGGTGATGACGGACTGCGCGGACTGGAAAACGGAGTCCGCAGGGTCTGTTGGAAAGTTGATGACGGACTGCGCGGACTGGAAAACTGAGTCCGCAGGGTTTGCTGGCAAGACTTGTATCCACCTTCTGGCCTCTCCAGCGATACAGAGCGATGCAGAACCATGCAGAATGAGAGGCACCTTGGGCTATTTATAGGCCCAGGGGAGTTCTTCTAGAAGCGGGGCCCAGTGACGTCAGCATGACAACCTGCGCGGACTCCGCGGACTGAGATTTTGCGTCCGCCACTGTTGACTGATGAAGCAAGCGGAAGGAGGCTCCTGGAGAGAACTGGAGGCCACCCATGGCGGGCGACCTGGGCGGACTCCGGGAGGAGTCCGCCCGGCAGGCCGGAGGCCGCCCCCTAGCGGGCGGCCTGGGCAGACTCCAGGGGGAGTCCGCCCGGCGGGCCTGGCCGCCCCCTTGTGGGCGGCCTGGGCGGACTCCAGGGGGAGTCCGCCCGGCTGGGATGCCGGGGCCGCCCCCTAGCGGGCGGCCTGGGCGGACTCCAGGGGGAGTCCGCCCGGCTGGCCTGGCCGCCCCCTTGCGGGCGGCCTACGCGTACTCCAGGGGGAGTCCGCCCGACTGGTTGCCGGGGCCGCCCCCTAGCGGGCGGCCTGGGCGGACTCCAGGGGGAGTCCGCCCTGCGGGCCTGGCCGCCCACTTGCGGGCGGCCTGGGCGGACTCCGGGGGGAGTCCGCCCGGCTGACCTGGCCGCCCCCTTGCGGGCGGCCTGGGCGGACTCCGGGGGGAGTCCGCCAGGCTGATTGCCGGGGCCGCCCCCTAGCGGGCGGCCTGGGCGGACTCCAGGGGGAGTCCGCCCGGCGGGCCTGGCCGCCCCCTTGCGGGCGGCCTGGGCGGACTACGGGGGGAGTCCGCCCGGCTGGCGGGCAGAGGCCGCCCTGGGTGGGCGGCCTTGGCGGACGGCGGCAGGAGGCCGCCACCCCTCGGGCAGTAGGGAGGTCGCCCCTGGTGGGCGGCCTCGGCGGACGGCGACTGGAGATCGCCGCCTCTTGGGCGAACTAGGAGGCCGCTCCTGGCAGTGCTGTTGGCGGACTTTTGCAAGGAAAAGTACTGCACGATTAGCGGACCTAACCGCATGTCCCGCGAGGGTGAGCCATGGGAATAGCCCGCCATCCCGCAGGGCACACGGTTGCTAGGAGACCTAGGCGGATAGGGAAAACTGTCCGCCTATGCTGGGGCCCATCGCGATCAAAAGGGAGAATCTAAGGGTCACGATGAGCCAGCTGGCCACCTTGGGAAGGATCGTCGATTTCTGGGTTAACATAATCCCCGCACTTTTTCAAGTTCCGAAAAGAACTTCGAAAAAGTTGGAGACCCACGAAAATCGTGATCCACCCCAACGGAAAAAGAGGAGCAAGGAGAGACAGAACCTGAAGACTCTCCTTACAAGCTTGGTGCTTCCTGTCTATTTTCCTGCAAGAGGAAAGTTAGGGTAAACACGTAGGGGTGGCACATCGAGTGTGTACCTGAATTTGCTTTTGCAAAACAAAGAAGGCGTGTCTTCTGTAAACGTTCTGCAAAACAAAAGTGAGGAAAACAGAAGGGCATAACAACTCGCAAGTACCTGGAAGGGACCTGCAAGTCTTTGCTAGTTTCTGCAAAGGAAGAGTTAAGAATATGCACAATATGTGAGAGTAACTTGCAAGTACCTGTGAAGAAACTTGCAAGAGTTTGCTGATCTCTGCAAGAAGAGAGTTAGGAGCAGATATTGTATATAAAAATAAACTGCAAGTACCTGGATGAGGCTTGCAGGTGTTTGCTAATCTCTACAAGAAGAGGTGTTAGAAGCAAATAAGACATGAAAATAACTTGCAAATACCTGGATGAGAAGGCTTGCAAGTGTTAACTGTTGACTGTTAACTGTCGACAAGATAAGGCCGATATGACCAATTAGCAAGAAGAATGCCTGATGAATACTATTATGAAGCCCAGATCAATAAACTGTATTAACTGCTGACAGATATGACTGGATTGCAATAGTATGGCTGATAGCGCTTCAGCAAACAATATATAGGAGATGAGAGCAATAGAGCTTATATAGGTAGAGTGTGAGTCATCATCCGATAGAGCTTTGAATAAGCAATTCATATAGGATGAGCATGAGAAAAGTGATTGCTGGAAATCCTTTTGGTAGGTCGGATTAACCTGTTCACCTGTGAAATAAGGCAATAGATGAAAAAGGGGAGGTCCATACTCGGAATGACTGCAGAAGGTTGAATGCTGCCACAGGTGTTCCCCGTGGGCCTTATGCATCACTGGCCTGAAAAATCATCCCGAGTATAGTCCTACTCAAAGCAGGCTGGCCGCGCATCCTCAAGGAGGGGGGAAAGGAAAAAGAGGTCCATGTTCGGAATGACTACAGAGGGTTGAATGCTGCCACAGGTGTTCCCCGTGGGCCTTATGCATCACTGGCCTGAGAAAATCATTCCGAGTATGGTCCTGCTCAAAGCGGGCTGGCCGCGCATCCTCAAGGAGGGGGGAAAGGAAAAAGAGGTCCATGCTCGGAATGACTACAGAGGGTTGAATGCTGCCACAGGTGTTCCCCGTGAGCCTTATGCATCACTGGCCTGAGAAAATCATTCCGAGTATGGTCCTGCTCAAAGCGGGCTGGCCGCGCATCCTCAAGGAGGGGGGAAAGGAAAAAGAGGTCCATGTTCGGAATGACTACAGAGGGTTGAATGCTGCCACAGGTGTTCCCCGTGGGCCTTATGCATCACTGGCCTGAGAAAATCATTCCGAGTATGGTCCTGCTCAAAGCGGGCTGGCCGCGCATCCTCAAGGAGGGCACAAAAGAGAAAGCAAGGGAAAGGTCCTGAGAAGGACCGCTGGAAGCAAGGAAGATCCTGAGAAGGATCGCTGGAAACACGAAAGATCCTGAGAAGGATCGCTAGAAACTCTGCTCTCTTGCCTTGGGCACAAGCATCACTGATCAACGAGACAGGTTGCGCCAAGAGGCCTATATTGTCTGTGTATTGATCAGTGGAGTTGTGAGAACCCGAGAGGCACGGATCGAGGGTACCGGAGAGTGCTTCGGCCACCACAGTTGAAGGATGATCAAAGAGACAAGGCTACGCTTGATCGCCATTGCTTGTCCAGCGAAGATCATCCTAACCGTAGTGTTTCCTATAGGACGCACAGCAGAGCTAACACATGGGGCTCCCCTAGCACACACTCTGTGTCAGATGCTGGCTAGGATCCTAAGCCTGAAGCCCATAATCGTAGAATGAACTGCTCCCACTACACACATGGGTATACTCCCTCCATATGTGGTCGAAGCGGTAGTGCGAGAACAAACTACGGAGGGAACGTTTCAGACTCGGCGAAATCTCATTGGCGTACTGATCCCAGAGAGAGAGAGAAAGAGGAAGGGGCAACAAAAAGGGAACTGTGTCAATACGGGATCTCTGAATAAAAGCTTTGCAGAAAAGCAGTAAAAGAACACTGAGAAGTGTTGTAATGAAAATGTTTGAAAGAGGGAGTAAGGGTTGAGATAACCCCTGTAGGTTGCAAGGAGCTCTGGAGGACTGCGAAGTCCATCGCTTTGGAGGACTGTAAAGTCCTTGCTAGTTTAGAATAGCCTTCCCAGCACGCCCTCATCATCGGCATCGAAGCATTCGACGGTTGGGTTGACAACGAGGAGAGGATGCTCTTCGATGTGGTTCACTCCCATTGAGGAGCAAGGAACATCTAAAATTTCTTTGCCCTTTGAAGTCGCTGGATCAAGGCGATCTTCTTTAGGAAGCAGGTCATGGATCTTGCCTTGCCGGAGCATCCTTTGCACAAGCTGACGGAATGCTCGGCAGTCTTCTGTTCGATGGCCTGACTCTTTGTGGAATTCACAATAAGGCTCTGAGTTTCTAGACCTCTGATCGGTCGGTCGATAGGGCTTCTTGTAGCTTGCCCTATCTTTCATGATCTGGACTACTTCTTGCACGACGTCGTCGAGATCAGACTCATGCAAGTCATCGTCTTGCTCTTGATGAATAGCTGCTGCTTGAGAAGGAGCTAGCGGCAGCAATGGTTCTTGAGCATCGCGGCTCGGGAAGGCGTAACGCTGGCGATGAAGCCTTCTCTCCTTCCTTGAATGAGCTGGGAAACGATTGCAAGGAGACCTTGGAGGTTGCTTGCGAAACGGATCTTTCTCTGATACGAGCTTGGAGACGAAGCCTGGATTACTCTTCTCGCCTCGGATGTACGAGTTGGCTAGAGCAATCAGCTCTTGGTATGTCCTTGGAGCACGGACATTATCTTCAAATTTGAGAGGCCCTTCGCGAAGACCGTGGATAAGAGCTACTCGATACATTTCTTGATCAACGATTTCAATGTCCAGAATCTCTCTGTGGAATCAATCAACAAATTGAGACCAAGTTTCATCACTGCGCTGTCTGATCTCAAAGCGGGCTTCAGGACCGCCCTTTCTCTTGGAGGAGGTAGAGAATCTGAGAAGAAACTCTCTACGAAGATCAAGGAAGGAAGCGATGGAGTGAGGACGAAGGCCATAGAACCAGTCCCTCACTTGCCCATCAAAGGTTGTCACAAGGAGCTTGCACTTGGTTGCATCTGACAAAGTCTTGAGAGCAACGGCTGATTCAAAGGCTTGAAGATGCTTGACCGGATCAGTCTCTCCAGTATAGATTGGCAGTCGAGGCTCTCTGAAGTTTGCTGGAGTAGGTTCAAGGCGAACGCTCTCAGTAAAGGGCGATGGCTCTTCCTGCTCTCCCACTGCATAGGGATTAAAGGGAGCATAGGCTGCAGCTGCAAAAGAAGCAGGAGGGCAGAAAGGAAAAGTTGCTGCAGGAGGAGTAGAGGCAGGAGCTGGGGGGCAAGGATGACTTCCTTGAAAGTTAAGAAATCTAGCAGGACTTCCCCGGGCTGCTTGCCGGAAGAAGTTTTGGCGAGCGGCAAACTCTTCATCTTGAGTTCGCAAAGGAGCAGCAGGACCTTGCGGGAAGGTTGGGGTGTAAGGCGGATAGAACGGCGGACAAGCTTGAGAATAAGCTTGCTTATGCTCCGATGTTGGTGCTAGATTGATTGGAGCAGCTGGAGCAGTTGCTGGATGAGAGTCCAATCGCTGCGTGATTGCAGCAAGAACTTGGTTGATTGCTTGGAACTGTTGAGCATTCTCACGGCGCGACTGCTCAAAGGCTTCCCAGAGAGGATCTTCACTGGGACTTGGAGCAAAGTTCTCGGCTGATTAATCTGACATGGCTAACTGTCGCTGTTCACCGTCTGACCGGATCTGAAGGCCGCGTGTTAACTGTTGATGCGCGAAAACGTCGCGGGGCACCAACCAGCTAACACAGAGGGGGTGTTCGGTCTCACAAGCTAGGAGAGGAGGAGAGGATGGAAGGAAGGAAGCCTCTGAGTGCTCGAGAGTGGAGCAAACGGCTTGCCAAAGAGGGTTGCGGGGATAGAGGAGAGGAGCTTGATCAACAGAGCGGGTTGATCAAGAGAGGAGGAGGAGGTTGACCAGGAGCTGTCGAGCAGACGGCTAATGTGACGGTTGTGCTTGCAGGTTGGCTGCCGAGAGGAGCAGGACTGAGCAGAGAAGAAGTTTGCTGAGTAGAGGAGCAAGACTTGCTGAGCAGAGGAGCAAGGCTTGCTGAGCAGAGAGGAGAAGAGGGGGCCGCTAGCAGCGGCAACAGCACACTTCGCCCGCCGCGGCCTAAATGCCACTCTTGCGACGGGCTTTCCTTTGATTAATAGAGAGAGCTTACAAGCTTACAAGTACACCTTTATAACAAATCAATAAAAGGGGTACAAGGAGAAGCTGGCGGCTAAGAGAGAAGAAATTGCCAGAAAGCAGAGAAAAGAAGCTGCCAGAGACTAAGTAAAAGAGTCCGCCAGCTGCTGGAGGACTGGGAAACTGAGTCTGCAGAGTCTGCAGGCAAGCTGCTGGAGAGCTGTGGAGGACTGCGCAGACAGGAAATCTGAGTCCGCAGAGCTTGCTGAAGTGGTGATGATGGACTGCGCGGACTGGAAAAAGGAGTCCGCAGGGTCTGCTGGAAAGCTGATGACGGACTGCGCGGACTGGATAACTGAGTCCGCAGGGTTTGCTGGCAAGACTTGTATCCACCTTCTGGCCTCTCCAGCGATGCAGAGCGATGCAGAACCATGCAGAATGAGAGGCACCTTGGGCTATTTATAGGCCCAGGGGAGTTCTTCTAGAAGTGGGGCCCAGTGACGTCAGCATGACGACCTGCGCGGACTCCGCGGACTGAGATTTTATGTCCGCCACTGTTGACTGATGAAGCAAGCGGAAGGAGGCTCCTGGAGAGAACTGGAGGCCACCCATGGCGGGCGACCTGGGCGGACTCCGGGAGGAGTCCGCCCGGCAGGCCGGAGGCCGCCCCCTAGCGGGCGGCCTGGGCGGACTCCAGGGGGGAGTCCGCCCGGCAGGGTGCCGGGGCCGCCCCCTAGCGGGCGGCCTAGGCGGACTCCAGGGGGAGTCCGCCCGGCGGCCTAGCCGCCCCCTTGCCGGCGGCCTGGGCGGACTCCAGGGGGAGTCCGCCCGGCTGGGATGCCGGGGCCGCCCCCTAGCGGGCGGCCTGGGCGGACTCTAGGGGGAGTCCGCCCGGCTGGCCTGGCCGCCCCCTTGCGGGCGGCCTAGGCGGACTCCAGGGGGAGTCCGCCCGGCTGGTTGCCGGGGCCGCCCCCTAGCGGGCGGCCTGGGCGGACTCCAGGGGGAGTCCGCCCGGCGGGCCTGGCCGCCCCCTTGCGGGCGGCCTGGGCGGACTCCGGGGGGAGTCCGCCCGGCTGACCTGGCCGCCCCCTTGCGGGCGGCCTGGGCGGACTCCGGGGGCAGTCCGCCCGGCTGATTGCCGGGGCCGCCCCCTAGCGGGCGGCCTGGGCGGACTCCAAGGGGAGTCCGCCCGGCGGGCCTGGCCGCCCCCTTGCGGGCAGCCTGGGCGGACTCCGGGGGGAGTCCGCCCGGCTGGCGGGCAGAGGCCGCCCTGGGTGGGCGGCCTTGGCGGACGGCGGCAGGAGGCCGCCGCCCCTCGTGCAGCAGGGAGGTCGCCCCTGGTGGGCGGCCTCGGCGGACGGCGACTGGAAATCGCCGCTTCTTGGGCGAACTAGGAGGCCGCTCCTGGCGGTGCTGTTGGCGGACTCCTGCAAGGAAAAGTACTGCCCGATTAGCGGACCTAACCGCATGTCCCGCGAGGGTGAGCCATGGGAATAGCCCGCCATCCCGCAGGGCACGCGGTTGCTAGGAGACCTAGGCGGATAGGGAAAACTGTCCGCCTATGCTGGGGCCCATCGCGATCAAAAGGGAGAATCTAAGGGTCACGATGAGCCAGCTGGCCACCTTGGGAAGGATCGCCGATTTCTGGGTTAACACCAACAACACCTGCTCCACTGCCACCGTGAGCCACGACGTTTAGTACCTGAGAGGTTGGCTACCTCCAAAAAATGGGAATGCATGAAAGGTCTGTGGACAGAGTCGTGTGTGTTAGTTACATAATCATTGCATTGCATAACATGACATAACATACACACTTGCAGATCCTCATCATATAAATTAGTATGAGCTCTTTTATAGCATGACCCAACGTCAGGTTGATGATCAAATGATTTAGCTTCCGCGTTGTTAGTTGAGTTTGAGTAATATTTTATGATGTTTATGTACTGAGCATAAACCATTTTTGTTGCACTCTTTTATTATCTCATGTTGACTTTACTTAGATATTTATATATCTTTGTTGTGATATGTGGGCTTGTTTTACTTCTTCCTTTGTTGGTCGTGAATGATCGTGTTTGCCAACGGGGTCACTGTCTTGTGGTGGCAACTAACTCGTAATTGTTGTAATTGTAAGCCGAAGGTCTTGGGCATAAAATCTCTCCTTGGTCGTGCCCAATTCCAGGGAGGAGGGATTTTATAATTCTTACCATATCATTAGCTTCAGCAAGCCCAAAGGAGTCGAAATCGAGCTTTGGATCAAGGAAAACAGTGGAGAATCGAGATTAGGAGCTAGCTCACCGAGGAGATCGTCGACAATGGTACACCACCACAACCGCCGCCAAGCCCATCTCCAGGTCCGTTTCTCCTCAACTCCCTCTATGCTAACTATCTAGCTCATCTAGGAGAGATATCAGGCTCAATTGAGCCGGATTCCATGAGAGAAATGTGAGAAAATTTCGAGTTTTTCTTCTTGCTCGGGTTCGCCGGAGGAGCCGCCTCCGGCAGCCATGTCGCCGACAATCGACGGCCCCCACCTCAACAGTGGTGGTGGTGATAGTGGTCGGCGGTGGCCCAGTGGCTGTGAGATAGAGTATGAAGATGGCCCAGGTCGGGCTCATCCCAGCCCTTGGCTGGATGTAGGAGACGACCAGATGCTGCCCGATTTGATCATGATCAAAGTAATTATAATAATAGATTTGATAAATATTGTCACACTTTATGTTGTACTTAGATTTAATTATTAAGGGCATCTAGGTGCAGAATCATGAAAAATTCCCAACGTGAAAATTGTAGCCCTTTGTCTTAATGTTAATTAGGGACCTGAATCATCCCATTTTGAGCAATGTAGCTCCTTGTAGGTCATTTTTCCTAGGACTTCTCCTTGTATATGACAGAAATTAGAATGGGTATATATTTTAGATGGCAATTCCAAATGGTATGAAATTTGGACCATGCATGTATGTGCTTTAGACCTAACTTGTGCACAAAAATCAGATTTTTAGCAGAAAATTTTTCAATAGTTTTATTCATTATTTTATTTATCAAAATAATGTGATTTAGGGAGTTTTATAACCCAAAATGATCCCAAATTTGGGTGGCATGCCTATTAGTCATTTTAGGACCTTGGTAAAAATTTTGGGCAATTTGGGCCTCTGAATGTCTGTGTATTCCACATGCATGACTTAGGGAAAATATGTAATTAATAGTCTCCTTAATCCAAAAAATGAGTGTTTGTGAAATTTTGCACCAAGGACATAGTGCATGTTGATGAAATTTTCGTCATACACCTAACATAAGGAAAGGAACCATCCTTAGAAGTATTAGGACTTTGGGGTCAAAAATTCTTGGAAATTAATTATAATTCTTTTTGTTATAAAAGTGTACTAGTAAAATAAAGGTGACTTAATGACTTAGTAAAATTCCAAGCTTTTGTCACCTGGTTAAAATTTATATTTTAGGCATCTGAGAATTTTGGTAGAATTTTTGGAAGTCGTATGTATGGAAAATGGCCAAGAATTTAATTTGTCATACTTTTGTATAAGGAAATATATATGGTTAACAATATCTATAAAATTATGAAATTTGGGCTATGCTGTTTTTAGGTCCTTTAAAACCTATAGTAATTTTATCAAAATTTTTGGATGAGCTATTTCAGTACTTACTGTGTAATGAAACATAATTACCCCAATTATCATAAATACAAATTAAGGGTATAAACTTTTTGAAAAATTGTGCAATTCAGTAAATCATGTTATTTTATCATTTATAAGTACTGATGAATTTATTAGAGCATTTTGAGTTATGTATATGATGTTTCCTTTGATAATTAATGCAAGTCAAGAAGTTAATTAATTTTATTGATGGCCAAATTAATTTGTAATATTATGAAATTCTGATATTTCCTTTTTTAAGTCATGAAGCACACATGGTATGAATTTTAGCTAAATTGGACATGATATAGTGAAGTTTGCATTTTAGAGGATAAGACTAGTTTAATTTCATCTTGATCTGTAAATAGTAGAAATTTGATGTATTGAATAGACTAGTAGGACCCCTTAGAAATTATGAAAACTATTCAGAAGAATATCACAATCATGGTGCATTAGTTGCATAAGTTTGAGGTTTCAAGGCAAGTCACCAAGGGGTGACGGGTGCTAGTGAACATGGATACTAAGAAAAGGTGCTAGTTCCGAATTCCGACGAAAGATATTTACTCTCCTATAAGTACCTTAAGACATTAGGTTAGCTTAAGAGTAGCAATGAGAGTGGGTTGTTAGTAATGGGTAGACACAAATAAAAGTAACTATCCTGAAAAGGGGGATTGGGGTTTCAGCTCATCGTATTCCCTAGTACCGCTGTGAGCCCTTCACCGGCTAGACCTCAGGTTGTCCAGGATTAACCCAAAGTCACTATATATAAAAAAAAGTTAGACAATAATAGTTTAATAGGTTGAAGGAAAAATATAGCAATCTCACCCATGTAGGGTTGGAGTGATACAGGACGGGTTAGTCCTACGAGCTGGAGGCTCGAGAGGTTTAATATCAGGACAGGTCGGTCCTCCAAGCTGGAGGCTCGAGAGGTTTAATATTAGGACAGGTCGGTCCTATGAGCTGGAGGCTCGAGAGATTTTATATCAGGATGGGTGGGTCATGCGAGCTGGAGGCTTGGATTGAGACAACTTGCATGTGCATAGAAACAAATTAGTGGCGGGTCTTTGACACTAGGCCAGACGTCACATCGATGACAGTACATTGAGTCTGGCGAGGTGTGAGGGTTTGAGGGGCCAGTAGGTTGTTTATACTGTGGTCTGGAGTACAATCCCCAAAAATGCACACTCGAACATAAATACTAGTCGGATGTCCAGCAATTAGTACGTAGAGGCTCTAGAGTGCCTCTGGGACGTGTATAAAGACATACAAAGGGTCTAGGAAAAGTAGTGTGTATACACGCCTAGGAAGTGGAGGTGTCCGGTCCACTTCCATCATAGCCACAATAGTGGTACCAGAGAGTTTATTTATCTCCAAAAATGGGGAACTAAAGGTCTGTGATCACAAAGTCATGTGGGTGAGTTGCACTTGCATGAATTATAGCATGCATAATATATCATAACATTCACGCTTAGTATGGACCAATCATACTGCAGATCCTTATCATATTAATTAGTATGGGTTCTTTTATATGATAAGTTACAATTCCGGAAATCTTAACAAATACGTTTGTATGGATATTCATATAGATAAAGTATTCTTGTGATGGTAATATAGTAGTAGTTGCTTACTTTACCTACACCACACTTGCTTACTTACTTTACTGCTTATGTTTGCTTACTGTTCCTACCATTTTACTATTTATTACCACTGTTATTATACTTAATTGCTAGCGTAAATTCATGAACAATGGTTTATTTTACTCATACTAGTATAGTTACCTTGTCACATGCTTATTGTTGATACTATCCTTGATGTCCTAAGCTTTCATCCTCCCACACAGTGCCTAGGAGTCGCGGGGGTGAGGAGAGGACAACATGGCTTAGTATTTATGACTAACGGTCAGTTGTGACCATAGGAGCTCGAGGAGTTGGAGCGCCACCACGACCAGCAGGACGGGGTGGTAGGTGAGGTGGCAGGACCTGAGGAGTAGATACCGTGCATTACTACTACCCAGTGTCAGGTGATGATGATGAGTGTTTAGTTTCAGCTTTAGCTTAGAGATGTAGTGAGAGAGGGATTTTATTTTCATTTTGGCATGTACCAGGCATAAGCTCGTACTCTCTTTTATCGTACTCGGTGTGGACTATCATTTCATATTTTGAGGATGGCTATGATTTTGAGGACTTGTATGTTGTACTATTACTTTTTATTCTCGCATTGTGATCGTACTAACTAGTAGGATCAACATAATACGGTGATGACTAACCCGTGAGTTGGTATTACCGTAAGATGACGATTTTTGGCATAAGACCAGGGTAACTCCCTGGTTAGCGTGAGGGGTCTTACACACCAACACCCGGGTTAGTTGCCACCACATGACATCAATTATGTCGGCTAGTATGATCATATCATATTGTCAATGAGAAAATAAGTAAAAGACAATCAAGTCTACAATCACTACATTTACATATATATATATCAAAAGATAGATAATGGTCCACAATAAGAAAATAGAAGAAAGAGTAGTAAGGGCTTAAGTTCGTTACATGTCCAATAGTAAAAGCTCAAACTCTCTCTCTCTCTCTCGCTAATATATCTAGTGGATGTTAATTGTTAGAGAGTAGCGAAAAGAAGCGAAAAGTAGAGAACAATCGAATAAACTTTTGAATAATTGAAATTTTATTATCCAAAAAAGATATCATTTACAAAGGTATGACCTCCCTTATATAAAATGGAGGAGATAAGAAAGAGAGTATACAAGCAATGTGGGACTAAACATTTACAGTACTGAGCGGCTAGAATAATGGAGACCGCACAGGCCGCGCGGTTAGACAGATGGGTTAACCGCTCGGCAACTCCAGCAGGATAGAACAGGTCGCAGAGGTAGACCGATAGACCGCCCGGTCAACAAACCGCTGGATCAGACCGCTAAGCCGCTCGGTCAACAAATCGCTGGATCAGACCGCTAAGTCGCCCGGTCTAATACTTCAACACTCCCCCTCAAGCTGGAGCATAGATATCAATCATGCCCAGCTTGTCACAAATGCGGAAGAAGGAAGTAGAAACCGGCTTGGTGAAGATATCTGCCAACTTCTTGTCAGAGGTGACAAAAGGAGTACAAATCTGTTTCTTCAAAATCTCCTCCCGAATGAAGTGCCAGTCAACCTCTATATGCTTTGTTCTCTCATGGAAGACCGGATTTCTGGATATGTGTATAGCGGCCTTGTTGTCACAGAACATAGGGAGAGGACAGTCATATACCTCGCCCAGGTCAAGCATGAGAGCCCGCAACCACTTTAACTCACACGTGGTTGACGCCATACTCCGGTATTCTGCTTCGGCACTGGATCTGGAAACAACAGACTGTTTCTTGCTCTTCCAACTCACGAGATTACCTCCAACAAAGGTACAAAAACATGACGTGGATTTACGATCGCCTTTGTCATCCGCGTAACTTGAATCTGAGTAGGCCTCAACCCTCAGATGGCCATTCTTCTGAAAGAGTAACCCTCTGCCCGGTGCTGCTTTGATATACTCTAAAATCTTCAGGGCGGACTGAAGATGGCACTCCCTGGGAGCTTTCATAAACTGACTGACCTTGCCTACAACGTAGGCGATGTCGGGTCTAGTCACCGTGAGATAGATGAGTTTGCCTACCAAACGTCTATACCGTGTGACATCAGATAGAAGAGGCGAATCATCCGTCCACGTTTTGTCTTCTCCAACAGCCATGGGAAAACGAGCTGGTTTGGCACCTGTCAATCCTGCTTCTCGTAGAAGATCAAGGGCATACTTCCGTTGAGAGAGAACCAAGGAGTCAAGTTTCCGAGAGATTTCTATCCCCAAAAAGTATTTTGGGGAGCCCATATCCTTCGTGACCAAGTGCTGACGGAGGTGCTTCTTCGTCAAGTCCACCCCATCTCGGTCATCGCCAGTAAGGAGAATATCATCCACATATACGGCCAAAACCACCAGTCCCGAGGCCGTTTTGCGAATGAATAAGGAGTGATCGGCTGAACTCCTTTGAAAGCCGATGGTAGCCACAATACCACTGAATTTGTCGAACCATGCCCGAGGGCTCTGCTTTAGGCCATAAATGGCCTTCTTCAAATGACAGACACGTGTCTCCCCCTGAGCAACATACCCAGGAGGTTGCTCCATATAGACGTCCTCCTGAAGATCGCCATAGAGAAAGGCATTCTTCACATCAAGCTGGGAAATAGCCCAAGCCCGGTTAACAACCACAGAAAAGAGAACCCGGATGGTGCTGAGGCGAGCAACCGGAGAGAAGGTATCAAAGTAATCAACGCCATAAGTCTGAGTAAAGCCCTTGGCCACCAGCCGGGCTTTGTAGCGATCCACAGTGCCGTCGGGGCGAAACTTCACATCGAAGACCCAGCGACAGCCAACCACATCAGTGCCCATGGGAGGAGGAACCAGGGTCCAGGTACCCCGTTCAGTAAGAGTAGCCATCTCCTCATCCATGGCAGACTTCCAATGAGGGAGAGCGAGAGCCTCCTGGTAGGTACGGGGAGTAGAAGTAGCAGAGATAGCCAAGGCAAAACACCTGCGAGAAGGAGAAAGCTGATCATAGGAAACAACAGCCGTGAGCGGGTGTTGAGTACATGCCCGCACTCCTTTGCGAAGGGCAATGGGAACATCCAGGTCAACGGGAGCGTCGGCGACGGGAGCGTCAGCGACCGAAGCGTCCGTGGCGGAGAAGGCTGGCCCGGGACTAGAGAGAGACGGCAGCGGAGAGGAGGGTGGAGGGGTGGGGGGGGAGACGGACTGGGAAGGAGTGGGTGGAGGAGGAGACGAAGGTGGGAAAACGTGGAGAGGTGTGGAAGGAACGGAGATATCAGAAGGAAGAGAAGGAAGAGAAGAGGAAGGAGAGAAATAGGAAGTATTTTCGAAAAAAGTCACATCTGCGGAGACAAACTGCTTGCGGAGAAGGGGGTCAAAGCAGCAATAGCCTTTTTGAGTGGTAGAGTACCCCAAAAAGACACACTTGGTGGAACGGGGGGAAAGCTTGTCGCGGGTAGAGGAGGGAGTGTGAACAAAGGCCGTACAGCCAAAGACACGGAGAGGAAGAGGAAACGGTTCCTGGTGGGGGTAGAGAAGGGAGAAGGGAGTCTGGCCGTGGAGAACCGCGGAGGGAAGGCGATTGATGAGATAGCAGGCGAGGAGCACAGCGTAGCCCTAGTAGGAGCGAGGGACGTGCATCTGCGTCATGAAAGTACGCGCAACATCAAGCAGGTGACGGTTTTTACGCTCCGCCACCCCATTCTGCTGGGAGGTGTAAACACAAGTCGTTTGATGAAGGAGGCAATGTTTGGGAAAGAACGCGGAGAACTCATGAGTCAGATACTCCTTGGCATTATCAGAACATAAGACTTTAATAGAAATAGCAAATTGAGTCTTAATCATAAAGTAAAATGATTGCCAAACAGAAAATAGTTCAGAGCGATCTTTTAATAGATACACCCAGGTACATCGAGTAAAATCATCGATAAAAGTGACAAAATAGGAACTGTCCCGACCAACTGTGAGGGTAGGAGCAGGACACCATACATCAGAATGAATAAGATCAAAAATGCGAGAGGAGCCATTGCCTTGCTTCGGTGGGAAGGAGGAGCGATGATGTTTGCCAAGCTAACACGCATCACAGTTGAGCGGAGAACTGGTAGGAGGTAAGTGGGGCAGAAGCTGACGAATAAGCCGAGGAGGAGGATGTCCAAGACGAAGATGCCACTGAAGGAGATCGGTGGAGGAGGAGTAGGCAGAGAGAGCGGAAACATCGTCGAGGAAGTAGAGGCCGCCGCTCTCAGTCCCAGTAGCAATCGTCCGCTGGGTCCTCGGGTCCTGAAAAGAACAAGTAGTGGGAGTGAATAAGACGGAGCACTGAAGTTGCCGGCATAAAGTAGTAACTGATAACAAATTGCACGGGAACTTCGGGACATAGAGGGTATCCTCCAAGCAAAGCGATGGAGTGAGTTGAACCATGCCCGTCCCATGAACCGGGGACGGGGAACCATCCGCCACACGAACTGGGGGTAAGCGGTCATGGGTCTCAAGACGGGAGAAGCAATGAGGGTTGCCCGTCATATGATTGGTGGCACCGGAGTCAATCAGCCATATACCTTGGGTAACGACGTGGGAACTACCTGACGTCGTGGCCACAGAGGCAGACGGCCTAGAAGAGGCGGAGGCCAAGGAAGGAGCATCACCGGAAGGGCGAAGATGAGGATGTTTCTGCCAGCAGCGGTCAACAGTATGGCCAGTACGACCACAGTGAGAGCAGAGGAACCGGGAGGAACCCCGTCCTCCAGAGGAGCCACGGCCACTAGGGCCCCCCCCTCTGAGCTTGGTGAGCAAAGGAGTCCTGGGAAGGGGGGAGGCCAACAGAGGCTGCTGGAGGAGCGAAGTAACAGCGGCAATGCGAGCCGCAGTGGCATCCAAAGTAGGAGATTCCGCCTCACCCAAGATCTGCTGGCGGATCATATCATAAGAGTCGGGAAGACGAAGAAGATAACAAACAACAAGGAGTTCCTGGAAGTGTTTGTGCTGGTCAGCCAAGTCCGCGGAGAAGGGGCGATTCTGGAGGATTTCAGCACCAAGAGCCTGAACCTGCTGATAAGCCGCAGCCGGTGACATGGATGGGCGGGCGAAGAGGTCCGCATAGAGAGTATAAATGCGGGACGTCTGGCCCCCCTTAGAATAGAGAGCAGCGAGGTGAAGCCAGGCGGCCTTGACCGTCTCATCATGGCGAATGACTGGAAGGCACTCATCAGAAAGGCTGTTGGCCAGCCAGGTGCGAACAAGAGCATCACTCGCATCCCAGTCATCAAATTCAGGAGAGGTGCGAGGAGGAGGGTCATCGGTGAGGTGATGATGCTTGCGTTGAGAATGAAGGAGAAAGGTGAAAGAAACGCTCCAATCGGGATAGTTGGAGCCAACAAGCTTGGAAAGGGTGCCAAGGTTGCCCGAAGGAGGAGGAGGAGAAGGAGCTGCAGGAGTAGTGGTGAGACCGGAGGTAGTCATAGAACCCGGCAAGCAGAAGAAGCCGCGCGAACAGCAGCGGTTAGAAAACAGAAGAAGCCGCGCGAACAGAAGAGAGGAGAAGAGCAGGTGACCGCGACCAAGATGCGGGTAAGAGAGGTACAACACGCACGGTCAGGCAGATCACAGTAGCTGCTAGAAAGCGGTCAAAGGCACAGCGGGGAAGAGGTCGCGCGGACTGAAAAGGCCGAGCGAACAGAAGAGAGGAGAAGAGCAGGTGACCGCGACCAAGATGCGGGTGAGAAATGAACAACCCGCACGGTCAGGCAGATCATAGCAGCAAACCACGAGTAGAAAGACAAGACACGCGGACAGAGACAGACCGCAATGACTAGGAAGTCGGAGCGGCAGGAAAGAACAAGGAGCGCGGTGACAAGGAAACAGGTCGCTGCGACAAAGAGCAGTAGGAGAAGAGAACCAAGAAGAAGCAAGCCGCGCGAACAGGGCAGCGGTCAGAAACAAGCCGCGCGGATAGAAATAAGCCGCGCGGACAAAAGAGAAGGCAAGCCGCGAATTAAGTCGCAGAACGCGGAAAACAAGCCGCGAACAACAGAGAGCGCACAGAATCAGGAGGAAATGACCGTGTCCTCTGATACCATGTTAGAGAGTAGCGAAAAGAAGCGAAAAGTAGAGAACAATCGAATAAACTTTTGAATAATTGAAATTTTATTATCCAAAAAAGATATCATTTACAAAGGTATGACCTCCCTTATATAGAATGGAGGAGATAAGAAAGATAGTATACAAACAATGTGGGACTAAACATTTACAGTACTGAGCGGCTAGAATAATGGAGACCGCACAGGCCGCGCGGTTAGACAGATGGGTTAACCGCTCGGCAACTCCAGCAGGATAGAACAGGCCGCAGAGGTAGACCGATAGACCGCCCGGTCAACAAACCGCTGGATCAGGCCGCTAAGTCGCTCGGTCAACAAATCGCTGGATCAGACCGCTAAGCCGCCCGGTCTAATACTTCAACATTAATCAAAGATCACTAATCAACCTGTCATCTGATAGTAGTAGTGCTCTGCAATGACTTCTCAAGTCCTGCCTCCTCATGTTGCTGGTCCTCCGAGTTGTGTTGAAGCTGCGTCACCATGTGCTCCTAAAATGATGTGGTCCACCGACCGTTAGTCAAAATGTTAAGCCATTATCATCCTCGCCTCACCCCCGTAACTCCTAGGCATTACACGGGTGGAAGGAAGTGGAGGACAACGAAGAAAAATGAAAAAGCAGGTGACATGACAATATCAAACTGTTTATATAATAAGCAGTAAATAACAAAAGTAATAACAGTGGAAGTAGTATGTAAGTAAACAATAAACAATAAGTAAGTAAGAACAACAACACTACCATCACAGAAGCGTACCTTAATTTATATGAATGTTCATACAAATTTATAAGTTAAGATTTCCAATTAAAACAACTCAACATATAAAAGAGTTCATACTAATTTTTATGATGAGGATCTGCTAGGAATGAATGTTTAGATATGCAATGCAAAGCTTATGTTTCATGCAAGCGCAACTCACCCACACAATTCAACTCTGTGTGCACAGACCTTTTGTTTGCACTCTTTGGAGGTATCTAACCTCTGGGGCACCCTCGTCGTGGTCAAATGGTGGTCGGGGATCGGGCACCTCCCCACTCCTACGCGGGTATACACACTACCAGGCCTAAGCCCTCTATACGTATCTATACCCATCTCTAGTTTACTCTAGAGTCTCTGCATACCCGTTGTTGGAATATACCAGTCTTAATGACCAAGTGATAAGACTTTCAGAAAGTGTTACACTCTAGACTAAGCTGGCCCTCTAAACCTTATCAACTTGCCAAGTCCACGTACTATCATCGGTGTGACGACTAGGCTAGCAAGAAGGACCTACCACATCATATGCACAAGCCATGTATCACTCATACCCGTCCGAGCCTCCAGCTCGCAAGACTAATAAGTCCTTGGATCAAAACCATACTGAGCCTCAAACTTACAGGACTAATAAGTCCTGGCCCCAATCCATCCCATAACATGGGACGAGGTCCATTGTTATCTTTTCTCACCTATTTAGACTACTCTTATCTATTGGTTAATTATACTTAGAAGTTTAAGGTGAATCTTGGACTTCCCGAATTCTACCTAGTGAAGGGCTCGTAATGGTACTAGGAAATATGATGGGCTGATTCTCAAATCTCCCTTTCCAAGATATTTTCTGTTATTGGTGCCTGCATTTTTATGCTACCCTTCTCTCAAGTTACACTTGATATATCTTACAGTGGATTATACCTCGTATATGGGAGCGACGATCATTCGTCGACTCTGAGCTTAACTACTCCCCCTTAGGATCCATGTACACTAACTCACATCACCTCTTAATAAATATCTTAGGAATCCAACCAGAATCATATCATGGTCCTAACCATACATCAAACCTGTCTATATCCAATTTTATATCGCTATTAACCACCATCCCTTGACTTTGTTATATGCAGACCAAAAGTGCGCTATAAACCTAAGGTTCATAACCATCAATTATTTTGATCCAAAATGTCCTATAATTAATTATAGGAGTCTATATACTCAATTATTATAAAATTTCACAGTTTCCTAATTTTCCAAATTAAATTGATCATAATTGAATATTCCAAAATTATAAGTCACTATTGGATCTGTACATGAAGTATCACTTGTAGGAGTCCAAACAGAACCAATTAATTTTCATAAGATCAAAATGATAAATAAGAGGTCTGGACAAAATTTCATAATATTCTACTAAAATTTGATATTTAATTTCTAATTATCAAAATCTGATCAACTAGTTCATTTTACACATAAGTTACAATAAATGCTCATCTAATAATTCTAGAAAATTACTAGAGATTAAAAATGTTAAATAATTAATTATTCTAGGGGTTTATAACTTTCTAACTTTATTTGACCACAATTACTTCAAGAATAAAATAAGGGATAAAACGGTAATTGTAACTGCAACCGTAAGATTTTGACTTCCAAAAATTAAAGTTAACTTACAAGGATATATCATGATAAAATAATGCTAATGGAAAAGTTTCTTTAATTTTTTAACTATTCTTGATACATTAATCTCATTAATACATAAGCGTAATAATATAAGAAATAATTCAATTACCAAGCAAATTCAACTCTAAATACTATAAAACCCTCTTGGAAGTTGTGTTTTCACTAAATTTGTGCATGTCCAAAATTTTACAGAAATTGACCAAGGGGTTATTGCTAAAATCACAAAATATTATTTTCGGCTAAACACACACCAACCTCCTTAAGTCATAGCTTCATGCAAGTTGAATTCACAAACATTCAGAGATCCAATGTTGAAATTATTGAAGTGAAAGTGACGACTTAACCAGGCAGACCGAGCAGATAGAATTTGGCAGTCTGACAGGATAGATCGTGCAGTCTGAAGTGTTGACTAGTCAGCTTGGCTAGAGTTCAACAGTCAGCTAGTTCCTAGGATTGTAACCGGGAAGTTAGCATGTCTATCCGCGGGAGCTGCAGACTCATCTGGAGTTTGTCGAGTCTGGCTTTTTGTAGACTCTTCTAGACCTCGCGAGATCAGCATAGTCATGTGCATTTTCTTGTTCTCTGGTGGAGTTGTTTGGTGGAGACCGCAGAGATTGATGGTTATAGCAGTCTGGTTCTTGTATCCGCTGGTGTTGTGTTCGCTTCAGTGATTGCTAGAGATGTGGAATTGGTCATGATTTTTTACAAGTTTGGTTATGCTCAGTCAGAGAGTTCGCACCAGTAGTGCGGACTGGTTCTTTATCCGCCGACTTTGGCAACTTGACTGAGCTGGTTTGTGCTCTACTCGCGGTCTCGAGTGTGCAGACTGGAGAATTATTTGCAGGGTGCTGAAAACTGGTTGTTGTATACGCAGTGTCCGTAGGTGTGGCAGACTGGTCCTACTTCTAGCCTTGATGGTGGTGTTTAAGGTGGATACGTTTTCTTTCTAGCCTTGTAGGGGCGACAAAGGCGGACTAGTTTCTTGTCCTCGCTGTGTGAATACATTTATGCTAGCTGTGAGAATGAAAGATAGGGGCTAGATCTGATTTACTATAGAGGGGGGGGGGTGGGGTGAATAGAGTATTTAAAACTTTTTGGCTATTTAGGATTTTATATCAGAGTAATGAATAATTGATACCAATATTAACAGAAGGGTAAAACTGTCTAAGATAATCTAATCTAACACATCATAGAAATATATCACAGCACAACTAGCGTATCACGGCCACAACAAGAACAACAAGAAAAAGGGCAACCAGACAACATAAGAAATTTTATAGTGGTTCCCTAACCTGGGTACATCCACTCTTCTACCACCCTGGTAGGAATCTACTAGTTGTTTTTTGATCAGGTGACTACCACCTTTGAGCTTTTGATTAGGTGCCCAAAAACCAAAATAAACTTTTGAAGGGATTTAATAAACCCTTTATACAGGAGGAGGAGGGAGATTGATGGTGTCTTCTCTTTCTCAAACAACTGAGAAGACAAGTGGATTGTTGTTGTCAAGGCTTCACCAGAAATCACTTGAAGCCTTGCACATGGTATAGGTCTTCTTCATTGACTTGAGATGATCCAAGAACTCTTAACTGATTCAGAGATTGTTGCTCTTGAAAGCTCCTGGAGTTGAAGTTGAAGAATACTCTTGATAGTGATTGTTGTTGTTCCTCTTATTCAGTAAGGTCAAGGAGAAAACATGATGTTTTCTACACAGAGAGTGTCTGAATATTATTTTTGTATTCTCTGGTTTTGTATCACTCTTTGTCGTGTCCTTTTCTGAAAAAGAAAATCCCTTTTTTATTCTATATCGAATTTCTCCTTTGAATTTTGAATTCTCAAGCATTAAATACTGATGGTCTGGAGAATGATAATCAGCTGGAGAACATTTGCATTGATGAGTTTCCCCAAATGTCCCAATTAATTAAGCAAGTAATTATCCTGATGAAGACCATAATCAATGCTGTAAGTAACAGCCATATTCAGAGAATATAAGCATTAATTACTTTAGGAAATAACTGCTAAATAATATGGAATAAAGGACAGAAAATAGGGAAAATTCTAAGTCTGGTACTGCAACAGAAATTGTCGACCAAAGAACAGAATTCATCGACCTGAGATCCAAGTTCGTCGAGCTGAGAATTCCTGTTCATCGACCTAAGAAAACTTATTCGTCGACCTGAGCTCAGCGACCTGCATTCTGTGAATAACTTGCCAATTCTGCAGTCCAAGTTCGTCGAGCACAGATTCTGTCTTTGTCAAGCTGAGTTCAGAGAAAATTTTTTGGAAAGAATTTTGTTGAAGTTGAAATCCAGACTTTGTCGACCTGAGCTCAAATATCATCGAGCTCAACTCAGAGAATTAATTTAGAGTTCGTCGATCAGCGATCGACGATCGTTGAGCTGAGTTCGACGAACGTCGAACTTATTTACTGAACTTGATTTTCTCTAAGTCTTGAGTCATCTGAGGTATTCTGCTGGCTGGTCCATGTATGGTTTAACCTAATGAATTAGCCTAGACTTTAGGACTCAAAATACATGACCCTGGCTATACATTGTGGTTCAAACATCCTAGTTAGTGAACCTAGCCTAAATCCAACTAGGGATACAACAGAGTAGGGTGGTGATCCTATCGGTTTGCGAAGTGACCGTACTCCTCTCCGCACAGATAAATAGGACCTCCCTGTCATATCATAAAGTACTAATGAATGAACAATAAGTGAGCTCGAGGTGTTTGTTGCGAACATGTTTTGTTATCTGCTCAGTTTGAGAAGTTAACCGGTTTTGCTGTTGCAGATTTTGCGGCTAGCACTGAAAAGCCAGGAACTTGGTTCTGACTGCGTCAGGGATCAGTATGGTTTTTGAGGATACAATCAGCAGTTTACAACAGGTCACGGCTTGTAACTAGGAGGTCTTCTCATTGACAATCTTTCCTAGGTCAATAAGGATGTCCTCCAATTAACTGTCTGTCTATTCTGTTTGGTAGCAGCTATTCATAGATTTTGGCAGCTAGGAGACCACACGGTCAAGCGGCTTGTAGATAGCAGACTTAGTTTCTTCAGCTTGGAATAATGGGGTATCACGCGGTTAAGTTGCGGTCTGGCGCTTAGCAGTTTCAGCAGACTTCCTTGTTCAGTTCAGCAAAGTTGGTAGTTACAAGATCTGTCAGCCCGGCTTGTTTTTGCCTTGTATGTTTTTTGCTTCCATCAGGTACATTGGAGAATCATGTTGCGTCATGTATGCCTCACATTGTAAAGAAGTTTAATAGTACAATTTTTGTTTGCTCTTCAACTTGTATCTGATTTATTTGACTTGGTTTGGTTGAGTATTCATGCGACCTGGTTCCTGCTTTCCGCTTATCCCAAATTTTCACATGGTATCAGAGGGAATAGAGTTTTGAGCAGTGATCAACTATCAATTTTATTGTTTGCTTCTAGGAGTTAAGTAGACCAGTGTTTGTGTAAGTGAAGGTAGTTTTGCAAGAGGTCTTGGAATTGAACTCTTGACACCGACCAACTTCAAGAAGTGGAGGTTGTGAATGGAGAGTTAACTTCTGGGCGAAGACCTTTGGGAGGTCGTCTGTGGTGATGATAGGCAAGATGTGATTGTTGCCATTAGCAATGCTGAAGCGGTCAGATCTTTGAGGAAGACAACTGCTAAGGCAGAGTTTACTCTTAAGAGGGCAATCTCACCGGATCTCTTTGACCACATCATTGGATATCGGTCGGCTGTCGAGATTTAGACTTCCCTTGATGGGTTGTTCAATAAGAAGAATGTAGTGTGACTACAGTTCTTTGATAATGAGTTGGCAAGAGCCACTTAGGGAGAATTGTCCATTTTTACGTTCTTCCTGAAAATGAAGAACTTGTGTTCTGAAATTTCAGCATAGTACCCTGATGAGCCAATTTCAGAGGCAAAGCTTAAGAGGCACATAATATGTGAATTATTGAAGGAATATGTTTCCTTCGTTACTTCTTTTCAAGTCTGGGCTACTTAGTCATCATTGCTTGAGCTGGAGAACCTGCTGGCTTCACAGGAAAGCCTAGAAAGACAGATGGCTGGAGTTTCTATCTCTTGAGGAGATTGTGAGGTTCTCTCCTATAGGAAGAAGAAGAGATGGGATACGAAGAAGGCATCTGCTGGCTGGCGATGGTCCTTCTACTTCATATTAGAAAGAGAAGAGCCAATCTTCTAAGCGGGATTGCAAGAAGAAGGAAGGGCCAAGGTACTATAGATGCAATCTGTCTGTTCACTTCAAGAAGTACTGCAAAGTCAAACTTCATCCAGGGCACGCTGTAGGAAAAGAAGAAGCAATATCCAAGGCTGAGGAAGGAGGATGGGAAAATGCTTTTATGATGGGCACATGTGTCTATGCTTTGTCCACCATCAACAACCAAGATGATTAGATCACAGACTTAAGGTGTGGTCATCACCTCACCGGGGATGTATCAAAGTTCTCTGTTGTACATGTGTACTCAGGTAACGACGCTATTATTACCGTTGACGATACTGTTCGTGCAGTCAAGAAGGAGGGCATCATTTCTTGGGGCAGTGATTGTTGGAGCATGCGTTCCATGCTTCTTGGCTTGCTAATAACAAATCACATTTGTATTTGATCGTTGGGTATTTATGATGTGCAGATATCACAGGTCTAACTCTAATGTCATTTAGGTGTTGCTTCGAGTCAGTACAGATGAGATCTGGAGATATTGCCATGCGATATTGGGTATTGCCAACTGGCGATAGCGAAATGAGAAGTTAAATCACTATCTCCACACGGATGGCAGTTACTGTCACTATCGCTGGCGACTATGGATGTCGCCAGGTGACAGTCCACGTTTGATACGACTGATCTGAGATGCGAAAATGAGGAATGTATGGAACGCGTGGCAGTCGGTATCGATATCACCATATGACGATACCCAGTGTCGCCAGGTGATATCGCTAAAATATAAAAGCCACTCAATTTTCTATGGAGATCACGAATTTAATTTTCTAGAGTGTTCCTTTATAACGCCCCGAAAATCATAATCGAGCTGGTCGTGTCAAAAAGGGAATTTTTGGTGCCTAGTTAAGGGTACACGGCCTAGGACACAGGCGTGTCCAAGGCCTTGTGGAGCCCTTTGTTGCCCGGCTATGTCCAGAGAAGGACATGGCAGGAAACACGACAGGGTGATACGGGCGTGTCATCTGACACGGGAGTGTGCCTACCCGTATCATTACCAGTGTTCAGCAGGGTCGTGTCGATTGGCGTAACGGTTACTTATGACACGCCCCTAGTTACGGGCGTGTCGAGGATCCGACACGGGTGTGTCGATTGAGACACAGGCATGTCTGAGCCCGTGTGAGTCTTTGTGTTCGACGATCATGCCTGGATCGAGGCACATGGCCCGGGATACGGCCATGTGCCAAGCCGTGTTCGGCCCAGTTTTGGGGACTTTTGTGCGGATCTGAGCCGTCCATTTTCTTTAATTAAGATCTGACGGCCCAGATGGTTTCCTGCTCTGTTAAGGCCGGGAATGGGGGTTAGTTCTTCCTTTTTCTCCAAGGCAATCTCTTTCCAAGGAGTTAGAGAGAGGAGGAAGAAGGAGGAGGTTTTTGGCCGCCGGCGGAGCATCGGAGCACCGTTTTGAGATCCGAGAGCGGATCCGTGGAGGAAAGTCCGTTGCGAAGACTTCTATCCATGTAGTTTCTCGATGGAGCAAAAGCGGACTACAAGGGTAACGATTCTTTACTTGAGCAAGTGAATCTCTCTACCTTTTTGCATAGGGAAGCCCTCTCCTGCGAGTGTGCGACGAGTGTGCGGTGTTCATTGGGGTTGACGGGAATAGTCCCCCTTGTGTTGCATATAGAGTTCAGAATCGAAGTACGGATATGGCATTGTGTGTGAAGCCTACCCGGAC
The DNA here is from genome assembly GCA_039583875.1 of Platanthera guangdongensis. Classification (NCBI taxonomy): domain Eukaryota; kingdom Viridiplantae; phylum Streptophyta; class Magnoliopsida; order Asparagales; family Orchidaceae; genus Platanthera; species Platanthera guangdongensis. Next base: position 135,682,022 of record CM077165.1, read on the forward strand.
ATATTAGTCTGGATCGATGATGTTGCATTTGTTATGATTTACCGGAGAAGACTCTGTGCTTTGGGTTTTCGGGTTTCTACACGGTAGATTGCAGTAGGGATCCTTGGGGATTAACTCCAAGGCGCACCGGGAAAACTGAGCGGAATCGTTGTTCTGCTAACTTGGCAGTCAGGGAACCATCCTTGAACATAACTGGGTTATGTGATTGTTTGGAATGTTAGGATCCGAGAGAAGCTTGGCCCGCGCGTAGGTCTTAAGGTGACTAGGCTGTGTGAGCAACGGGCAAGTAGAATCGGACATGGGCTATGTGGTTCGGTGCGAGAGACCCAATTATGGGGACTGGCCGTTGGCATAGTCGGGAGCCTTAGACGGTGGTCAGAAAGGCTAAAATGCTCATGTTATTGCCATCCCGGGGATGGTGGTGAAGCCACAGAATTGACCGAATTCACCATTAATGTGCCCTGAGTGCACAGGGTATTTTTCCATGCGAGCCTACACCTGTGGCGAAGTATAAATATTACATAATTGTTTAGCTGGGCTAATGAACTGCAGGGAAGGAGCACCGCCGTCCCGAGTTAGGGGCGGGGTCGTTATAATTTGGTCGGCTTTAGCTGACCGTTGCTTTGTTTGCCACCGTGCGGTGGTATGTTGCTTGCAGGTGTTGTAGAGTCGAGTGCTAAATAGCGGGCTGGAGCCCATGTTGCTAAGCTGGCCCTCGAAGGCCACGCGAATAGTTGTACTTTATTTTGTCATGTGTGACCGGCCTACGAGCCAATGTATGGAAAACATTATTTTATTAAGTGAACACTTGTAAGGTCATAAGGCCAGTTACCATTCAGTGTATTTGTTCTTCATTCTAGTTGTAGTGGTTGTGGACATTCATGTTTATTGGATTTCAGAGATCGCCGTAAGAATAACTCCAGTTGTAGTGGTTGTTGCATCCTTCATGTTCATCCGATCCAGAGATCGCCAGAATCAAGAATTACTCCATACTCTCAAGAAGGTCAAAGAGCGAAATATCAATAGCATGTAAGCAACATTCAAATCAACCCTAGCAAGCATTCGTCGGCATCTTCAGTGTATTGTATGGAGGGAGTTTTTAATTCTGAAGTTTTCATTTTGTTTTTTTTCTTTATTTCTATTGTAATTGAAAGGGAAAATCGCCGCCTTGTGCATGACATCTAAGTTCTTGTATGGCTTAGGAGAGAATTTCCACCTTGTGTGCGGCGTCTAAGTCCTTGCGTGGCTTAGGAGAGAATCGCCGCCTTATGCGTGGCATCCAAGTCATTGTGTTGCTTAGGGAGAAAACGTTGCCTTGTGTGCAACGTCTATATCGTGGTTAGATCTATGGGAGGCTAGTAGCAAGATCTAGGGAGACATACATTTTAGCTTGTCGGTCCTTGGTAGAAGGACCGGCGAAATCAAAAGTAAATTATATTTTTCATAAGCCTTTGTCTCTAGCTCTACAGAGATAGATTGTATTCAGATTTAGCACTTTTGGAATAAATTGTTGTTGTTTTTGTTTTACATATTTCTAAGTGTTCAATTCTGCTTATGAAAAAGTAGTCTTGATTTTCCTATTTTTCACCAAGTAAAATTTGTTTAGTTAAGAAAGATTAAGTAACCCTTATTCACCCGCCTATATGGGCGCCTCATGATCCAACACTTGGTATCAGAGGAAGGTTACTCCGAAATAAGTTTTACAACTGGGTGTAATGGCACAAAACACTCACGTATTTTCTGAGGGGCAAGGTATAAGTAGACCTCCCTTATTCATGGGCACAGACTATAACTATTGGAAAGCTCGAATGTGATGCTTTCTAATAGCTCTAGATATCAAATTATGGGGCATGATAGAAACATGCTACACTTCCCCTATAACTGTCGTAGGAAGTATGACAATGGAAAAACCTAAGGACAAATGGGACGAAGTTGATAAGCTTCGCTGTAAGAATAACGCTAAGGCAATGATTGCCTTATTCGGTGCGTTAGATAAGACTGAGTTTAATCGTGTTTGTGCATGCGAAATTGCATATGATATATGGAATCTCTTTGAAGTTACTCATGAAGGTACATCGTAGGTGAAAGACTCAAAGTTTTTCCAGTTAGAGTCAGAGTTTGAGAAGTTCAAGATGGAGGTTGATGAGGATGTAGACTCCATGTACACGAGGTTCAACAACATAGTGAACAACTCGAAGATTTTAGGAAAGAGTTTCTCAAATGGAGATTTGGTGAGAAAGATACTAAGATCGCTTCCCCGAAGTTCAATCCAAAGGTGACTACCATCTCAGTGTCACACGATCTAAAGACTCTCTAAATTGAGAATCTGATAGGTAATCTGAAAACCCACAAAGTGGAACTGAGGATTCAACAACATGAGTATAGCCTGGATCCAAGAAAGAAAGCATTGGCATTGAAGTCTAAGAGGGAAGTGGAAAGTGAGTATGATGAGAATGACAATGAAGATGAAGAATGTTTGTCCGTGAAGAAGTTTAGGAAGTTCATGAGAAATCCTGAAAAAAGAAATTCTTTCATAAAATATTTCAAGAAACAAGAATTTGGGTATAGAAAAGGAAAATCCCAAGCTGATGAAGAGGATGATGAAGAGAGACCACTACCCGAGTACTATCACTGCAGGAGAGTTGGCCACATAAAGAGCAAGTGCCCAAATATCTGAAAGAGCTGAAGGAGAAGCTGCACAAGAAGAAGGATAAGAAGAAAGTTTTGAAAGCTGAAACCTGGGATGGCATCACATATGAGGAATCAAGCAGTTCAAGCTTAGAGACTGAAGATGAGGCCAACATGTGCCTAATGGGAAAGGGCGTCTCATCTTCTGATAATGAAAGCAGTGTCCAGTGCAACACTGAGGTAAATCCTCCTTATGAAGATTTATATAATGAATTTTTACGAACATTCAAGTATTTTGATAAAAGTTTAAATGAAATTAAATTACTAAAATCTGAAAATTAAAATTTAAAAATGAAGTAAAAATACTTGGGAAGGAGAAAGTAACTCATCAAGAGGTTTGTCCTTCTTCAACAAGAATACTAGAACTTGAGAAAGATCTCTCTAAGTCTCGGTCTTGGGTTGAATCTCTTATAACAGAAAAAGAGAGATTAGAGAGATCTCTAAAGCTTTCTCAATCTCAGGTAGAAGGCAGCAAAAAGAACTTCACAAACCTATGTGACACCATAATTGCTGAAAACACTGCATTGAGAGGTTGAGTCTGTGATTTAGAAATGACCACTAACAAGTTTGAAATGGGCCAAAAATCACTAAATATGATTTTGGAGAGCCAATGCTATGGTTCGACAAAATTTGTAATCAAATACTCTCCAGAACAATATCGTTTGGCGACATCCACTGTCGCCGGTGATAATGAAAAATTCAAAAAATCGCCTGTTAAGAATAAAAATAATAAATCTACTGTCACTATTGCTCCCAGCAAAAATTCAAAACTCATTTTGAAAAATCCATCAACTTCCTTCATCACGTGTGCCAAATGTAATAAGTTTGGTCACATAACTCACTTGTAAGAAGACAAGACATTGTTCTGTTAAACAAGTCTGGGTACCTAAGGCTTCCACCTACACTATAGGAGGAACCACTTGGGTAACCGAATCTTTCCTCTAATCCTCTTTCTAGGTGTGTTGGCAGGCTAAGGATAAAGAAGATGTGTGGTACTTGGACTCAGGGTGTTCCAAGTACATGGCGAGCAGTAAATCAAAGTTCCTTAGCCTAGAGATGAAGAAAGGAGGAGTAGTCACATTCGGTGATAACAGAAATGGAAAGATCATCGGTATTGGAGTAGTAGGTAACAAGTCATTTACTATCTCAAATGTTTTGTATGTTAAAGGTTTGAAGCATAACTTAATTTCTATAAGTCAATTATGCGATATTTGTTTAAATGTCTTATTTGACTCATCTTCAAACATGTGCAAAATATTTGATTCCAAAACAAACAATATTATTCTTACTGCTCCTAGATTTCAAAATATTTACATGATTAAATTTAATGATTTATCACATTCTTCATTAAAATATTTTATGTCTAAAAATGATGGATTGGATTTGTGGCATAGGAGTCATGGATATTCTAGTTCCAAGCTAATTGTAAAATTGTCTCAAAATAAACTAGTTAAAGGTTTACCTATTTTACATGGAAATCTATCTTCTTTATGTTCACCATGTCAAAAAGAAATATTTTCAAAATCTTCATTTAAGAGCAAAAATGTCATTTCCACTACTAGACCTTTACATTTGATTCATATGGATTTGTTTAGTACAGTTAATACACAAGTCTAGGAGGTAAAAAATACACATTTGTTTTGATTGATGATTATTCTCATTTATGTTAGATAATCTTCTTATCGTCTAAATCTGATGCATTCTTAGAATTTTCCAAATTATGTATACGTATTAAAAATGAGCTAGATTTAAAAATAAAGTGCATTCGTTTATATCATAGAGGCGGATTTGATAATGAAAAATTTGTATCGTTTTGCAATGAGTTAGGGATTAAACATGAATTTTTCGCGCCTCACACACCGTAACAAAATGGTATGGCAGAGAGGAAAAATAGAACTTTATAAGAACTAGCTTGTACTATGCTATCAAAATACAAATTACCTCGATCATTTTGGGCCGAAGCCATTAGTACTACTTGTTATGTTATTAATCGCGTTATGCTTCGTCCCTTCTTGAAATTAACACCTTATGAATTATATTTTCAGAAAAAAAAACCCGAATGTATCTTATTTTAAAGTTTTTGGTTGTAATTATTTTATTTTGAACACTAAAGATAATTTAGGCAAGTTTGATGAAAAATGTGATGAAGACATTTTTATTGGCTATTCTTCAATTAGTAAAGCTTATAGAGTTTACAATAAAAGAACAAAAATAGTTGAAGAATCCATTCATGTTAAATTTGATGAACATTTCCCTTGTGTAGAGACTAACAATACAGGTCAAGATAAGGAGCCCTTCTCCCTACAAAGGTCGGATGTTGATGAAGTACTTGGAGAAAAAGAAAAAGACAAAGAAGAACCAGAAGAAGAAGAAGTGCAAGAATACGTGCCTCTAAGTGAACTGAAATTTTCAAAAGATCATCCATAAGAATTGATTATTGGAGAACCATCGAGAGGGGTAAGACCTCGTTCATCTTTACATGATTTAATTTCAAACATGTGCTTTATTTCTGATATAGAAGCTAAAAATGTAAAACCGCTTTAAATAATAATTCTTGGTTTTTTAGCTATGAATGACGAGCTTAATCAATTTGAACGTAATAAGGTTTGGAAATTAGTGGAAAGACCATCAAATCATCCTGTTGTAGGTGTTAAGTGGATCTTTAAGAATAAAATGGATAGTGAATCTAGGGTCACTAGAAACAAAGCCAGACTTGTCACAAAAGGTTATTCACAATTTGAAGGAATAGACTTTGATGAAACCTTTGCACCAGTAGCACGTTTAGAGGCAAATAGAATATTTCTTGAATTGCTAGCTTTAAAAGATTTAAACTATTTCAAATGAATGTTAAAACTACTTTTCTTAAGGTATATTAAGGAAGAGGTTTATGTAGAACAACCTCTAGGCTTTATTGATGTTACATTTCCTAATCATAATTTTAAATTAGAAAAAGTCCTTTATGGTTTAAAGCAAGCACCCTGAGCATGATATGATAGATGGACTATTTATTTATTAAAGAATGATTACAAAATGGGCAGTGATGATAGTACTCTTTTTATTAAACATGTTCATGATGACCTTATAGTTTTGCAAATATATATTGATGACATTATTTTTTGATCCACTAATGAAAAATTGTGTGATAATGTTATAGAAATTATGAAGAATGAATTTGAAATGAGCATGATAGGTGAACTCACCTATTTTCTTGGTTTTCCAATTACTCAAAGACATAATGGTATTTTTATTTGTCAATCTAAATATGTCCATGATGTTTTAAAAAGATTTAGATTTGAAAATCTAAAACAAGTAAATACCCCCATGAGTGTCTCATTGAAATTAGAAAAAGATGAAAGCGGTTTTTTTAGGTCAAACACTATATAGAGAAATGATAAGATCACTGTTATATTGACTGCATCTAGACCAGATATTATGTTCGTTTTATGTTTATGTGCTAGATTTCAGGCTAATCAAAAAGAATCTCATTTAAGGAAGTTAAACACATTTTTATATTTCTTATTGGCACATCTAAGTTAGCTTTGTGTATCCACAATGATACATTTATTTTACATGGCTTTTCTTATTCTGATTATGTTGTTGTTCGTTAGACCGTAAGAGCACAATGGCCACCTGTCACTTTCTAGGCCCTTCACTAATTTTGTGTTGAGTGAAAAAACAAAA